>CM053602.1:7793358-7845746 GCA_028646575.1 Pseudocheirus occidentalis | reverse complement strand
CGTTGCCCTTGGGGTAGATTGGCCAAACTGCTTTTCCTCCCCCAAATTTAGCTTGAAAGCTTCACTCACTTTTACTGACCTTTAATCCTGGCTTAGTAGATGTGAAGATTTCTCCAGGTGCTTTAGATCTTCTCTGAAGTAGACTCAAACTGCAGCTTGGGAGGCTCGGCTCCTCCTGACCCTGGAGCCTGGCCACATGGCAGTTTTAGGCTGGGCTGGTCATGGCTCCCGCCTGCAGGCCTTTGGTATGAGCCCCTCCTGCCTAGCTGCCTTTCTTTAATCCCTATTTATCACATCTTGGTAGATGTGGAGTTGCTGGAGGCTGTAGATCTTCTCTCTTGTAAACTGGCTGCAGCTCGGCTCGGCTTGGCTCCTTCCTACCACCCTGGGGCCTGGCTGCGGTTTTCGGTTTCAGACTGGGCTGTCCTCGGCTCGTTCTGCCATGATGATCCCTTGCTGCTGAGCTGCCTTCTGTGAGAGATGTGTTTTCTGTATTTTTTGAGTGTGAGAGTCCTAGAATATGCCCAGAGTCATATTTTTATGGGTGTTTAGGGTGGTTGCGTGGGAGCTGTGGGACCCAGCTGCTTTTACACTGCCATCTTTGGTCCGCCCCTGGAACTCTCCTCTAGCTCTTTCTGAAAATCATAGCTAGGCCCGAGGCCTGTCAATCCCTGAAGCTGTCTTCCTTGGGTGACTACCTCTTGCATCTGTGTCTGTCATGCATGTATCTCTTTGTTTCCAACTAGATGTCTTATCTCTGATAATGTGGTTAGGGCAGGAATAGAAGGAGAACAGAGGAGAAGGAAAGTCAAAAAGTCCCCTCCTCTTTAGCAAGAGCTCTTTCCTTTCAGGGGCCTGGTTCCTCCCACCCCCACCCCCAATCCCTTCTACTTCTGGCTCCAACTGGAACCTGAGTGAACACTGAGATGGACAGGTTCCAGCTCAGGGACTGCTGCAACTTCTCCATCATTTAAAGTCCCTCAAGGCACGGATAGCTTATTTGGTTAGCCAATCAACTGTCTCCTTCTTGATCCAATCAAAGAGTTGTGCCTCAGAGAGGTCACAGGGCACAAATTCATCTTGTTGACACATTTAAAGCTTCATCATGTGTGACTGACTATACTGGGTGATTATATTAGCTGATCTGGGGCCTGGCGGGAAATTCCCGGGGGATTATAGGGCTGGCCTGTGTAATACTAACAAGCACAGACTGCACACTCTGAAGGATCTTGAAGTAGTTGTTCAGTTGTTTTTCTAGCCATGTCCGGCTCTTTGTGACCCCCTTTGGGGTTTTCTTGACAAAGATACTGGAGGGGTTTTCCATTACCTTTTCTAGTTCATTTTTCAGATGAGGAAACTGAGGCAGACAGAAGGTAAGTGACTTGCCCAGGGTCACACAACTAGGAACTGTCTGAGGCTGGATTTTAACTTAGGAAGATGAGTTTTCCTGACCTCAGGACTGGCACTCTATCCACTGAGCCATCCAGCTGCCCATATGTCAGCTTAGAGGAATACAAAAGAGTCAGGTGGGTGCTCCACAGACGGAATTCATATCAAAAGTGAAACACATTATTACCATGAAATCTTGTACCTACCATGTATGCAGCTTGTATATACCTATTTATGTCCACACTGTCTCTGTCATCTGACTGTGAGCTCTTTGAAGGTAGGCACCGTTTTTCCTTTTCCACAGCACAGTACTGAGCTTAGCAATTGCTTGCTGCCTGCCTGACTGGTTGACTGAAACAGTATTTGGCAAACTCTTGGGTCCTACAATACTCCACAGGGCTAGAGTCACACAGGCTGGACCCAGCACCCCAGCAATTTGGATACCCTAGAGTTAGATACCCGCCCAAGACCAAGGGGATCCAGTATACACGCTATCAGCAGAAGAAGTCCAAGGCATGGAGAAACAAGTCTGAAAAAAGAATATGCATGTGTGTATATAGACAGGTAGGTAGGTTTACCTACACAGAGCAGCAAGGTGGCACAGTGAGTACAGCAGCGGGCCTGGAGTCAGCAAGACTTAAGTTCAAATCCAGCTTCATATACTTCCTAGCTGAGTGACCCTGGGTAAGTCACTTCACCCTGCTTGCCTCAGTTTCCTCATCTATAAAATGAACTGGAGAAGCAAATGGCAAAGCACTCCTGTATCTGTCAAGAAAACCCCAAATGGGGTCACAAAGAGTCAGACACAGTGAAACAAATGAACAACAACAAAAATCATACATATACACACATATACCATGTACATGTATTGTATATATACACACATACATACATACACAGATATTTTTTAAAGGACAGTAAAAATAAAATCTAATAAAGTAGTGGCCTCGGTCTCTGTTTTTTGGTTCACTTACAAATACCATCTACAAACCCCAAAAGCTGCATCAGAAGAAAATGTCCAGAATCATCCAAAAAAGAAAAGCATGTAATTTTCTTTTCTCACAGGACTTCTGCTGAATGCCACATTTCCAGACCTCTGAGTGTCTTTTGCAAGGCTGAGCAAGTTTCTTCGAGGAGCAGCAGGTTTTTTCATGAACCACTGGATGCTAAATTGTGGGCAGCTTCTTGAAACTCCCCAGGTCAGGCAGGGTCGGCTGTGTGCTGGGTCAACAAGCAAGGTCACATTCAGCTCAGCAAGTGACTGGCCAGAGGTATGATAAATCAGGAGATATGGGGCCTTCTGGCAGAGTCAATACGATCCCCTGGAATGGAGGGCCAGTCTCTTTCAGGAACAGACGAAACAGACGTAGATCAAGTTTGGGGAAGTATCAGGAAATTCTCACTCAACTCTTCTTTCAAAACTGACTTTCCAAAGTCTCTTAGCAGACCCTTTCTCAAACTTTCTCAACACCTAAGATAGCCAGACGCACTACACACATGATCCAGCAATTCCACTACGGTGCAATTATCTTCCATATGTACAGAATGATGGAGCTACATATTCAGCTCAGTCTCTCTTCTGAGTTCTAATTCTGTATCTCCATTTTGATATTCTGATATTTTGAATGAATTTTCTGTAGGCATCTCCAAAACGACATGCCCGAAACTGAACTCATTATCCTTTCCCCAACCCAGCCCCCACACCCTCTCTTCTCCTAAGCTTCCATTCTGCTGTTGAGGATACCACCATCTTCCTAATCTTTGGGTTCACTCTCTCCTCACTCTCACTCAGCCCACATATTCAATCAACTGAAAAATCTTGTAATTTCTGACTTTAAAAAATTTCTCACATTTGGCCCATTCTATCTACTTGGATATCTGCCACCCTAGGTCAGGCCCTTATCACCACACATCTGGACTGCTCCAATAGCTTTCCAATCATCACCTCCTAACTATAACCCAAAACTCAGCTACCAAAGTCATTTCCCCAATATTCCTAAGGATGCGCATTAAATTCCAGTGGCTTTAGAGTCTCCAAATTCCAATGCAAAGCTCTCTGGCAATGAGAATCCTTCAAAACCTGGCCCCTTCTGTATCTAGTCTTCTCCCCCATTTTACTTCCCTCCATGGTCCAGAGATACTGGTCTACTTGCATTCCTCACACTCAGCACTCCATTTTCCTTCTCTGAGACTTTGTACTGGATGCATGCCTTCACTTGCCCCAAATGGAGATATACCCTGCATGCCCAGAATGCTCCCCCTCTCTCATTTCTGCCTTGACATCTCTGACCTCCTTCTGCAAGGGGCTCTCTTGATCCGGGCTCCCAGCCCCTTGAGTCTCTACCTCCAAGGTTACCTTGCTTCTCCTATGGAGGTAGCTGATATGTACCAATTTGTGTACATATGTGTCTCCCACCCTACCCCCACCACCCCTCCCTATGTAAGCTCCTTGAAGACAGGGGTACGTTTGCCTTTCTTTGTATTCCTAGTACTCAGCACAGCACCAACACTTAAATAAGCAATTTAATAATGCTTAGTGATTGTTACTTTGAATGACTATGAAGGAGAGGGAGGCCCTTTCAACCCATATCTAGAGAGAGCTAGACCCAAGCTAGGTTGAAATTCTACTGAGATTTCCCAGAGAGAACAAGGTAAGGACAGAAGGAGTCAATAAGATTGAACCTAGTCCATGTGAGACCAGAGCTTGGGCTGGTGGGTCAAAGGATACATAAAAATGCCAACTAACGAATCCAGAGAAACATGATCAACCAGATTTCCCTTCTCTCAGTACAAGGTTGGGACTATGGATGCAGAACCAAACATATGCTAACAAACATGGTCACTACATTCATTGGTTTAGTTCAACTTTTTTCTTTGTTACGAGAAAAATCACCAAGAGGAGTAAAATAAATTGGTTTCCATAGAGGGGTCACACTCGTGGCTACACCTCCAGGCTCTCTCCTAGATCCTCTTTTATTCCCTCACTTGATCACCTCATCAGCTCCCATGGATTTCCTGGTACCACCAATTGCCTACTGGACATTCCAAAATGCCCTGTAGGCATCACAAACTCAACATATACAACACAAAACTCCTTCTCATGCCTGCCCCCCAAAGCCCATTCCTCAGTCACCCAAAGATGCAATACTAGCACTTCACGTCTCCCAATCAGGTAGCCAGTCTTCAGGCTCTTCTACCACAAGAACTCTCTAATCCATCCCCTTCTCTCCATTCACATGGCCACCACTCGAATTCAGACCCTCATATCTTTCACCTGGACTACTGCATTTGGGTGCAGCTAAATGGCACAGTGGATAGAGCACTGAGCCTGGAATCAGGAAGACTCACGTTCATAGGTTAAAATCCCCCCTCAGATACTTCCTAGTTGTGTGACCCTGGGCAAGACACTGCACCCTGTTTGCCTGAGTTCTTTATCTATAAATGGAGCTGGAGAAGGAAATGTCAAAGCATTCCAGTATCTTTGCTGAGAAAATCCCCAAAGGGGGTCACAAAGAGTCAGCCACAACTGAAAAGGACAGAACAAACTTATAATGTTCTCCCAACTCCCATCCATCAAAGTGATGTTCCTGACATGCATGAATGACCATGTCGTCCTCTTACTCAATCGAGTCTGATGTCTCCCTCTTGCCTCTAGGATCAAATATAGTCTTCTCCATTTGACTTTCAAAGCCCTCCAAGGCCTGCTCCCAATCAGATCTTCCCAATTTTCCTCATTCTCTCTAGCCTTCCTGCTGTTCTTCTCTGCAGCTTTGCCCAGGCTGTCCCCCATGCCCAGAATACATTCCCACCTGACCTCTGCCTCCTGGATACTCTCAAGACTCAATGGAAGAGCCACCATCTCTATGAAGCTTTCCTTTCCAGATGTCCAAACCAGTACCTGTATCACTGTGTATTTCTTTGACAGTTAACTGGTACCTCTGTTATATACACCAAACACACACACACACACACACACACACACACACACACACACACATACCCCACCACCAGAATGGAAATTCCTGGAGGTCTAGGCCTCCATTTGTCTTGTCTTTGTTTCACCAGGGCTTAGCCTGGGACACCGCCCTGTGCCTAATGAGGGCTTGTTGACTGTTGACTGACTGACTGAATTGTCTATGACGTAAAATGTAAAAACCAGTGATAGAAGATTTAAAAAGAGGAAAAGGCCACATTTCAAGTGGGGAAGGGCTTCTTGGGATGCGAGAAAAGGGAAGTGGGAAGCGGGGCACGAAAGAGAATTTTACCCCAAGAAATCACCCAACTAGACTGTGCTGACAGGATGAAAACAAGTGAGCAGCATTGATTTGCTTGTTTTTCCCCCACTGCTGGAAACAGCGCCCTCTGCTTCTCCTGAATAGGATGCTCCATGGGGAGCTGCCCCTCAGGACCAAGTAACTCACTTCTTCCTTGCGGACTGGCATGGAAGACAAAAATAAAGACTACAGATGTAGATGTGTTTGGATGTTGCTTTGCCTTTCTTTGTATCCCCAGAACTTAGTGCAGTGCCTGACTGAAAGAAAAGTAGGTGCTTAATAACTGCCAGCTGAGCATCTGATCTGGCAAATCCCTGAGCTGCACATCCGCAGCATGGAGAAGTGCAGTAAACGCCATCTAAAGGCCTTTTGGCACATCTCCAAGTGAGAGCCTTGCTTGCTCCTTCCAACCCTTCCTTTTTCTGGAATCATTTTAATATGGAAGGATCCAAGAATCACCTAATGACGTTGGCCCATACAAACTGAATAACACAACTGCAGCTTCCAAGGTTTTACAGGAACATTCCAAAGGTAAAGGGAAGAGTCATCATTTGAGGAATAATGGAATGAGAGGGAAAATATTCTGCCTAGTGAGTGTGCCATTGATCCAGCTTTTTTGTTACCAGATGCCAAGAGAAATCCCCATCTTGACAGTGTGAATGAACAGAGGCCCTCTCTTTTCCAGTGGTATACTGACCTCCTGATCTCTGACCCCACATCCTTTCTGTGTCTGCCTCCGGTGGGCTAATAAAGATGGCATTCAGTCACAGGAATATCAGACAGGGACCAAAGATCAAGGTACAGAGAAAAGAGCAGCAGACTAAGAATCAAAAGGTCTGGGTTCTAGTTCTGGCTCTACCAATAACTTACTTTGTGACCTTGGGACAGTCACTTCCTCTCCCTGGGCCTCATTTTACTCATCTGTAAAATAAGGATAACAACAACTGTAAAACCCAGCCCCTTGGCTATTATGGGGTGCAAAGGAGATTATGTCCCTTGTAAATTGGCAAGTCATCTATTAACAGCAGTTGCTACTCCCTCCCCATCTGTGGGATGAAGATGTTGGATGAGATCATTCCTTCCAACTCCAAAATTCTGTGGAGGTGCTGCTGGGATCCTATTCCCCTAAGGACTGTGGGCAGAATTGCCCCATTCTCCAGCTCTCCAAAGTGTACAACTCAAGAAGGAGGAAAGAACTAGCCCCTCCTTTCCACTCACACAGCTGCCACCTTAGTTCAGGCTCTTATTGTCTCAGTCCCGGATAGGACAGTCTCCTAGCTGCCCTTCCCATCTCCAGTCTCTCCTCTCTTTCCAAAGCTGCCAAAGTGACTTTCTAATGTCCGGGTCTGACCATGTCCCTCTGTGAGACTCAAGAATTTTAAGTGGCTCCCCATGTTTTCAGCTTGGAAAAAGCAATGGCCAACCACTGCAGAATCTCTGTCAAGAAAACCCCAAACGGGGTCACAAAGACTCTGAAACAACTAAAAAAAGACTGAACAACAAAATTATTTCAGCCACCCAAAATGAGCTTCTCCATTTTAGGGCACTTTATCTTTAAAAATGACCCAGGGTGGTCCTTGAGAAGAGTAAACCAAAAAAAAAAAGCCTCCCTTCTCTGCAGAGGTGGAGGACTGCTGATGGGTTGACTTGCTCAGTCATTTCAGTCCCATCCAACTCTTCCTGACCCCATTGGGGCTTTCTTGGCAAAGATATCAGAGTGGTTTGTCATTTCCTTCTCCAGCTCATTTTACGGATAAGGAAACTGAGGCAAACAGGGTAAAGTGACTTACCCAGGGTCACAGAACTGCTAAGTGTTGGAGGTCAGATTCTAATTCAGAAAGATGACTTCCTGACTCCACGTCCAGCTGAATTGGATTTTTTTCTTCTTTCTCTTTTATTCTATGCTACAAGAGTTGGTCTGCTGAGTAGAAGACCACATTCTTCAGTGAAATTGAGGCAAGAAAAATTAACAAAATGAGTTTTACCATTACCTACCAAATTCAGTGCAAACTCCTGTTCTAGCCTTGTTCTAATCTCACTTTCTAGACTGATTTTATAGCATGTTCTCTTACACACACATTTGCTGGCTGGCTATTTTCTGTCCAGAATATTCCCTCATCTAGCTCTGTTCCTTTGTCTAAGTTACTGCCCACGCCTGGAACCCTAGGCCTCAGCACCTTGTTCAAATCCCTCACTCCATTCAAGGACCAGCTCAAGTGGCCCCCAGTAAACAAGGCCTTTCCTGATACCTACTGTCATTCTTGCACCCCCCAAACAATTTTACTTAATATAGATTTCACATTGACTCCTCTGTCTACATGGAGCATTAGCTCCTTGAGAACAGAGACCAGCTTTGTTTCTGTCTTTGGACTGTAGCACCAAGCACAGTGCTGGACCCCTGGGAGACACTGAACAGAAGAGGATCCTTCTCTGGCTGGTCCCAAACTTCCCCAATGTTCCTCATTGCATGTGGCCAATGTCATCAATGAGAATACGGTAAAATACTCAGGACCTCAATTAACAAGGCTCTGCGACACTCTTTGACACGACCACTTAGGTTGCAAAAGCTTCCACTGTTGACTCGGCCAAAGACTTCGGCTTTTTAGTCCCGTCAGAGAACTAATAGCAAGGTGAGCAGGAGAGGAACAAGTAGAGTCTGAAATGACATGTCCCACAGGCCTTTGCTAGCTTCCTCTGGTCCCCAAATGGCCATGGGGATGGATGGAGAGCCTCCTTCTGCTGCTCTACTCTGACAGAAACAAGCAGAAGTGACATTTATATAGCTCATGCCATACTCAGGAACTTATCTGATCATCACAACAATATGGAGGCAAATGCCATAGGAATGATGAAAATTCCTCAGGCCACACGGCTAGTAAATGTCACAGGCAGGATATGAACCCATTGCTTGGTTTCTGAGTCCAGCACTCTATCTACCATGCCACCCTATCGTTACCACGGGAGTGACTCTTCAGAACACAGAAGACAACTGCTTCCCAGGTCAAAGTTTCTCCACAAGCCACCCCTCAAACACAAAGTATATGGAACTGGAAGCTTCACTGGAAGGGGGAATAACATTCAAGGCTCATTTTCCTCCAACTGGGGAAGGAGACGAGCGAGAAGAGGAAAGAAACACCAGTACCCTTGGAAAGAAAGGCAGACATATGAAGACAGATAACTAGGAATAGTTTCTCCTGGGGAGTGAAAAGGAGTATAGCAGCTGTGGGAAGGACAGTAGGCAGTAAAGGTAGAGGGGAGCACTTGAAGAGGTCTATGGGGCATGCCCCTCAATTCCCACAGCAAGGGGAATAGGCTGAACTGTCAGAGGACAATTGTCTGTGGCCCACTGTGAGGAGAAAGTGGCTCTTCTCTGGATCTTGTTTCCTTGCTTCCTTGGTTCTGTGGTTCTCCAGCTGCCTAGCCCTTGGAACAGCGCTGAATGTGTATCAAATAAGGGGAAATTGGATATTCATAAACGTACCATTTGGAAAACAGGAAGACCAAGCAGACTTATCTTTAAATTCATAAGAGGTGAGAAGGAAACCAGGGAGGTCCAAAGATTGTCTGTGGGGAAGCAGAGCACTTCTGCCTTCGCCCCTGGAATGATTTATGACTGACAGTCAATATACCCATTAACTGAATCACGGGAAAACATTCTGGGTGGGGAACAGAGGTGCTAGAAGAAAGTGATGGTTACAAGAGCATCTTCGACTGGGAAGAAAATGTCTAAACTGCAGGCACTTTGGCAAACAGCGTTCCATTCTCAGGCTTGTGGTGGGGAAAGGGAGACTTAACTAGCCAAATCAATCTCATCTGGTGGCTGCTGCCACTGATTGACAGCCGTTATAACTCTGCTCCCCAAGTACCAATTGGGGGGAGATGTAAAACACGGTGGCTGGCATTGATTTGGCAGGGAAATATGCCTGCCTTTTGCTGAGCACAGCGAGCTCAGGTGCACTGCTGACATAAACAACAATTGCAAAGTTAGCCTGGGAACACGCAGGGCCTCTTCTCCTGCAAGAGGCCAGGAGGATGTCGCTCAGTGGCAAGTGCTTTCCAAGGACCCTGCATGAAAACCGGACAGGGAGGGAAGCACATGGCATGTGGGGCATGCACAAGCTTGCTCTGGGTGTGCTGAGCTCTCTCCAGGTACAAGGAACAGGCCTCACACTAGACAGGTACCTTGCAAGGCTCTCTTCACTGGCAGCCACCAGCTGCACTGTCCTTTTTGTGGAGGTGACTTCTCATCAGTGAGGCATATACTCAGAGCTTGGGGTCACAAAGAATTGGCTTGAAATCCTGCCTCTGACTAAACTGACTATGTGACCCTGGGTAAGTCACTTTATAGATCAGTGTTCCAGGATAATTAGGTGGCCTAGCTTATAGAGCACTGGACCTAGAATCATGAAGACCTCAACTCAGTTATATGAACCTGGGCAAGTCACTTTAACCTGTTTGCTTCAGTTTCCTCACCTGTAAAATGGGGATATTAATGCTGTCATTTCTCGCCTTCTAACATTTCTTGTGTATGCCCCCCTTCCCTCCTCCTATGCTGCTATCCATCCCTGTGCAGATCCTCATTTCCTCAAGCCTGAACTATTGTGATAGGCTGCTTGGTAAGCCTCCCTGCCTCAAGTGTCTCTCCCCCCCCACTCCAGTCCATCCTCCACTTAGATGTCAAATTCATCATCCTAACACACAGGTTTGATCATGTCAAACACACACTCCTCCTAGCCCCCACTCAATAAGCACCTTCAGGATAAAATAGAAAATCTTCTCTTTGCCATTCAAAGCCCTTCACAACGGGGCAGCTCCTCCCTACCTTTCCAGTCTTCTTCCAATTCATTATCCACCATGTTGTTGTCGGCCCACCAACCATGACCTCCTGAGGTTTCTCACACACAGCACTCCATTTCCCACCTCAGGGCATTTCCCCTGCCTGGAAAGCTCTCCCTCCTCAGCTCAGCCTCCCGGCTTCCCACAGGTCTCAGCCAAATTCCCTCCTTCTGCAAGAAATTGCTCCCAGTCCTCTTGAATGTCAGTGCCCTCCCTCTCTTGATTATCCCCAAGTTGGCCTGTCTATATCTTGGCTTCCTTCAAGTCCTGGTTAAAGTCCTGCCTTCCAAAGAAAACCTTCCCCTTCTCGCTTCCAATCCATCCTGTCTAGAGCTGGTACCTAGCTGTTTGTGTGTTGCCTCCCCACCAGTTAGTCTGGGAGTTCCTTGAGGGCAGGAACTGGGGTTTTTTTGTATGCTTGGCTTTTTTGCCTCTCTTTCTATCCCCAGATACTTAGCACAGTGCCTGGCACACTTAATAAATTCTAATTGACTGACTGACTGACTGACTGATCTACCTGCCAGGGCTGTTGTGAGGATAATAAAATGGGATCATATTTAGAAGGTGTTTGCAAAGCTTCAAACGTTACATATATTCTAGTTCATGTTCATCTTTTGTCTGCACCAACAAGAGAGACAAAGACAGGGATCAGAAGAAACTAGAAAGTTGTTCTGTAATAGATAAATAAAGAACCCTAAGGTCAGACCCACAGGTTTGATTACCTAAAATGTCCTTTCAGCTTGAAATTCAAGGTTCTGTGACCATTCAGATCATTATCTACAAGAGAAGCACCAAATGGATACGTGACTCAATATAAAAGGTCATGTCACTAAAAACTCTTTCAAGGAAAATGGGAAGAGGCACCTCACATAGTTATGGTCAGGGGGATGATTCTTTTTTTTGGCTTTTTTGGAGGGCAATTGGGGTTAAGTGACTTGCCCAAGGTCACATGGCTAATTTTTGTGTCACGTGTCCGAGGTCAGATTTGAACTCAGGTCCTCCTGACTCCAGGGCCAGTGCTCTATGCACTGCACCATCTAGCCGCCCCTCAGGGGGATGATTCTTAACCAAAAAGGGGACAGAGATCACAAAACATAAAAGACTACTTCAGTTATATGAAATTGAAAGCTTTTACAAGAACAAAATCAATGCAACTAGATTAAGAAGGGAAACCATTAAGTAGGGAAAATGCTTTGCATCATTATCTCTGATAAAGGTTTAATATCTAAGATAATCTAAGATATGTAAGGAATAAACAAAAATATATAAGACCAAGTACTGCTCCCCAATGGCTAAGAGGCCAAAGGTAGGAATAAATAATGCTCAGAAGAATTGTAAACTATTAAGAAACATGAAAAATTGTTCCAAGTCACTCATAAACAGAAAAATGAAAACTAAAGGTTTTACCTCATACTCCACAAACTGTCAAGGATGATAAAAAATTAAATGGCAAATAACTGAAGTTCTATAGGATGACAATCACACTAATACTCTTAGTAGAGCTGTAAAATAATTCAAATATTTTGCAAAGAAAATTGGAATTATGCAAAAAGGTGGCAAAATGTCATAAGATCAAGCTGGAAAGAATTTAAAGTTACCTAATCCATTCCCATTATTTTACACATGAGGAAACTGAGACCCAGAGAGGTTAAGGGACCTTACCAAGGTCACAGATCTAGAAAGTGGTAGAATCAGGATTTGAATCCAGGTCCTTTGATACCAAATCCAGCATTTTTCCCACTGTCCCTGATGTCTCCAGACTTTTGCCTCCTATCCTACTGTTAGGAAAATAATCTAAAGAGTTCAAGATCAAAAAGAAAGATCTCCCATTCAGAACAAAATATTCACAATAACACTCTTCTGTGGTAGCTAAGAACTATCAACAAAGCAGATGCCCATTAGACGAAGAATGGCTAAACAAACTGTGGTAAATGTGACGAAATAATATTGTACTGTAAGAAACAGTGAATGTGAAGATTTCAGAGAAATCCTTGTATAAACGGATGCAGAGGAAAGCAAGCTGAAAAAAGGAAAACAATATACAAAATGACTAGAACAACATAAACAAAAGAACAACAGTGAACATCGTGTAATTATAACCCACCTGGAACCACAGAGGAGAGATGAGGAAATGAGTCTCCTTCCTTCTACAGGGGAGGTGGGGAACTTATGGGTATGGGATGTGGCATCCAATGTCAGGTTTGATCTGTGATTAGCTGAGGGGGGCAAGAGAAGGGGTTATTCTTTGTTACCAGGGAAGACTGACCATGGAGGGAAGGTAGGGAGGGGAAAACTTGTAAATTATTGTGGTGTACAAACAAAAGGTATGAATGAAATTTTAACAAAAGTACAGAACACCAAAGGGAAAGTAATCTCATTTGCTCTAAGAGATTCCAAGCGATGATGCCACAGAATCTCAGCTGGAAGGATCACAAATAGAGAGCTGAAAGGGCCCTCAGAAACTCTCTACTTAAATATCATAATAGGATACGTGAAGAGACTGAGATGCCCAGGGAAGGGAAGTGACTTGTCTAAGATAACACAGGTAGGAAGCATCAAAGGTGGGATTTGAACCCAGGTCCTCTGACTCCAGAGATGGCCTTACTCCTGACTAAGCCTAACCCTCAACTAGCATGAAAGATCCCCTTCCATCCCATCTCCTCCAGCAGACTGCCCCTTCTACCATCTCCACTCTTTCACTTATTTTTAATCTCTTCCTGTCTCCTACTTCATTTCCTATTGTCTACAAACATGGCCATGTCTTCCTCATTCTTCACTTGATCTTTCCATCCCCACTATCATCCTATTTCTCTTCTGCCTTTTGTGGCTAATCTCCTTGAAAAGGATGTCTCCAATAGGGGCCTCCATTCTCTCTTTTCACTTCCTTCTTAACCCTTATAATCTGTCTTCTGACCTTATCATTCCATCAAAACTGTCCTGTGCAGACTTACTAATGATCTCTTAGTTGTCAAGACCAGTGGCCTCTCCTCAATCCTCATCCTCCTTGACCTCTCTGTAGCCTTTTGATACTGTCACTCTCTCCTTGATACTCTTTTTTTCCCTAGGTTTTCAAGATACCACTCTCTCCTAGTTCTCCTCCTCCCTCTCTGACCCCTCCTTCTCTGTCTCCTTTGTAGGATCCTCTTCCAAATCACTACCTCTAACCATAGGTGTCCCTCAGGGCTCCATCCTGGGACCTTCTCTCTTCTCCTTCTATACCTGGTGATCTCATCAGCTACCATGGATTTAATGACCATCTTTAAGTTGATGACTCTCAGATCTACCTATCCTTCCCCAAACTCTCTGCTGACCTCTAATCTCACAGCTCTGCCTTTCAGATATATCAAAATGGATGTCTAGTCAACCTCTGAAACTCAAAATGTCCAAAGAAGAACTCAGTATCTTACCCCGTAAACCCTCCCCCATTCATAACTTCCCTATTACTGTAGAGGACAATACCATCTTCTCAGTTCCTTAGGCTTCCCCCCTAGGAGACAGCCTGGACTCCTCCTTCTCTCACCCTCCCATATACAAACTGCTGCCCAGGCCTATCAATTTCCCCTCTGCAACATCTCTCCCATGCATCCTCTCTCTGTTCTGGCAATGCCACCATTCTAGTGCAGGCCCTCATATTCTTATGCCTGGATGACTGCAATAGCTACTGATGGGTCTGACTGCCTCGAATCTCTCCCCAGTCCAATGTTTACTGACCCATGGACTCTTTTCACTGTACTGTACTGCCTCCCATTAGGTTATATAATCCAATCCATACTTAAATAAGATCTCATTGAAAATATCTACTAATACATGATCATCCAGCTTTCACTGGAAGACTTCCCACAAAAAGGAGCCCATTATCTCCCAAGGTAGTCAGTTCTTTATTTAGATAGGTCAAATTCCAGCACTTAGCACAATACCTTGCACATAGTGGGCACTTATTAAATCTTAACTGACAACCATTGGTACATTTTTCCTTATATCAAAACTAAATCTGCTTCTCAACAATTCCCCCCACCCCTTTGTTCCAAGTTCTATATTCTAGGTCCAAGGACAAATACTTTGAAGACAGCTATTGTGTCCTGTGCCATCCCATCCTGAGCTCTCTCTTCTTTAGGTTAAACATCCATAGCCCCTTTCACAGGTAGTTAATGGGAAAGTTTGCAAAGCCTTTAGATTGTCATTATCAGTAAAGCCCAATTTCATGGCTCTTCACAATCCTCTTCATTTTCCCCCAAATGTTTTCCAATTTATCAGAGTGCTGTAATGAACATTGTCAATGTCTTTCCTAAAACTCTGGTGCTCCGTGTGGTATAATGGCAGAGCAGGAAGAGTACTGATTATGGCACCAGAGGACCTGGATTCAAATCCCACCTCTCATGAGTACTGCCGTTGTGATCTTAGGCAAGTCACTTCATCTTCATGGACTTCAGCTTTCTCATCTACAAAATGGAGGAGTTGGATTCCATGGCTTTAGAGGTCCCTTCCAGCTCTAGATCTTGGACCCTCTACAGATGGGATCTGACTAGGCAGAGCATAGCAGGATTACCCTAGTAGGTAATCCATACTGTGGATTTGGGCTAGCCTAGAACTGTGATTTTGTTGGTTGATATCAAATTCCCAATGTGTCCAAGGAAGCACTTGGATGCTTCGAGGCTAGTTCCACATCTCCCATGCCAGAACATTCTGCTTTTATCAGTATGGACTAAAGCACCTAATATTAGCTTTGGGGGCTGCCATGCTGCATTGATGATTCATACTGAATCACACTCTCAAGCCTTTTCAGATGAACTACTGTCCAGTCACATTTTCTTTATCTTCTACTCAGGGTGTTAGGTTTTTAAACCCAAGTGTAAGACTTTATATTTATCTCCATGAAATTCCAAAGTTCTCCCTAGCAAGTTCTTTTTAGGTCCTGACTCTTCCCCCACAAAGGTTAATTCTGCCTCCCAACTCTGTCCCATATGTAAGGCCAATGAGTGTGCCCTGCATGACTTCAGCCAAGTTACTGGCAGTCTGGTGACAGGTAGGAGGCAGGTAGACAGTTGGTGGAACACAATAAAAAACCAGTAATAGGGCCTGGGAATCAGGAATAGGGTTCTATTCCTCAGGAGGTCAAGGGTGAGCAAGAAAAGACTCCAGCCTAAGAAAAGCTAGGTTACAAAGCAGTAAACGAAGATGAGGATTCAGATGCTGGTAAGCAAGACAGGGTTCTGGGTACAAGGCAGAGGCTTGCTTGATCATAAGGAGAAATGCACCAACTCTTTGGGATATACATAGCAAGGTTGACTATGTCAGGAGGTTGTGCTAGGTTGTTCAGGTTCCTTCCACTTCCTCTGCCTAAAGCTGGATACTCCTCAGAGCCTGCAATGGATCAGCCCCACCTCAAATGACTGAAGGAGCTGGAGGACCGAAGAACCAGCTGGCCTCTCAATGACAGCTAAAGCTCATCTCATGGAACATATTTCTTTTCTACTTTAGGGAAAGGGTTAAGCCTGCATATTATACTCAAATGCAATATAATACAAATGGGAGGGAGAGGAGAGGAGAGTGGCAGCGGGGGGGGGGACATTTAACAAGACAGATTCTTTAATTTAGTCAAAATGACTTACTGTGGGTTCTCTTTTCACATAGGCCACTTGGTCTTACATGGAGAAAAACCTGTTGAGGTCACTTGGTGAAATCAAAAGGCCCCCAAGCTTGACCAGATCAAAGGCATTTCTCTTCTAGGTCACAGATAGCCTTGGGACTTCCTTGCTCCAGACAGGTATTTGTGCAGCACACAGAAACATGTGAATCAGGAGCCCTGACCGACTCAGGGAAAAGGAAGGCTGGCTGTCAACTAGCATTAGGGCTAAAAGGAGAAAAGAAAGGAGGCAGGGCACCCTTCCTTCCTAGGGAGAGAGGGCATTTCCTGGCCTGACTCTCCAGGACTCATCAACACAGGAAGGGATTTATTTTAATCTCACCTTTTCGGTTTGGGTTTTTGGGGGTATGGAGGGATCAGGAAGAGAGTAGGACAAAGAGGACAATACAGCAAATATTACAATCATTGGGAATTAGGGAAACGATGAGGAAACACGCCTCCTTCCTCCTCTTTTCTCCCTCCTCCCACTTCTGTTTTCCATCTTCCCTCCTCCCACCTCCCTCACAGGCACAGAATGATGCCCAGCCAGCCTGTCCAAGGCTGCCACCTTGTTGGTTGGGTCTTTCTGACATTTGTTTTGTCACAAGGGATGTTTCAATGGGGGGAGGGTGTTACTGAAGAATGATTCTGAGAGTTTAAAAAATAAATAAATAAAAATGATCTGTTGGGAAATAAAATATGAGGAAGAATTCTTTACCTGCTCAGCTGTTAGAATGAAATGTTTCCTGGTTTGGTTCGGTTCGGTTCTTTTCCTTATAATTGCTGGAGCCTCCTATGATGCAGAGTGCTCAGGTTTATTAAATGTGCACATGTAGTTCACACAAAATCAAAAATCAAGGTCTTTTAAAAAGGTATCAGATCTGAAAGCCTGTGAAATCCTGCCTGATTTAAGCCTTGGATGTAACTGAGGAAACTGTGTTCCCCGTCCATCTCAGAGAATCATGTAATTGGTCAGTGTTTGGGAGGACACCAGGGCTGCCCTGGAGGCAGGGCTAGGGAAGAAAAGAGACCCCCAGCCTTCCCACACCCAGTGCAGCCCTGCCCATCTTCTTCTTGGGTTTTCAGCCCTGTTCCCAACACCACCCCTGCCAATGGGCTCGCACGCCCTACAGACCTGATAGGAGGGGCCTTCTCAACACGGTGTCCATCAAGTGACAAGAATTCTCTCTTGTCAGTTTCAGAAATACATTGCCTGCTCAAAGGCATGAGGAGAAAGGAAGGCAGCACCAAATTACTTTATCTTTTAAAAATATATGTAAATTGAGAACAAACAGTCTTTGAAAGCAATTGTTTATGCTGCTTTTCAGTTGTGAATAATTTTCTTACAACTGCTGAGCCATCTGTTAAAGTCAGGTCTTGCCCATTCCAAAAGCTGAATTTCAAACTAAAAGAAAAAAAATTCAATAAACAGCTTTTGTTTTGAAACCCCAAAACAACAAATACTCTAATAAATAACAGCTTGTGGGATTCTTGGGTCAAACACAGTGGGAAGGAGAAAAATCTTTCTTTTGAATATTGATTTAAACACTGGTGTCCAGAGAGAGGGGACAGCACAGATATATACTTCCAAAGTCTTTCAGCATTGCCATCTGGGTCTGGTAAGAAGCCAGTAGGTTTTGGCATTACTCTTGACCTTGAAGGACAGTGATGACAGAATCTAGAGTACTACAAAGCAGTCCCATCACTCTTCAACGGCAGCCTTCAGAGAATCAAATGCCCTGCTGGCTTGTCAGCCCTCGGAAGGCAAGTCTATACAATGTGAAATTCAGAAACTGTATCTAGGTTAAATGACATTCTTTTGGCCTTAGGGGAAGGGAAGGTGGTCATGGGAATTTCAACATCACAATCTCAGTACCAACCCCTCACTACCGAGAATGCACTGGGATATGGAATTTAAACTGAAACAGTTGGGTTTTGGCAACTTTCCCACCTTCTCATTGATTGATGGGTAGGCTACTAGCACCAAGCACATGTTGTAGAGGGGATTTGGTTCAGGTGCGGGTGGACTAGCGGCCCTCAGAGGGCTCTTTCAGTTTCTACAGTTCTGTGAAATTGTGGCAGACTCAGCTTAGGAGTATTAGACAATGCTCTCAGGATGAAATGCTTTCCTTTGGAGTTGTTTACAAGAACACATCAGGAAGGCAAGCCAGGTTTATTAGAAAAGACTGTATCATTTAGTCAAGTATCAAAGCAACAAGTTTCTTTGGAGTAACTGCTATTTTCCCCAGTTAATAAGATGGTCTGTTATTCTGAAATAAAAACCCCACATACTGGAATAAATCCAAAGCCAAAACTAGGTTCCGGGTTGGATCCAAGATTGGGATGGAGCAGGGACCTTAAGGTCATTTAGCCCAAGTCCTTCCTTTCATAGATGCTTATGTTTGAATGGAATAAGATTTTACTAGACTCCTCTATTAGAGACAAAGAGGACGGCCAGTTCAAAAGGAGCTGGTTTGAGAGTCACAGCTACAACTATCACAGAGGGTCAGCAAGGTGATGGAGCAGATGGAACACAGGATTGAGCCTCAAACACTATCCCTGTGATCCTGGGTATGTCACTTAACTTCTATGTGCGTCAGTGTCCTCATATGTAAAACGGGGATCATAAGAGCACCTATCTATCTCTCAGGGTTGTTGTAAGGATCAAATAAAGTACTTTGCCAACCTTACAACACTAGAAATGCTCAATATCGTTGTAACAGTCAATGAATTCAATCGGCTGACCTCCCTAGCACTGATGGGGTTCTTTACTTTTGGGATCTGCTTTGGCAGGTTGATGAAGCCTCCTCAGAATTGTATTTTTAAATGTATAAAATAAAATGCATAGAGCCACAAAGGAAATCAACTCTACTGAAAATGTTCTAAAAATGTATTCTTTAAAAAGGTCACAGACCCCAGAACTCGGGACTGTGATTTTGTTCTTTAAAAAGAAGTTAGCTATTTGCTCATGGAAAACAAAAAAAGAAATGAAATTAATAAGCAATTCTGAAATTTCTGAAATAATTTATTTGTAATAACTGTTACTTGATTTTATACATTTTTACTAAATTCCCCCCCAGAGGTCCCAGTTTGGGTCTATTGTTTCATATGTGCTGGAGGTGAAGACAGACTCTCAACTGCCCTATAGTGATACCTGAGTTCTAGCAGCACCCATTGAACTGGAAAGGTTTGGGGTGTGACCCCAGGGATGAACTGAAGAACTAGGGACCTGCCCAGCTACACTGGGAAAGGCTCATCCCCAAGTTGCCCACAGATCAATGAATTTTTTGGCCATGGCAATTGTTGAACGCCTCCTAGAAAATTATTAGCACCAAATTATGGGTGCCCACACCCATAAAATTAGAGAGCCTTAAAGCGTTGTTTGAAATTACTTTAGGAGCCTAGTTGGGGAAACTAGGGGAGAGAGTTACTTCACGGTCCCTGGGGGTAGACTAATTAAGATTTGATATGGTGGAGAAAGGGCAGTCTTTGCAGCAAGGAGCACCTACATGTCAAGTCTCACCTCAGACACATAGGCTATGAGACCTTGAGCAAGTCATTTAACTATCAATTACAGATGACTCACTGATCTACATTCATAGTAGGCGTTCCCACACCAGGAAGCACTTGACATGGATGAAATCACAGATCCAAACTGAAACAAACAGGAAATGGTTCCACTGTTTTTGGGGGAGTATAGATCTGTGGTTTTACTAGGGAACTCCTGGTGTGGAAATGACTACGACCAATGCAAAAGAACTCATCTGTAACTTACCATTTTCTTTCAAATCTACTACATCAAGTAAAATTAAAAATTACTTTAATTCTATATGTACACAACACACAATACAGAACTGCACCACAGAACTCAAAATGACTCAATTTGTGCCTGATCACTGCTGAAATGAACCAGTGGATCTATTTAGACATGATCGAAAAGGGTCATTTTATAACAAGGTCAAGGACACTGGAATGTATTGAGGTCTATTCTACTCTATATTCCTTCTCACTTAAAACTCAAGTTTTAGTTTCAAGGGTGAAACACACAATGGCACCTGCAAACTGATAGTTCTTGACAAATTTTCCAAGAACACACTGTTTAGCCATATACTTTCAGAGGGAAAAGGAGGAAGACAAAGAGGGAAAGGTAGGCTGGGTGGAGAACCCAGCTCTAGATCTATTCATCCAATTAAGAATAACCAAAAGGTCACATAGAATGTTGGGTAAAGGATAAAGAGCTGGCCTCTGAATCTGGAAGCCCTGAGTTCAAATCCCACTGTCTTCCACTTATACTGCCTCTTGGCTGGTTTACTTAACTTCCCTTTGCCCTGAAGCGACCCTAAGTCTAAGGGGATAAGTAGATGCAGATCTGTGAAATCACAGGCCCATTGTGCCAGCATTGGTATGGGAACACACATACACATACACATACACACACATGCATGCACACACACACGTGCGCATGCACATACACATGGAGAAGGGCTGAGAAAAGGAAGTAGAGAAGAGAGAATGAAGAAAGAGAGGAGCCCTGCCTGGCCTCTTATCTCAAGCACTGGATGACAGAATAACACACATTTGATTGGTAAAAGCATCTTAATATTCTCTATAGTGTTCAGACACTAAAATGATCATAGACCAATTCACCTAAGCAATGCTAGGTTATCTTTATCTAAAGTAGAAAATGAATATTTATATAGTGTGTGTCCTCTGGTGGGGGTAGGAGGGGGGAACACACATTAAAATGGCTCCAAACCTCCTTCCTTTTTTGGTCCTAGGGTTTACCATCAGGGTCTGTCATCTAATCTGAACATCCAATGGCCCTGTTTTGATGCAAATTGGCATCCTGGCTCTTGGCGTACGTAGGCAGCCAGAGGCCTACTGAAGACACCAGGATTTTTGTTCTCTGCCCACATTGTCATCTTCGTCCCAAGAGAGGCCTGAATTCCTTTCCTTGCTTTCTGTACTGTGATAGGTGAGCTTGGCTGTGGGGGCCCAGGCCTCCAGCTGCCTTCCTGGCATCTCCTCACCTTCTTACCATGCCACCCTCCCTACACCCCCAGCTTCCGACATTCTCTTGCGTCTTGTATCCTTCCATTAAAGTGGAATAGGGCCTCTTTGCTTTTCCTTAGTGGCACGATGCCTAGCACACAGGAAATGCTTATCGTTAGTGACTCATGAGGACATGGAGGTGATCTTGGCTTCTTAAAGGCAATGATACCAGCATAGCATAATAAGGTCTGACTTGGCTGGGAAGACTGAGTCCGGGCCCAGAGATGAACTAGGTTTGCTGCCTGAGGACCAAACTATTCACTTAGACACAAGCTCATCACCAGTCAATTGGCAACTAGATAATAACTGGCCATAGAGGCCTGTGAAACAGAAAGAAATTTAAATGGCCCTCGGCCATTCGATCAATCAATCAACAAGCATTTCTTAAAGGCTTGCTAGGTGCCAGTCCTAAGACCTTCTGATGCTTCCCCACTGAGGGAGGCCTTGCAGCAAAGGTGGCAAAGGGTGCCAAGAATCACCTATCGTTGGCTTCTAATATCCTAAGTGTGCAATCCTATTCCAGTGATTAAGCTGAAACCCTTCAGCAAGAACACAGCCAAGCCAAGAGCGATGTTCTCGCTCTGTGTGAAACCAGAGGGCATAAGCAAGATGTAGATGAATGAAAGGAAGCCTCCCAGCCTCTCCTGGGAGTGGCAAACAAAGGTGCTGCTCCGGTTGGGTTTATGGAGTACCCAAAGGCAGGAAGATACATGTTTTGGTGGGTTGTCTGGTCATCACACCTTGTACTGTTCATGATGAGTATAAGCACAAAGACCAGGAAGATAATCTAGATTATGTGCTGTTGCTGTTCAGTCGTTTGGGTTGTGTTCAACTCTTTTGTGACCCCATTTGGGGATTTCCCAGCAAAGATACTGGAGTGGTTTGCTATTTCCTTCTCTAGCTCATTGTACAGATGAGGAGACTGAGGTAAACAGGGTGAAGTGTCACCCAGGGTCACGTGTCACCCAGGGTCACACAGCTAGCAAGTGTCTGAGGCCAAATTTGAATTCAGGTCATCCTGACTCCAGACCTGGTGCTCTATTCATTGAGCCTTTTCCATGAAGAACCTGGCAAGATCCTCTAAGTAGAATCTGCATAGATCTTAAAACTCCGTCAAGTCAAGATGAAGGTGGGAATGGGAAAACTCGGCGGAAAACATGTTAGAAAATATGTCTCAAGATTAAGAAATAAGAGTCCAAAGGCTCATAGATTATTCAGAAGCCTCCCAGCTATGTATCCCCAACGCTGTCTTCAAGGAGAGAATGAGAAGGTACTCAATATGGCAATCAAAGAATAATGAACGTCAATACTTTCATGGGTCTGTGCTCCTACTGCTGTGGGGACTCTAGTCAATCATAACCCATTCCTACTTCCTCATCCTGTGTGATTTGTCTCTTACCTCCCATAAGTCCTTCAAAGAGAGTCCATCCAATACACTGGAAGGCTTCCCTTACAAATTTTAACATGCCATAGGTTACAGAATAGAACACAAGTCCTCATATGACCGGCAAGCAGTTGTATACCCTTGCACAAACAATTCTGGGACAACCCCAAAAGCCCCAAATCCCCTCCCCAGTAACCAGACCTTCATTCCCATTGGTGGGAAGGTGTGTCCTTACAATCCTTTTACCCAATACAAAATTATTTATCAGAAATAAGCTCATTACATATTACATGGTACTTTTCTTGTTTATCAAAAAGTAGGTAATTTATAGATAGATCACTTGTTGCTTTTCTTGCTTACCAAAGGTAGGCATCTGGCAGACACATTTTAGAAAAAGAAAATTTGGGCCCGGCTCAAGTTTGGTGACTGTCTCCTTTACTTTAGGAAAGTTATTTTCACTTGTCCCGCTCACCAAGGACAACACTGGTTCAGGGTACAAACATATAAGACATTGCTCAGAATTACAGAAGACTGCAGACAGTGCTACCTCAAAAAACAGCAAAATGCAGTTGAGGAAAATGCTATTTTCCTGAAGAAAGTTTGCCGTGAGACCCAACTGAGACATATCATACATTAAGGATCTGTAGATAAACCTGAAAGGAAAAAAATATATATATCCAAAATACAACAGCATTTCTTTAAGTGATCTGTTTTCATCATTAAAAACAGCTGACAGTGAATGACAACAGAATCTCCCTATCTGGATTCCAAGCACCTCAGGCCTTCATGTGCTGTATAAGGAAGCAGAAATGGTGTTTAAGAAAATGGAAGTCATGAAAAGGAGCCAGATTTAACCAAATACACACAGGCAAAATACATGCTATACAAGGAGTGAAGGACACTTTGAAAAGTGCTCATTATATTTCAAAGAAATGTTTTTTCCCAAAATGTGGAGAAAAAAATATCATTCTTGATAGTACCAAAAATGGATGTCAAGAAGCCATCATTGTTTTCTCCTCTCATTTCTATTAAATTTTTATGAAGGTTGTGTGTGTAGAAACAAGGGAATCCTTGATGAAAATAAAAGAGGGGAGCAGGCAGGCTTTCATAGCAAACTTTCCTCAGCGCGTTTTCACAGGCAGCAGCTCTCCCCATTGTCCCTTTGGTAAATACATATTATACAAAGAGGGAAACATAAAAATTCAATCAGAGAATGTTATGCATGCCAGAGGGTGCCATGGTGTAATGTTAGTGGGTTTTTCCCTTTGCAGTCACACAGTTGTGCATTTCAGTGATTTGTGGTTGCGAGAGTAGAGGGAGCCCAGAACAGTTTTTGCAGCAATAAAGTGCTTTTGTGTTGATAGCCTGCTCATCCTAGCCTGTTTACTGATATCCAAAACGACAGTAAACTCGACCCATACCTTCCCAGAAGTAACAAAAGAAAAGTTGTTTTCCTTTGTAAAGGGGGTGTTGTGGGTAGAGAGTAGTTAGAAAAGTTGGTTTTCTTTGTAAAGGGGGTGTTGTGGGGAAGGGGTAGTTGTTCACACAGTTGTATTTTCAACTAAACATACCCTTCTCTCTAATACTGGTTTCTGATGCTGTGGCTTGACAAATGGGAAGTACAGACACAATTCCGGGCTAATCTGGGTCTTTGATGAGACTTCTTGTTTCAGCGAGCATGATCATCTGACTGATTTGCAAAAAGGCTGAAACTCCATTTGTACTGCTGAATGTACCCAAGTTATTCTGTCCAACGACTTTATAGCAAATTATAAAATAATAACTCCAAAGCTTTTTTTGCACATATGGGCATTTTTCATTATTTCTTTAAAATGTGATTCATTAAGGGTATTGGGATAATAGCAGAAAGTAGAGGTCACGTTGAAAACCCAAAGCATTTAATGCTAATTGCCCCTAAACCAAACTTTCATAATTCAGCACTTGACTGGAGTAAGACATTTTATAAGTGGGCAGAATCAAGCTGTAGGTCAATCGTTTTAAAAATACTGTGATATGAGAAGGAACAATAGAACTTTCATGAATGGGGTAGATATAGGTCATACAGGAAGTAGTACAGGAAAGAGAGTAGGAAATGAGAGCAGGGAAGCTCAGGAACAAAAGGTGAAGCAAGAACCAGGGGACCAGAGAACCTCTGATGCTTTTTGTAACTGGGGCCAGGGTTTGGTTTTACTGAATGAGCTCTGGAGAAGGGTGCTAGTGCAGAGACAATGGCAGGGAATCGGTCATAGATCTCTTCTCCTCAAGTGGAGCCTTGTTTGGACCAGACAAAACGTCAGTCCCTTTGCCCATTTTCTTAAGTCTGGAATCTACCAGAAGCTTCTTGGAGGTTTGGTCCACTGTTGGTTTCTGAAGGTTCTCCATGAGGAGCCACTTATTCTAGCCTCTTCTTTAATTAGCATAAATGAGATTTCATAGGAAGACATAGGAGACACATAGGAAATCTCATTAATTAAATTAAATTAATCTCATTAATATGGAAAATGGTCCCCAATAGCTAATGAAAGTTTTTATTCCATATGAAATTTTCATGGCTAAAATTTGTGCTAATTAAATAAAATTTTGTTGAAAATTTCATTCATTTCCTTTCTTGAAAAATATGCATAGTTAATAAGATTTCCTATGTTTACAGACTTTAGGAATACCCTGTAGAATGAGTGGCTTCTTAAACTTTTTCTATCCAAGGTTTCTTCAGCATTCCTTCAACTGTGGGTCACTACCTCAGTTTAAGAAGTGCTGCACACACACAATTTAGATAGAAAGCCTGATACTGGAAACAAATTAGGGGAGCAAGGAATAGTTTATCTGTCAGATCTATGGAGAATGGAGGAATTTATAACCAAACAAGAGATAGAGAACATTATGAAATGCAAAATGGATCATTTTGATTACACTAAATTGAAAAGTTTCTGCACAAATAAAACCAATGCAATCAATATTAGGAGGGAAGCAGAAAACTGGGAAGTAATTTTTAGAACTAGTAACTCTGATACAAGTCTCATTTCTAAAATATATAGAGAATTGAGTCAAATTTAGAAGAATACAAGTCATTCCCCAATTGATAAATGGTCAAAGGATATGAACAGGCAATTTTCAGAGGAAGAAATCAAAGCTATCCATAGTCATATGAAAAAATGTTCTAAATCACTACTTATTAGAGAGATGTAAATCAAAACAACTCTCAGGTTCCACGTCACACCTATCAGACTGACTAACATAACAAAACAGGAAAATGATAAATGTTGGAGAAGATGTGGCAAAGTTGGAACACTAATTCATTGTTGGTGGAGTTGGGAGCTGATCCAATCATTCTGGAGAGCAATTTGGAACTATGCCCAAAAGGCTATAAAATGTGCATATCTTTTGACCTAGCAATACCCCTTCTATGCCTGAATCTTAAGGAGATAATAAAAATGGGGAAAGGACCCACATGTATAAAAATATTTATAGCAGCTCTTTTTGTGGTGGCCAAGAACAGGAAATGGAGGGGATGCCCATCAATTGGGGAATGGTTGAACAAGCTGTGGTATGTGGATGTAATGGAATACTTAGCCCTTCTCAGCAATGCAGAGACCTAAAATAATTCCAAAGGACTCATGATGGAAAATGTCATCCACATCCAAAGGAAGAACTATGGAGTCTGAAATGCAGAGTGAAGCAGCTTTTTTCTTTTGTTTTTTTTTTCTTTCTCATGGTTTATCCCATTTGTTATAATTCTTCTATACAACATGACTAATTTGAAAAATATGCTTAATAGGAATGGATATGCAGAATCCATATCAGATTGCATGCCATCTTGGGGAGGGAGGAAGGAAGGGAGAAGAAGAAAATTTAAAGCTTACAGAAGTGCATGTTGAAGACTAAGAATAAGTAATTTTTTTAAATGCTAAAAAATGTGTGATCACCGTCAAGTCCAGATTATTGCCCATTTGGATTGCCAATAGAGCTGCTGAGTAAGAGAGACAAAACTACATTGTCCTCATCCAGGTCACCTCAGACTCACAAGCAGTAGATGACTCTTTCTTTTACCAATGCTCATGTGCTGTCCTTCTGGCATCAAGCAGCACCCAAGTGGACTCTAGTCTACTATAGTCTACCAGGCTTTCAGATAATCACCCCATCTTTAATCAGCTTCTATATATACTGATGGGAGTTGGCATTGGCGATTTCTTTGGTCTCACTGGGGTCAAGCCATACCTTCTTTAAATATCAAAGGGCACTAGAGGTCAGGCTATTCCGAGGCCTAGGTCTATTCATGACCACAGCTGCAGTGAAAAAAAGGAAGAGGGCTCTAATTCTTTTTCCAGTTCTGTGCCTGACTCAGTACCTCCTTCTTCACTCAGCGTCTAATTCCTTTGCTGAATTTTTTCACGCATCCCTCTTCCAGCGATCTCTGTTCTATTAATTCAACTAAACACCATATTATTGATTGCGAGCAAAGATAATTAGATGATACGTGGCACTCTAAAATTATCAAAATGTTTCGCATTTAAAGATCTTTGAGCCTCACAACAACCTTGTGGAGTAGGTGGGAGAGGTATTATTGTGCCCATTTTTCAGAGGAAAACTAAGGTTAAGAGAAGTTAAGTAACTTAAGAGCTCCTGATCACACCCTGGTATCTGACCCAGATCTTATACTCCAGGCATGAATGGGTGCTAGACAGTTGACAAAAAGAGCTAGAGAATCATGAATCTGGGAAATCCAACCTTAAGTGGCCTAGCCACTCCAGAAACAGCTCAAACCCTATCTGAAAGGAAAACAAATCTCCACAGGGAGAAAAAACGTTCGCTTTCAAATTCAGGTTACTGATCTCATGAGGCTGTCAACCGGGACTCAGATTTAAGAACACCTGGGTTTGAATCCTGCCTCAGACATTCATCAGCTGCGTGACCCCTGAGAAAGTCACTGAAGCTCTCTTAGCCTCAGATTTCTTATTTGTTAAATGGAAATAATGAAGAGTATCTACCTCCCAAGGTAGCTGTGAGGTCCAGATGCCAACCTTAAAGTGCTACCCACTACCCAATAAGCTGTGTTCTACATGGCATATAGATTTTAAATACCTCATATTGTCTCTTTTTATGGGTCAGACAGGGCAAACCTCATTATGACAAGTATGACTGCAGCAATAATGTAACAGCCCAGCCAAGAACTTACCTCCATTACGTAATAATCAGGACCAAAAGATTCTAGCCCAGAAGGTTGTGGCCACTTCTTGGAGTCTTTAATAATGGAAGGGCCTCTGATGGTCACACAATCACATGATCTCACTGTTGGGCCAGCCCATACTTGAACAAGGATCCCCTCTCCTCTATTACCTTTGAGAAATAATGATCCCACCTTCAGTCCAAGACCTCCCTGCCCCTGCAACGTGCTGTCTACTTTTTTGGCAGCTCTGCTCCTTGGGGGTTTGTCCAGACATTAAGTTGAAATCTGTCTCTTTACAATGTCCATACATTGTTTCTTCTCCTGCCATCTGGGCCTAAGACTTGGGCTTCTTCCAAAAGCTTGGTTTTTCAAGTATCCAGTCCCTGCACATAAGCACATTATAAGCTTCCAGAGCTGGGCCCAAACGAGGACATATATTAGTATACAACACAGCAGTTCCTAAAGCCAGGTTTCAAAATGCCAGATCATCTTCTGACTTTGCCCCGTGGCTTGCACAGACTCAAGTGACATTTCATTTTTTTTTTTGCTTGACTTTCAATTTGAATTTAAATTCACATCGGTTCTTATAGCACAGATGAAAGAAGTGCTAACTTAAGGTTTGTAACAAGAGCAACAATCGTGGCAGCTAACATTTATATAGTGTGTTTGCTCTGTGCTAACCACTTTACAATCACCATCTTATTTGGGAGGGAGGTGCTATTATTATCCCCATTTCATAGATGAGGAAACTGAGGCAGGCAGTGGTGAAGTGACTTGCCCAGGAGCACACAGCTAGCAGGTATCTGAGAGCAGATTTGAACTCAGCTCTTCCTCTCTCTATGCCCGGTACTTTACCTGCTGTTTTGCCAGACTATGGGAGAGCCCTTGGAATAAAGAACTGCTAAAACTTTTTCAGTCTATTGACGTGCTCCTCTGGCAGGACAAAATAACCTGTGGGCCATGGACTTCAGCCACTCTCACTTGCCACTGAAGTCAGCCTATAGAATAAATGAAAAGATGGACCCACCTCTTCATAAAATGTCAATAATTTCTGGGTTTTCTTCAATATTTTAGGGAATTCAGCACATCCTAGTTCTGAGTCCTGCCTCTCACATATCCTAGCTATGTGACCATGGGCAAATCGCTGAATAGATAAGACCACCCAAGCAATTTTCTGAGATTATACATTATAGAGAAATGGCCCACCTGCATTGATGGAGGAAGTTTATGACAATGGTAGTCCCCCACACTGATGAAATCACAGGTCTAGACAACCATCCTATCCCAAACCCCTGGCCAAAAAATCTCCAGTTATTGAGAAATTCTTTATTCACACTAGAAACTAAAGCACAGTTGCAGTCACATTTGAAAAACAAACGTGATAAGGATCTAGTCTGGAGACTAGCAGATGACCCAGAGGGACCCAGGAAATGCTACTTCAGAAATGTTTCTTTGGCTTGACCCACAGCTAAGACAGGAAAGCAGAAAAGAAAGGCATGAGCCCTGACGTGGGCACTAGAGGAAGTCAGTAAGGCCCTCTCCCTGTGCCCCAACCTTCCTGAGATCAGAAGGGGAGCAGTAATCAGAAAAAGAAATAACAGCTGATGTTGATGTTCACATGAAATTTTATGGCTTGTAAAGTACTTTAGTTATGGCAGTTCTTTTGTTCTTCACAATAACCCCAAAATCTATGTGCCATCAATGTTATTACTGCCATTTTGCAGATGATGAAACTGAGGCTAAGATGCCAAGCCCATGGTTGCTCAGCTAGTAAGTGTCTGAGGTAGGATTGAACTCAGGTCTCCCAGACTCCAAGTTGTACACTTGAGCCATTATGCAAAAGCAGAATATGCATGATAAGTGTGCCTTCCATCACACCAGGATCAGGATGCAAAATCAGATACTGGAAAGACAGCAAGGAGCCCTGTAAAACTAGCCATTTACCACCCATCTGTCCATCCATTCATCCATCCATCCATCCATCTATTCATTATCCATCCATACATTAATTCATCCATCCATCCATCCATCCATCCATCCACCATCCATCCATCTATTCATTCATTATCCATCCATCCATCTATCCATTCATCCATCAGTATCCTGGTGTTTCTGCCTCTCCCTTCCACCTCTTCACATCTAACCCTTCCTTGGTCATACCTTCTCTTACTTTACTTTTTATCCCTTCCCTTCCCTCCTCCTTTCCCTTCTTTCCTTTTTTCATGTGGAGCCTATTCCCTTCACCCTTACCCTTGATAAAGTTGCAAAATAACACACACCAAACATGAAGCAATAGCAAAGTATGTGTAACCCTCTCCCTCCTCTTTTTATATGAAGTTTTCTTTCACTACTAAATGGTAGTTACTTTGGAGATTGAGTCTGCATCTAACTAGATGGTAAGCCCTTCATGGCAGGGGAGAGATCTTTTGATTAATATCTTCAAAGTGTCTCTAAGCACCTAATAAAGTCCTGGGCACACAGTGGGTGCTGAACAGATATGTGTTCATGATGAGGATGATGATACTGATGAACCTGGTGCGTTTCAAGAGAGCTGTGAAGCCTGACACTACAATGTCATTTAAGTTCTTACAATGACTCCTGATAAGTGGCTCACATGAAAAGCAATGAGTTTATTAAGATAAAGTTAACATAAGACCCTTTTAAGTACTACTTTGTGCACATTTCAGGTTTCCTCACGTCCCAAACCCTCCTTGAGCTATACCTCTAAGGAGCCCAACCCGTGTGATGACAGCTGGCTGAGGATTTCAGAGAAAACTGATCAGTCAAACCAAGAACATTCACAGCAGGTTGGACTCTTCATCAAAATTGATGTCAGCAATCAACAAAAAATGTGAAATCTATCAGAAGAGACTCCTGAAGGTTCAGGGGAAAAGTGGCGCCACTCAAGGCTCCCTCTGAGGGAGCCAATCTCCTTGTTACCACACTAATTAAGGAAAATACAGCTTTAAAAGGTCCCCATGGGTTGAATGGAAGAGACTAGTGAGAATTAATAATAGCAGGGTGGGGGCTGACCAAACTTGGAGATTTCAAGGGTTGTTTGCATCTGTACATTAAGGGCTAAAACATTTACTTCTAGCTTTTTCTCAGCAATTTCTCTCCATTTGGAGTTAATCACATTTTTGACATTCGGAGTAGAGATTACCCTGTGCAATGTCAGTTCTCTTAAAACATCCAAGTATTTTTTATAATTTTAGCATAACAGATGTGGTTGTTGTTGTTCAGTAGGTTTTCAGTCCTGTCTAACACTCTGTGGTCCCATATTGGGGTTTTCTTGGCAAAGATACTGGAATGGTTTGCCATTGCCTTCTCCAGCTCATTGGACAGATGAGGCAAACAAAGTACAGTGACTTGTCCAGGGTCACATCGCTAGTTAACTGCCTAAGGCAGGATTTGAACTCAGGGAAATGAGTCTTCCTACCTGCCGGTCCACTGCAGTGCCACCTAGCTGCCCTTAATGTGGTCACTAAAACCCTATTCCTGGGAATATGTCTCAACCTCAGCATTCCACAGGTAATCACTAAATGTCATATTTAAAAGCATCTTTACTAGCAATAATTTTCCAAGGAATTTGAGCAGTGTACCCACAGTTTCAATGTGATTAACATTATAATATATTTCCTATGGAAAGCAAAACCTCCCCCCCCAAAACCTTTTTAGCAAAGTATCTTTAAATTTAGATTTCTGAGCAGGCCTCCTTTCCAAGATGTAGGTTCTCTCTCCTACTTTTAGTAACCGCAGGAAGCAATATGTGATGAACCCAAAGGTCAAAACCTTGAAGATCAGCTCAACATCCAGGGAAGTCCTGCAGTTAATGCCACAAGGTGCACGTAACTGAATAGTTAACATTTACATAGTTCTCTAAAGTTTTCAAGTTCTTTATATGTTTCATTTCCACTGAGTCTCCTGACCACTCTGGGAGCTAAGAGGGATTACTAGGCCCATTTTACAGAGGAGAAAACTGACATTCTAAAAGGGGAAGTAACTTGCTCATGGACACATACAGTTGGCATGTATCAGAGGCAGGATTTGAACCCAAGTATTTTTTATTCTAAGGCTGGAGCTCTCCACATTGTGTCACTCTGCTTGTTAGCACCCTAAAGGTAAAGTATTTACCCCAGTGGGTACCGCCTAGCAACGGGGCATTCCCCATTTTACACTCTGATATTCTGGGAAAACTCTAAGGATTCATGGGATGTCATTGTGTCTAAAGGTAAAGAGCAAGCCCATCCTGGAAGACCCACTCTGACAGAATAGTACTATATTTTGCCGACAAGCAACAGAGAAAAGGAAAATGACATTTGGGATTTAAATACTCAAATGTTGCAAACATTATTTCACACTACACAGATTTAGCATAACCACTCACAACTGAGGAATCTGTATATAAGTGGCTTAGACACTGTACCAGGAGGTATCCACGTAAATAAGAAAAGAAAATGGTCTAGTCGGCCAGCCAGAATAAGACATAAATGAAGGACACTGGCCTATAAACTCCCACAGAATGCAAGTAATGCCAAGAGATAGAGGGGCAAGCCCCTAGCACCTTGGGTAGAGCTGCTGCAGGAGCAGGGTGGGAATGGGGGTTGGAGGAAGTAGAGAAGACATTGCACAGGATGAGAAGGCCTAGATGTGCTGCAATCTGCATTGCTGGAGGGTGTGCCCATGTTGCTAGGATTACAGGGCAAGTGACATGCCAAAGTCACATCCCCTTCAGGCTATATATAAGCTTCAATCAGAACAGGCTTTCGATAACTTGTGCATCTGAGCTGAGGGCCTAGCCCGGCACTCCCCATTTAGCTACTATACTACATTTGGTGAATTTGATGAACTTTAAAAAGAGTATGTGCTTTAAAAATTAATTTGAAATTATCATGCAACTAGAATAGACAATGTGTCCAGAAAGTGAGTAAATCATTATTGGCAGTAGTATTTGGCTGGGCTTTAGAGTGGAATATATTGACATTTATGCATGCATAAATGCATATTATTAAATGATCATCATTCAAGAGTTAGTGATCAGGAAAGGCTAAGGGTAAAAGGACCTTTGAACATGGAAAGGCTAGGTTTGGTTTGGTCTAGGACTCAAGAGAATGGGTGTGTCTCTGGAATTTCAAACTTCTTTGGACTGAAGAACTCTCCATGACTGCTAAGCAAGCTGGAATTCTTTCAAGATGAAGCATTTTCCTAAGATTTCTGCAACTTCCTGATGGGCTAGAAGTAACTTGAGATGAGCTTTCTGTTTTCAGTTCCAGTATAAACCCTGAAGTTGAGGGATAATACTAAGAAATGATGTACAACATGGAGCCAAACCTAAGACCCTTGGATTCCATCTGGAGGCCCAGGTTCAAGTTTAGGGAATATTAAATTGTCTTTCAAACTGGTTCATCCATTCTCAGTAGGAACAGTGCTGTTATAAGGAAAAATGTTAAAATGCTCCCAACTTTAACGAGGAAATACAATGCAGTGCATATAGTTTGAAACCCAGACATGGCATTAAGTGCTTTGCACAGTCCTTCAGTTTGGGAGATGTCCTCTGAATCTGTCCCTTCACTTCAGCTTTGCACCACCCTCTTATTTAAGTACAGCTTAAAAGGTCTCATTGGGAAGGGAACAAACATTTATTAAGCACCTGCTGTGTGCCAGGCCCTGTGCTAAGCACTTTACAAGTATTAGTCATTTGCCTCTCACAGCAATTCTGGGAGGTAGGTGGCCTTATTAACCCCATTTTACAAATGAAGAAATAGAGGCAAACAAAATGTGAGGCTGTAGGTCAGGACTTCCTACTGTTCAATCGGCACTGTGGAGCTACTCCGTGCCCTGGAGGAAAATGCAGTAGAAGAGGCAGCTTCTCGGAAGCAGAGAATGCTTCATTTTTGTCTCCTTATTCCCCAAACCTAACCCAGGAGCCTGCACACAGTGGGTATTTGCCACGTGAGCTCTGGGTATTTGTAATGAACTATAAGTACAGGTGTTCTGGCCGTCATTAGAGCATTGATTCCGAGAAGGAAGAAAGCTTCAAGGTTTTCTAGTTCAACCTCCTCATTTGACTGACGAAGAAACTGATGCTCAGAGAGTTCAAATGACTTGGAAACAAGTAGGAGAGATGAGATTCTAAAGCAGGTTGTCTGACTCCAAATCCAGCACCAGCCTGTTATTTAGAAGTGTGTGTTGTGCAAGAGCATTGCCACTGCTGCTGTTATTATTGGGTTTTGGCTTGTTTTGCCACCAAACCGATATAATTCCAAACCAGCTGCGCTGGGCAGCAAGGGCTCCTGCAGAGGGGAGTGGCAGCTCTCCAAGCAAGGTTCCTTACCACCCACCTAGTTCACGGCCATGTCTTCATTACCGATGCTAACTCTACCCTCTAGCCCTGCTGGGTAAGGGCAAGCTATCGCTTCGGTGGCCCTGGGTGATCTGGAAATCGGCTGTGACAATTTTAGACAATTCGCAAATATTCTGCTGAGTGAACAAGGTTGAAAGGCACATGCCTGCAGCAGGGCTTCTCAGATCCTACACCAATCCTCCCTAGATACCTGAGGTTTGTCACACTTAGACAAAGTCTATTGGCTTTTTCCTTTCCCTGATGTTAGGAATGTATGTGACGAACAACTGTAGCTTGGGAAATGTGAACAGATCATTACATTGACCAGTCAGTCATTTGGTGTCTTCAAGTCCCCACCCACATGCCCCAGCTAGCACGGAGGGTATCACGGGTCCTTGCAGCATGAGTTAAGAAGCTGAGAAAAGTGTCTCCAAGAGAGTTCAAACTTGAAACTATGGCTTTTAGAATAGCAAACTCTGGATTACTGACTCAGCAGGAATCTTCTTTTCTTTAACCTATTCCAATAGTATGGTATCTACTTTGCCAGTAGAATAGTCCTTCCAAATGGCAGGCCATAGTCTCAATAAGGAAACCTTGTATCTATCTCCATGGTCTGACTATTAGTAATCATTAGGTACAATGTGGGGAAAGAGGATACACTTGGCTAAATACCAGTGGAATGAGGAAAACTGGAACCTTCTAGAATTCAAGCCAGATTCATGCTACCCAGTAGTATGAATTCACAGGATGAATGTTAGCCAAAAAAAATCCATGAAAGTTTTGCAAGCATTAGAATAAGCATAAGGCCCTTCTCTATAACACCCTGCAAGTTACCTATCTGGTCAATGAGACATTCCCAGCTCAGAGAACATCTGCCATTCTTATGACTGAAATAACAAGGAATCCAATCAAATGCCAAGCAACAGAATGTGGGAGAAAAATGCAGCGTACAGAACCTTTACCTTTTAGTGTGGGCCACCCCAAAGGTTGAGAATAAACAACCAACTGGCATTCTTTTGCAAAACATAGTCCCCAAAGTAATGATGTCTCCATTTTCAGTGATTTCTCATCCTCCAAAAGTCACGTTAAATCACTTAGATCTTAGGTCACTAATTGATTGGGAGAGCTGAATTGCTCCTGGTTGCAACTCTCCTTATTGAGTGCAAGAATACTTGGCGCATTTGCCTTTTAAAACCATTTTTAAGGTCTCTAATACAAACAGCTGATTGTCTTTATTGATCTTTGTTTTGCCTAGTGTAATATTTCTTTCTATTCTTTTAATATTGAATTTCCTTTGAGCCCCTTTTCTGCGCATTATTCCACACACTGCCCAGGCTGTCATCTGCCTAATTCCCATAGAATTCTTAGTACCCACTAGAAAGTTCGTCTTTCCTAAATCTGTTCATTGGAAGTATCTATTTCCTTCATAAGACTTCTTGGTGAGTGAATGACAATGACGGAGAGTTCTTTAGAATAAAACCTCTACAAATACAAGTATGAATTCATATTATTACAGATTCTGCAGTCCCTTTTCCTAGTAATTTGCCCCGGGATCTGGCTGAACACCAACAACTTATGTCATCCCGATACAGCGGTGGAACAGAAGCCAAGGAGCAGCTCCCTACAGGTTTCACCCACTCACTCACTCAGCAGGAGGGAGGCTCACATTTCCCCAAACTTCAGCAGCTAGTGGCCCTTGCTGGGCTCTCCCCTGGCACTGAAGCAAAGCAGTGGAGAATAGGTATCCAGGTGGAACCCCTTAAAACAATTAGTAAAGAGAACACTTTTTAATCTGTGTAAGCCAAGAACTAAGACAGCGCCTGGCACACAGTAGGTATTTCAATTCTTCCTGAACTGATTACTTCATCATCATTACTAAAACTGGATTTGCAACTGAGTTATGCCACTGTGCCATAACATGCAGCAGGGTTGTCTTTGGTGCTGTGCAGTCATATTTAACCCTGACTCTCCAAAGGTAAGAAAAGTAGCATGAAGAAAAGGATGTGTGCAGGAAATGTACACTGGAGGTATAGCCTGCCAACAGCCCATTAATTGGTGCTTCGTTGTTTTTCCAAATTCTAAATAACTCCCATCTGTCTCGACTGCTGCTAAGCACATAATCCAACTCCCTTCGTGACAGAGGGGCGGGAATCTGCAGCCTTGGGCTGCTCCTTCCCCTGAGAGAGTGTGGAGTCAGAGCTGCAAAAGATTTCTCCAAATATCTGCACGGGCCCCAGACATCATGCATTTGCAGTGCGAAGAAGAGTCTGGGCTGCCCCAATTAGCCACTCTACAGGCACATATGTGAGTTTATGTGCAAATATTTTCTCCCAGAAATGCTGCAGGTGCACTAGCCTCTTGTTAGGCCTCTCTAAAAATACCACCAAGACCCTGTGCTTCAGTGACTGTCTAATGTTCATCTATACAGTCTATGCCCTCCATCCACAGGAAACTTGTCCATTTAGTCTCCCCAGGCCTCCTCCCTTTGAGCCAACAGCTTACTTTATCATGCTAGGTGATGGGATCTTGGACATGAGTCTGCAGCTTGGAAATTTCTTTGTCACTCCACTGTACAAAAGGTGGGACTTCTGCACCCAGGGGAGAATGGTTCAAACTCCTCCTTTTTCCATAGGGCCACAGATGGGCTTCTATGTCCCTGAACTTAGTACAAACTGCTAATGACCCAGAATCACTGTACTGTTTATTACAGATGAGCTCTAAGTATTCTAAGTGGGCGTGTTTTTAAATTATTTTTTCATCAGCTCAGTCCCTAATGGTTCTAACATCCCAAACTTGATGGTCCACAGCCTTTTACCTCAGAAAGCTTGCCTCTTTTATCCCTTCATTTCTAACAACATATATAAAGAATAATTCTCAAATTCTAAAAGTGCCCATTTTAAACAAACTCTTCTGCTGCAGTGGGGGAAAGGGATGGCTTCAGACTCCTGCTGCTACAGAACTGGAACAGGTCCATTAAGAGTACACACATCTGAAGACTTTATCAGGCAAGTCAATGAGAGAGCAAGATTCTCTTTCCTAGCCCAAAGTAAGCTGAAGAAATATAGCAGAAAGGTATCAAGTAGGGTCTACGGAAAAGAGATATGGTGAAGAGTAAGCAAGCCATGTACATGCCATGGGAAGAGCAAGACACCAGGCAGCATGGTCAGGAGCAGGAGCCTTAACTGACAGCCTAATGCCTAAGGTCGTCTTGGCTACAGAAAGCTGGAGTTGTGATGGCCTGTCTGGACTGGAATATGCAGAAAAACAGGGGCAACAGACAGAGACAAGATGAGATTTCAAAGGGAAATCAGAGATGAGAAGGCTGTAGGCCAGGAGTAGATGCCGATTTGGGCTTCAAGGAAGATGTGACGACTTCACCCACATTTCAGGGCCTTCCCTGCTGATGTTCTGAATTTGTATTTGCTACTAGACTCAGGTCCAAGTCCCATTCCTGTTCTCATATGTTTTGCAATAGATATGTTCTTGTGCAAAGTGTCCACGGGTTGTCTTGGCTGCAAGCAGGTAACTTAATTCCAATAGTATAGAAGGAAGCCAAAGCTAGATGTTCCCTGAGAGAAAAGTCTCTGAGTGAGGGCATGAGCTGCTAAGTGTGGCATGATGGAGAGAGAGAGGGATGGAGCTGGAGTCACAAAGATCTATGCTCAAACCCTGCCCCAGACTTGTAGTAACTAGAAGGATCTAAGCAAGTCCCATCCCTTCTCTAGGTCTCAGTTTCTCCATAAATGTAAAATGGAAGCGTTGACTTTGATGGCCTCAAAGTTCCCATCTAACCCAGGCTCTCTCCGTCTCTAGAATCAAACCTCCAGGGGGCGGCTAGGCGGCACAGTCAATAGAGCACCACCGGCCTTGGAGTCAGAAGGACCTGAGTTCAAATGCGACCTCAGATACTCTACCCAAAAACTAGCCGTGTGACCTCAGGCAAGTCACTTAACCCCAATTGTCCTCCAAAAAAAACCAAAAAAAAAAACAGAATTAAACTTCCACAGACACCTGGGTTAGATTTCAGTTTCTTCCAGTCAGCAATCCTTCTGACACCTCGCAGAAGGGTAGAGGTTTGAATTCCCTTTGTGCAATCCAGTGGCATTTTGGGAGTCTATTCTAGCAGCCTTCGATGTGAACACAAGAGGATAGAATGAGTTTCCTGGAAACCCAAGTCATTCTAGTCCTCTGTACCTTCACGTCATGTGACTTTTCCTCCTGTTCCCGTTTTCTTCCTCTATTTCATGTTGTCTTTCAAAAGCTGTCAAATTCTGTGCTCACGACCAAGCCCGGTGAGGCTTCTCAGCCCCCACCTGCAGAAACACGGTAGCAGCCAAGTTCTCCCAGAGCTTTGGGCACATGCCAGCTCCCTTCCTTCTCAGCAGGGCTGAGGGAGGCTGCCTGCCACAGGTTTCAGCAATGCAGGCTCGACTCCGCAGGCCCAAGAAGTGAGCTCCAGAGGAGGCACCAGAGAGGATGGAGGCAGAAAGCCAGCCTTTAGCCTAGCACATCAACACGATTTTCAGTCTCATCCCAGGCTCTGTGCTAACCACAAAGTCAAGATGAGGAGAAGCTGGCAAAGGGAAAATCCAGGGCACGGAGAAGCAGAGCACTGACAAAACTGTGGATGAGCTCAGGTCTCACTTCTCTAGGGAAGGCCACAGAATGGAACAAAGTCTCGCTTGCCGGCAGGGGGTGGAGTCTACACCACTCCTCCTTTTCAAGTCCTGGGTGAAGAGAATTCTGAACTAGACAGGAACAACAAGACTTCAGATCAAGTACTTCTAGAATGGGAGACAGGTATTTATAAGAGTTGTCATTTTCATGGTATTTTAGAGACTATCTCACAAAAGCACAAACTTGGGGATCAAAGGTAGTGTGATGGAGCCGAAGGAGCGCTAGATTTAGGAGCTTCTCTTTGCTCTAATCTACTCCACACAAAGCCAACTTAAATTGATTTTCCTCAAGTACCTGTGTGGTACAAGCAACACCCACCCCACAAAGGTTAGGCTAGATTCTCCCTAAAAAGACAACAGAAACCGTCTTCAAAACTTAATTGATGCAGGAAGCTAAGACTCCAAAAGTTGCTGTAGCTCCCCAGTCACCCAACTAGGAAGGTTTAGGGTACAAGGACTGGGGCATTCAGATCTCGCTATGACAGTGACTGTAACAGAGAGTGCTGCATTTTTGCTATCTTTTCCATGCTATTGTTGAGTAAACTTTTTTTCATGTTAAACATCAGATGGCCAGGCCCCAAATGGCAGGTCTAACCATGCCACCTTCAGGCTCCCCATTACCTCTAGGATCAAATATCGCGGTTTCCATTTGACAACAAAAGCTCTTCACAACGCAGCCTCTTCCCACCTTTCTAGTCTTTTACACTTTCTTCTCCTCCACATACCCTACAGTGCAGCCATACTGACCGACTGCCTGCTTCACACGGTCTGATGCTCCCAAAATGTCTGATCTCCCACTGGCTGTTTCCCATGTCTGGAATATACTCCTTTTTTACCTTGGCCTCTTGGAATCCCAGGTTTTCTTCACGATTCAGCTCAGACATCATCTTCCACATGAAGCTTTCACCAGTCTCCTAGCTTCTAGTGTCCTCTCTCCCCATGATGCCTTTCACTCATTTCTGTTTTTATTCTGTACATATTTATTTACACACATGCCATCTTCACTGTTGGAACGTTAGTTCCTTGGGGGCAAGAAGTGCTTCGCTACTGTCTTTGTATACAGGGTGCCTAGCACAATGCTAGACACATAGCAGACTGAATAAATGCTTGTTGACTGACTGAATAACCTGGCTCCTATTTGCTTTCTTGCTCCTTTTTCTCCCAACATGGCTTGTAAACAAAGTATTGTTGTTTTCTGTGGCTTCCCTCTCCAACCTCTGCGCATTCCCAGCTTTAGCATTCCTGATGTTCATTTTGTAGGATCATGTCCCTCCACCACATGTACCTTTTATTATTTGGCCTTCCTTCAGTCTTCTGTGCATTTCATTTTTCATTTGGTATCTCCCCTGTTTATCTACCTTCAGAGAGATCCCAAGATTCCTACTCAGTATAACTGTTTCTTTTTGTGTCTTCAAAATTTCATTTCTGAGCAACTCCTACCCTTCCTGGACTGACCTCCTGTGTAACCCTGTTTGTACTCCACAGGACAATAAATATTCTGGAGCCTTTTAAATCGACTTTCCCTAAATTGAGGGTACAAATATAGAGTGGTCTACAGTTTTCAAACTCTTCTTTCTTCTTTCAATCTCCTTTCTCTTCTTCTGGGACACTCATCCTTCTTCAGTATTATGTACCTCTCCCATTCTCTAAGCTCCTTCAAAGATCACCAACAGGGTCTTCTAAGCAATCACATCTGTCAGGCCTTACAGGCACTTTTCACAGGCTGTTCATCACACCTGGGATGCTAGTCCTCTCTGCTGCCTGACTTCCCTGGTTTCCTTAAAGGCCCAACTAAAATCTTACCTTCTACAGGAAGTCTTTCCTGATCCCTCCTTTTGTCTTTTGACTCATCGTTTCCTCTTTTGGCACAAAATAATGAATAACCATCCCCTGGCTCAGAAAAAAAAAGTGGTCTAGGGTTTAAGTCCTTGTATCCTGAAGCATCTGTTTTGAAGTCTTGGGAATTGAAGTCTTAGCCCCATTATCTTCAGGTGGGTGAGCTCAGCAGGCTTGGAGGCAGTCAACTTAGCAGCCTTGGAATCACTGGACTTCATTCAAATCAGACTTGGTAACCTTGGCTTCAACTTGGTTGCCTTGGGGTCAGTAGTTCTGGCAACCTTAGAATCAGACTTGGTGATCCTGGGACCTGGGCATTTAGTGCTGACTTTAGGACTTTGATGTATGGGCCAGTGAACCAGGAATTGCCTTAGGGATTGTAGCATTGGTGATCTTGGGCCTGAGGAGCTTGGCCTTGGAGTCTTTGCTATACGGGGCTTAATCTTCATGGCTCTGGCATTGTTGGCCTGCATCTTCAGTCCTTTTGTGGCAAAATACATGTTTCTCAGAAACTTGGGGTCAACTCCTCTTAGAGAGCTCTCTGATCTAGGTTTCTTAATGCCACTTCTATGCCATTTTTATGATTAGTTGTGAGTAGTATGGTTATTAGCTTTAGCCAGGCACTCCATAGACCAGAAGAAACTGAGATTATGTGTGAGTGTGTGTGTGTATTGTGTGTGTATGTGAGAAACAGAGAGAGAGAGAAAGAGAGAAAGAGAGAGAGAGAGAGAGAGAGAGAGAGAGAGAGAGAGAGAGAGAAAGTACAAGGTAGTGTAGGAAATAGTCTACATGGGAAAAAGATTTGCTAGGAAGTTCTTAACCCCCCTGAATTCTAATAAGGCCCCTCTTTTGGTTCATTCCAATGTATCCTATTTATAATTTCTTTGTACCTAGTTGTTTTAAGCTGTCTCCCCCATTAAGCTGTGAGTTCCTTGAGAGCAGGGACTGTCTTTTACCTTTCTTTATCTACCCAGGGCATAGCCCAGCGCCTGGCACACAGTAAGAACCTAAATGCTTACTGACTGACTGATTCTTCCTGCCAGGTGGAGAGATCTGGCAACCAAGGCTAATACTGGTCTAAAATATGAAGTCATTTGTAAAATTATACAGAATAGGATGTTGGAAGATTAAGAGCAGTATTACCTCAGAAAATATCAAGAAGCGGTACAGGAAAAAACACAGTTGAAAGAAATCCTGGCAAGAGAACATATCCAGTTGGAAATGTCCAAGATGACAGGCAATTGTCCCCAAAATTTATTAATCAACTTCTTAGTGAATGTGACAGACAAAAAGATGACATTTACTTAGTGACTTTGTGTAGGACAGAATTAAATCATCAGAAAGAAAATGAAAATGCCTTTCCAATCATTTGTGGGATTGCTAGAAACAATGAACCTACAGAGCTCGATTTTCTGATACCTGGAGAAAAAACGGTGCTTTTCTCGGTCTTTAACTAGAGGACCAATGGTTAACGTTTACAAAGACAAAGCAATTTCATAGTTCTTGATGACCCTTTCTCATGTAGATTTTTAGCTATGGTAAGATGATAAACAGCTATCAGAGATTATTTCCAGTTAATCTCTTGCTGAGCTACCCTCCTTTTTCTGAAACGCCTACTTAGTGTTTGGAAAAAGAAAAAAACCCAACTCATTTCCAGATAATTTACTGTTTCCTAGAAATAAGACTGATCTTTTTTTTTAATTTTTAAAGGAGTATAATGGGCAAAGGTCTCTTCCCTAGGAAGCTAAATGAGGAAATGAACAAACAAAATAAATTAACAGGTAGACTTCAACTGATATAAGGGCGAACTGAGGAAGAAGATAGAGGTGAGAGGAAGGGTTACAATGCATCAGAGCCAATGATTGATCAGGGAACTGAACACAAGGACAATACTTCAACATTTCTGCATGAATATTCTATTCATTGCTCAAAACCAAAAATCTCTCTGTCTCTTAGAATTCCTGTTTTCCTTCGAAGCTCAGCTCAGATGCTATGTTTAGCGTGAAGCCTTTCCAGAATTTCCCAACTGCTAGTGCCTTCTCTGCTAAAAATGACCTTGACTTCATGGTGTATGAAAATACACACATAGGTATGTATACACATACATACATCAACGTATATTGTCTCCTGTCATAGAATGTAAACTCCTTGAGAACTGGGACCTCATATAACACCTAGCCCATAACTGGCACTTACTTAAATGTTCACTTGTTGATTAAGAAACTCATCTGAGCAAAACCATCCAGTGTGTACTTAGCTGTGACTTAGCAAGACAAGCAGATAAACACTGAAAAAGAACCTCAAAAATCTAAATTCTAACATCATTATTCCAGATGTGAGCATAGGGAAAGTAGAAATCCGCTGAAAGGAAAAAAATGCTAAGAAGTACTGGAGAAGGCCAAGCACACTATATAGAAAAAGTCTGGCCTGGGAATGACATAATTTTAAGAGGATTGTCAGTGATGGAAAGATACCAAAAGTATGGAAAAGCTCTTGAACCTTATTATTTTTTGCAAGAAAGTGACAGAAGACACGAATAACTAAAACCTTTAAACATATACTTTCCCTGCTATCCAAATTTTTATGAGAATACTCTATACATGCATTGAGGGTATTCTTTTTTTGCCAGAGATTAAAAGTTAGTTTATTTTTGAGCACTGATTGAGGGTATTCTTGATGAAGTTATTAGAAAGAGACAGGCTCTGGAAAGTAACATTCCACAGACCACATCTGACCACGTTCCTCAAACAAGACATGCCATCTCTCAGCTCTGAGCATTTTCTCTGGCTATTCTCCTCTCTATCTCATGACTTCCCTATTAGTCAATCAAGAAACATTTATTAAGCACCTACTATGTTCTAGGCAATATGCTAAGTGCTGAGGGTACAAAAAGATGGAAAAGACAATCCCTGCCCTCTTGGAGCTCACAATCTAATGGGGGAGACAACAAGCAAACAAATATGTACAAACAAAGACTCTATCCAGGATAAACAGGAAATAGTTAAAATAGGGAAGGCATTAGAACTCAGAGTTGCTGGGAAAGGTTTCCTGTAGGAGACGGGATTTTTCTTGTTCATTCAGTCAGTCATGGCGAATTCTTTGTGAGCCCACAGACCACAGCATACCCAGCCCTTTCATCCTCCACCATCTCTCAAAGTCTGTACAAGCTCATATTTGTTGTTTCCATGACACTATCTTTTCATCTCCTCCTCTGCCATCCCCTTCTTGTTTTGCCTTGAATATTTCCCACATCAGGGTCTTTCCCAATGAGTCCTGTCTCCTCATTATGTGGCCAAAGTAGTTAAGTTTCAATTTCAGTATTTGTCCTTCCACTTGGTAGTCTAAATTTTAATTTCTTTAAGTATTGACTGATTTGACCTCCTTGCTTTCCAAGAACTTCTCAAAAGTCTTTTCCAGCGCCACAATTCCAAAGTATAGATTCTGTGGTGCACAGATTTCCTTATAGTCCAACTCTCACAGCCATACATTGCTAATGGAAAAGCCCTAGCTTTGACTATACAGCCCTTTGTCATCAAGGTGATGTCTCTGCTTTTTCCTATGCTGTCCAGGTTTGCCATAGCTTTCCTCCCAAGGAGCAAGCATCTTTTAATGTCACGGCTGCCACTGCTGTCTGCAGTGACCTTTGAGCCCAAGAATATGAAATCTGACACTGCTTCCATCACTTCTCCCTTGATTTGCCAGAAAGTGATGGGACCAGTTGCTGCAAATCCAAGCCAGCTTTTACACTCTTCTCTTTCTCCTCATCAAGAGGTTTCTTCATTCTTCTTCACCTTCTGCCATAAGAGTGGTATCATCTGCATAACAAAGATGGCTAACATGTCTCCCAGGATTCTTAATTCTAGCTTTTGATTAATCCAGTCTGGCATTACACATCATGTGCTTTGCATATAAGTTAAAATAAGGGGACAATATACAGCTTTGTCATGTTCCTTTTCCAAACTTCAACCAATCGGTTGTTTCTTGGTTCGCTCCTCATTCTTGCGTTTTGACACACGTACGGGTTTCTCAGTAGACAAGTAAAATAGAATTTTAGTTGTGACTGGAAGGGATCCAGGGAAGCCTATAAGCAGAGATGTGGAAGGATAACATTCCAAGCATGGGGGACAGCCAAGGAAATGCCCAGAACTGAGAGATGGAGGGTCTTTTTCAGGCAACAGCCAGGAGGCTGGTGTCATTGGATCAACAAGAACATGACAGAGGCCTGGAAATGTAGGAGAGGGATAGGTTATGAAGGTGAATGCCAGACCAAGGATTTATATTTGATCCTGGAGTCAACAGAGAGCTATTGGAATTTGTTGAGTTGGTGGTGAGGAGAGATGTGCCATGGCCAGACCTATGTTTTAGGAAAATTATTTTGGTGGCTAAATGGAGGATGAATTGGACTGGGGAGAGACTTGAGGCAGGCAGACTATTGTGATTGCAACAGTTCAGGCATGAGGTACTGAAGGCCTGCATTAGAGTGGTCACTGTGTCAGAAGAAAGAAGGGGGTGGATTTAAGAGATATTATGAAGGTAAAATCAATAGACCTTGGCAACAGATTAGATTAGGGAAGGTGGTTGTGAGACAGTGAGGAGTCCAAGATGACAGCAAGGTTGAGTCTGAGAAACAGGGAGGATGGTGGTGTCCTCTATAGTAATAGGGAAGGTAGGAAGGAGGGAGGGAGAGTTTAGGGGGAATGATAATAAGTTCAGTTTGTGGCATGTTGAATTTAAGCTGTCTACTGGATATCTGCTTCAAGATATCTGAAAGGTAGTTAGAGATACAAGACTGGAGGTCAACAGGAGAGGTCCTGGCAGGGTAGAGAGATCTAAGAATCATCAGCAAAGAGATGGGAATTAAATTGGTAGAAATTGATAAACTCCCCAATGATCTAGTAGAGAGGGAGAAAAGGCCTTGGGACAGAGGCCTGGGGGACACTTATGGTTAGAAGGCACAGTCTAGAAGAGGGTCCAGTAAAGGATATGGAACTTCTGCCAAGCGCCAGCTAAAAGTCCAACTTCTCTAGGCATTCTTTGCCAATCTCCCTTAATTCTAGTGCCTTTCCTCTGTTCGTTATTTCCAATTTTTCTTGTAGATAGATTGCCTGAATTTCTGAGACTTGTCGCCCCTTTAGACTAGGAGCTCCTCGAGGACAAGGACTGTCTCCCATCTCTCTTTGTATCCCTGATGCCTAGTGTAGCACCTGCTACAGAGGTGCTTAAGCAATGTCTACTGATTAATGACCAAAAGATGTAGAAAATCTCCAATTCCCCTTGTTTGTTGACTATAGAAAAGCATTTTGAATCCCTAGAACAAAATGGCACCTTGAAGGTTCTCCTCCCAAAAGGTGTTCCGTATACATATTTTAAGATTACTCAGGATTGCTTGAAAGATAACAGAGAGAAGCTTATTCCACAACTCTCTGATCATTAATGTCAAACAAGTCATGAAACAGGGAGACAATCTCCCCAAAATTTCTGGTACTGGAACGGAAGAAGTCTAGTGGATAGTGTAATTTGGGAAAGGATTCCCTGTCAACGACAAAGTCTTCCAGATGCTCCCGTGTGCATTTAACATTGTGCTAAATGCATCAAGGACCAGATCACTACCAGGCAACTTCCCAATACCAGAAGGTAACTACCATCATCGGCAAAAACCAACATGGAGCAGTCTTCCCAGGTCCCAGCCCAATTCTCTTCACCCTCCAGGCTTGCTCCAAGCAAAGACTAGAAGCCTTATTTCCTTTCCCAGAGTTCTCTTGGCTGGCCCTCACAGCTGGTTAACTACTAAAGCAACCTGACAATTGAGAGAATGGCAAAGTCAAGACATCAATCTAAGAAGATATGCTGGTCTCTTGTCACCCTGTTAGTGCTCTCTGGAGCCTCCTTTCTACTTCACCAATGCCAGGTTCTCTGGCCCCAACCGAGGCCTCAGGCTTAATCTGTTTAGCAGACACCAGAACCCAGACATGAGGAACAAAACCAACATAAGGACACAAGAGGAAAGCCCGTCAGCCCGGAAATCTGCACATTTCTTGTTTTACCTTTACACAGGATCCCGAGGACTTTCATTCACCTCTCGGGGCCAGGACTCTTTACCTTTCAGTAGTTTTCCTGTTTGGTTTCTAATCACCTATGTGAAGACAAAGGAGGGAAAAGCTCTGATCAAAATCAGATCTCTCTCTGTCTCTGTCTGTCTTTATCTCTCTGCGTCTGTCTGTCTCTGACACTCTGTCTCTCTCTTTCTCTCCCCCTCCCTCCTTCTCCTCTTTTTTTGCCATAGTTGCAGCTGAGAGTTCTCTTAAGCCTTCATATGCTCAGTGTCATTAGATATCAGCTCAATAGAACTCATCCATTTCCTTCAGGGCTGGCAGAGGACATAGTAATGTAGTGTACTGAACCAAGTTCTTTCTTTAGGGGAGCAAGCGGAATTAATCCAGGTTATTTGCCATGTGGGGCTAAGACTGAAAGTTACAATGAGAGACTGAACTCTGAGTCCAGAGCTTTCCAAGCCAAGTGATATCATACTGGTCTAGCTTCTGAATTACAGAATTTCAGGTTTAAAGGGGTCTCAGAAGCCTCCAAACTGCACCCAGACAAGAATCTCCTCTACGACACCCAAATGGACATGTTTGAAGAACTCTAGGTAAGGGGAGCTCACTCACCACCTCCCAAAGCAAACCATTCCACTTTGAGCCAGCTCTAACTATTAGGAAGTTTCTCCAAATATGAGGCCTAAATATGCTTCTTTCTGACCTCTGCTGAATGCGCCTAGCTCAGTCCCTTGGGCCAAGAAAAAGAAATCTAAACCTTCTATATGACAAAAGAATGCTTTTCAAATACCAGATCCTGTCTTCACATTAGAGGATCCAGCAGGAGGAGGAGTTGTGGGGAACTCTTTGTCCTGCCAATGTTCCCTTTCCTCATCTTGGCTGGACAGTGAACGACCCCACCCCTCATTTCCAGTTCTGCAGGAGAGAATTAAGTTCCACTTCAACCTTCAGACCCCATCTTCCCCACAAACTCCAGACACATAGGGTCACTCACATCCTTAAACCTCTTGGAGGAGCTCAGGGCTACCAAATATAATCCTTCCAGTGAGATGAAGACCACTGGGCCTTACCATCTACCCTGCTGCAATGCCCTCTAGGCCCCTGGGCATTGTCTCTGACCTCTTCCTTTATACACTCTCCCATTAACACCTTTTATGGAATGTGGTCTGACTACACCATCTCATACCCTTCAACACACTCCAGTAGCTCCCTATTACCTCCAAACTCAAATCAAAACTTGTCTTAGACTTTTTATTTATTTATTTTTTGGTCTTTCTTTGGAGGGGGGAAGTCAGGGCAATTGGGATTAAGTGACTTGCCCAAGATCACATGGCTAGTAAGTGTTAAGTGTCTGAGGCTGGATTTGAACTCAGGTCATCCTCACTCCCGGGCCAGTGCTCTATTCACTGTGCCACCTAGCTGCCCCTCTCTTAGACTTTTAAGGTTCTCCACAACCTGGGCCCTTCTTATCTTCCCAACATACTTATATGCCATTCTTCTCTGCACACTCTATGGTATAGCCAAGTTGGCCTACCTCCTCACACATGAAGCACTGTCTTCCATCTCTTTGCCTTTACCCTGGCTGTCTTGATGGACAGGAAATGCTCTCCCTCTAGGGTGCCTTTCTGCCTACTCTGTAAACATCTTGTATATGCCCATTTCTATTCTGTGGGCTTGGTTTTTCTTTTTATTTCTTTTTTTGCATCACCATTGCTTAGCACAGTGCCTGACACATAATTATCACTTGATAAATGCTTGTACACTGAATGACCAAGGCCAAGGAAATTGGGCATTTCATCTCCCTTGTCCTGGACAGAACGTAGCCTAAGAATGCAGCAGATTTGGAGTGTAACACACTGCACTGCTGGGTCATATTAAGTTTGTGGTGCTTTAAGACCACAGGTACCTCTTCAGATGAGTTGCTGTCTAGTTGTGGCTCTTCCACTTTCTATTGGTGAAGTTGATTTTTTGAATCCAAGTGTTGATAAGCAAAGTTATCTTTGCAGACAATACAGTGAGATGTCTTTAAAGGAGCTGATGAAGTTCTATATTTATTATATTCTTAGAAGTCTGTTTCTATATCTGTACAAAAAAAGATGGGGTTTTATAAGGATATATAATTACTGCACAGTGTGTTTTGCCGCCACACTTAAAATTCATCTCTTTCAAGTTTTGCATGCTGCTTTGGGGCAATGAGTCGATTATACTGAGCTTTTAGGGGAAAGGGAAGGTGGGAAAAGCAATCATAGTAGCTAGTAGCAATATCCAAGAAGTGTCAAATGAAACCATGCAAGTCGAAATAGTCAATAACATTGAAGCTAAACCCAAGGTTCTTGCTGGTTTAAGCCACTTCTGGACAAAGCCCAGTAAGAGACACTGCCTATCTCTAATACTTGCTGTAGAGCACACAGCAAGAGGCTGATTAGAAGCCTTGGGTCCAGTTGATATTATCTCCAACCCCTGGGTAATGTGCTGTTTGTAAGAATGGAAGGGAGCTTTCAACCTGTCATTGGGCGCTCCATAAACTGATTTCAGACAAAGAAGGATCATTTAGGTCTCATTGCACCACTGGGCAAGGGCAGAATAAGTCTGTGGCACCAAGAGAAAGGTTGGGACAGATCAGCAGGAGGAAAGGATTTCAGAACTTTCAGTGGAAGCTTGATTACTTAAGATTCGTGGAAGGCTCTGCTTTGGTCCTTTTCTCAATATACAGTCTGTTCTTCATTCTGCATTTTTTATTTCTGTCTGTGCCTACTCAAATAACCCTGGCTCAGAGCAACAGCTTCCTTCCCATTGGCATTTCATGCTTTGTTCTTCTTAATGGCTATCTCTGTTGGATTTGTTAGAACTTTCACAGTTGCACTCCAGAAATGTATTCAGAGACAATAGGTCAGTCATAAAAAAGCTAAAGACCAACAGTCTGAAGTTTGTTGAAGTTTGCAAAAACACTAAAGGAAATAAAAAGAGGTTTTTCAAGGCTTGTTTGGCAGAGGAATTTGACCCAAGAAGGAATAAGTTCTCAGCATGGGGAAGATGGTGTGATGTTAACAGATGACAAAGTGAAAACAAAACTATTCAAATCCTATTTTGGTTCTCAAGGAGATTGATCTTCAGACTGGAAAGAGTAGGTCAAATGTGAGAAGGATGAACTCTACTCCCCAGAAGCCTAAGGAGATGCTATGATCATAATATAGAACTGGAAGAGACTACCAAGGCCACTGAGTAAAACCCCTCATTTTATAGCTGTGGAAACTCTGAGGCCCCAAGAGCTGGACTGACTGGTCCTCAGTCACATAGAGAGTAAAATGGGCTCTGGTTGCCTGATACCCAATCCTACATTCTTTCAACATGCTATGCTGCTTTACCAGGTAGGTGCTGGTCAAAGAGAACCACGACGCCTTAAACAAGTTTAAACCCCGTGGGCCAGAAGAATGACACCCCAGGGTACTCAAAGTGCTTATAACTGTGGCTGCTCAACTGCTATTGAACATGATTGCTCAATTAAATCTTCGAGGAACTATGGGTATTGGGACAGGTTCTGGGTGACTAGGCAACTATCAATGTTGCCTTCATTCTCAAAAAGAGGAAAATGTCAAATTCCAGAAAACATGGGCTCATAGGCTTGATACTGTCCCTTGACAACATTAAAAAAAACCACATTGTGAGTTTTGAGTGAGAGTGTAGGGCAGAAGTGGCCATCACTAGGAGCCATCACGGACTCACTAACCAATCATTTCAGATTGATTAATTTCTTCTGTGGCAAAGATGACAGACTAGAAATGAGGAGAATGCAACATACACAAAGTTGTTGAATTTAATCAAGACATTTGACAAAATCTCTCGTGGCACCTTTGTGAACAAAACAAGGAAGTGTAGAGTGAAAGATTTTATAGTTAGGTAGATTGAAGACAGGTCAAAGAATTTTGTCCACATAGTATCCCCAGAGAGCCCACTTTAACAAAGCTCAGAAGGCCAGATGACTCTATTTCCTGCCAGCTGCACTGCCTGGATTCGAATTCCTTATCATCATGTCCTGTGCTGGGTACCTGCTACCCACCCATCCCACACCATCCACTGCTCTTCAATTTCCTTTCCCAATTCAATTTTAAGTTACTTGAATCCAGGGACTGTCTTTTCTCTTATTTGTATCCTCAGTACCTGGCATACAGAAAGAACTTCATAATATCTTTATTGTACTGTACAGTATTGATTAATGGATTCATGATAAGCTGAAGCCAATATCTAATAGAATGGGAAAGGGCTCTTTCCACATCTGTGTTCTTTATATTTTAATCAGTGGCTTGAATAAAGACATGAATGGCATGCTTATCCAATGAACAGATGAAAGGAAAAGAAAAAAAGGAGAAGAGGGGAGGGATCCAACATATTATGTGTTGGATACCAGAATCAGCAGTCTCAAATATTCTGACAGGCCACACAACAGGATGAATCTAACAAGATAAAACTAACAGAATAAAGAAAAAGTTGAACACAGGTTCAAAATATTAACTGTACAAATACAGGATTGGGAGAGACATAGTTGGATAGCAGTTCACTTAAAAACACCTTTTAACTGACCCAAAAAGGTCAAGATGCTTTACCTTCAGCATTGACAACCATTTATTAAGCAACGAATATGTGCAGAGCACTGGGTTTGACATTGTAGATGAGGGAAGCAGGAGGATATAACCAATGCCCATTCTCTGCACTCAGTTCCTGACCTAGTCATTCCAAAAAGCTAAGTCATCTTGGATGGCAATAACAAAATAAGAGCATCTAAAACTAGGGACTCTCTTCTGGTCAGAGCATGCTTTGTTTGCTTGTTTTGTTATTAACTTTTGTTTATTTTTAGTTTACATCATTCATTTCCACCAGATTTTGAGTTATAAATTTTTTCCATCTTTCCCCTACCCATCACCCCAAAACAGCGATCCCACTGTATACCCGTATACCCCGTCTCCCAATCTGCTCTCTCCTATATCCTCCCATCACCCCTCTGACTTTCCGGTAGGGCAAGATGGATATCCCTACTCCAGTGTCTGTATGTCTTGTTACCGAGTTGCATGTACATAATAATGATAATAATTATATATGTATATATATATATATGTTTTAACATTTGATTTTAGAACTTTAAGTTCTAGATTCTTTCCCTTCCTCCTTTGTCACCCACCCTGCTGGAAAGACAAGCAATTCAATACACGCCATACATGTGTAGTTATGCAGAACATCTCCACAATGGACATATTATAAAAGCCTGACTATATTTCCCTCCTTCCTATCCCACCACCCCACTTGTTCTATTCTCTACTTTCTCCCTGTTCCTTTACAAAAGTGTGTGCTTCTAACAATTCTAACCCCCAACCTGCCTTTCCCTCCATCATCCCCCCTCTCATCCCCTTCCCCCCTATTCTCCTGTAGGGCAATCCATTTTAGAGTGTATGTCATTCCTTCCCTAAGCCAAATTCAATGACAGTAAGGTTGGCCGATTCCCTTTTGCCTTCCTGTTCTTTCCTTCCATTGTAACAGTTATCCCTTGCCTCTTCTGTATGAGATGATTGATCCCATTCTGTCTGTCCCTGTCTCCTCTCATTCTATTCTTCTCCCACCTCTCAATTTCACCTTTTAAAATATCATCCCTTCCTATTCAATTGATCCTGTGTCCTCTGTCTATGTATACATATATAGACACTCACATATGTATTCCTATGCATATATACCCTCCTATATATAGACATATATGTATGTATGTATGTAT
>CM053602.1:7759761-7792858 GCA_028646575.1 Pseudocheirus occidentalis | reverse complement strand
GAGACTGAAGCAATACAAGCTATCATTCTTTTCTATGTTTGGTTTTGTTTCTCTTTTCCCATTGTTCACTCCATTGGCTACAATGCTTATACAACCAGACTACTGTACAATGTGAAAGAGTTTGCAGATCCTATACATGATTGTATGCCACCATGAGGGGGATGGGGGTGGGGAGGAAGGGGAGAAAAATCTGAAACTCAAGTGACTCTGGAACTGAATCTTGTAAACTAAAAGTAAACAAACAAGTCAATAAAAAAAGAAAAAGAAATTAAAAAAAAAAAGAAAATTCTTTCCACATCCAGAGAAAGAACTATGGAGTCGGAATGCAGAATGAAGCAGACTATTTTCTTTTGGTTTTCTTGTTTTGTTTTTTTCTTTTTCATGGTTCTCATTTGTTCTAATTCTTCTATACAACATGACTAACATGAAAATAATGTTTAATAGGAATGTATGTGTGGACCCTATATCAGATTGCAGGTCATCTTGGGGAGGGAGGGGGGAGGAGGGGGAAAATTTAAAACTTATGAAAGTAAATGTCCAAAACTAAAAATAAATCAATAAAACAAAAACAGAAGAAAAACATCTAAAAAAAGAAAAGAAAGACAAAGTACAGTCTTGTGCCCCTGAGGAGCTCCCAGCCTGCAAACAGCTATGTACTACCATGCTATCTAGAGACTTGACTGGAAATAACTGCAAGGTAGGAAGGCACTAGAATTAACAGGGATTTGGAAGAGCTTCCTCTAGAAGGCAGGCTTTTCAGTGGGACGTGAAGAAAGGCAGAGCTATCAGGAGGCACAGAGGAGGAGTAAGAGCATCCCAGGCCTGGAAGACAGCCTGGGGGAAACAGGGAGGCCAGTGTCCCTGGACTGAAGAGTATGAGAGGGGGACAGAGGGGATGGAGGTGGGGAGGAGTGCTATAAGGCCTGAGAGGGGAGGGGAGGCAGGTCACAAAAGGTTTTGAACATTGGAGGATTTTCCATTTGCTCTCATGGGTGATAAGGAGACATTGGCATTTACTGCATAGAAATAACACAGGTAGCCCTGCAGTTCAGGAAAAGCACTTTAATGACTAAGGGGAGAATGGACTGAAATGGGGAGATGCAGTGTCTGGCAGTATCAGTAGAGACACAGGCACATATGTAAAAAAGAAATAAAATCCAATTCAACAAACTGAAGAACCTACTTATGTGCAAAGCCCTCTTCTAGGTTCTGGGAACACAATGATGAAGAATCACACAGTACTCGCTTATCCTCAAAGATGGGCAAGAAAAACCAAGTACTGTCTCAAGCAAGTGTTTTCCAAGGTACAATATGATCAAGCGATTAGGAGACAGAGAGAGAGAGAGACAGACAGAGAGGGAGAGAGAGAGGGAAAGAAAGAGAGAGAGACAAATGAGAAAGAGGATACAGTTTACTAAGGACCTACTGTATGCAGAGTACTGTGGTAGGTGGGGGAGGGTAGCAGGAAAATAAAGAAAATTTAGAGAAGCACTGTTCCTTACCCTCAACGAGCTCACAATCTAATACATCAGATGAAAAATAAGATGTATTTGTTTCTATTTTTAAAGAAGACATTGCTATATTTTCCCAGAAAAAAATTCTATATCCTTTCTCATGCTGAAAGAACACTCGACTCTGGGTAAGGAAGAACTAGGTTCAAACTCTGCCCCAAAGCCTAACAAGCTGTGTGACCAGAGAGACAAATCACATAACCTCTCAAAACCTCAGTGTCTTCATCTGTAAAATGAAGACAGTCATCTTTGGCATGCACACCTTATCCCTGGGGCTGGTGTGAGGAAAGCTAGCTTAACCCTCCAAGTACTACAAAAATGGGAGGGATTCCTCTTGTTAGTGCTAAACGCCAAGAGGCTTTCCCTCACACAGCCTTGCTAAGCTGCCATGCTTGATTTGCTTCAACAAGCACTAGGGTTAGAAAACATTAAGCTGGAAGCACTTGGGCAAAGGTCAAAGGGAAGGGCAGCAGCAATATGCAAAAAAGACAAGGAGAGAACCTCATCCTTCCCCAGCCTCTGCCCAGTCTGGAGGGATTTTCTGTTCCTTGATCCTTCAGAGAAAAGGGCAGGAGAAGAGGAAGACAACTCCAAAGAGCATGGGCAGAAGGAGGCTTGAAGAGGAAACATAGAAGGTGCCACCAACCCAATGGCAGCAGCCTTGGCATTAAAGAGCAGAGCAGCCAGCCCCAACACCAAAGTCAACCTGAGGCCAAGTATGAAATCAATGAGACAAAGAATCTCCAATGTCCTTTCCAGGTCTTCCTTCCTCCCACTCTCTAAGGTTGCTGTCCCTTTACCGCAATACCCTGTTAGGCCTGTACTACTTGTGTGGCTGCCAGTTCTAGGCCCTGGACCTCAAGGCCTGCCTCAGTGGCTGAAGCTGTGGATGCAGGACTAGGAACAAGGTTTCCTGACAAACTTGGGCTCACTTTTCCCCCTCATGATACTTTACTATCATTTTATCTCCTTAACCAAATATGTTCTTATTTCCAAAAAAGAAATCAATCTTTTAAAGTCTGAAAATGAAAAGGAGTAAAAATTTATACTAGTGATTAAAGAGGCAAATCAGTAACAGAATATATACATGATGCATACACATATGTATACATGTACATATATTTACACACATGCATACATATATACATGTATGCACACATATTTATTTGTTTTATGCTTCTTGTGCAATGGTTCATTAGAAAACAATCCCATTCAGACCGTCATTTTTAATGGGCAACACTTCGAAACTTCAATGGATCTGTTATCTTGCCAAAGCAGGGTTTCAACCCTGGGTCACAACCCACCTATACAACACAGTTTTCATTCCAGTCCTACTGTAAAAACCCACAGAAGATCTCCTTATCATGCTGGGGGCCTTCCTCTAACTTTCTTTGCATCACAGGGGCACCAATGGCAGGCCATTGTTATCCTTTATGCTCCATGAAGGACTGGCTCATCTCTTCTTAGTTCTTTATCTCTTCAAAAACATCCTTTATGCCACTTTTGCTACACAATTTTGCACTGGTCATCTGCTACAGCCAATTCTCACATACCCATGATTCTTTACTACCATGTGGTTAACACATATCTTTCATTCTTTGGATACTGTCAGACCCTGACTGTCACTCATATGTCATTACAGAAAGAATATTGGTGTTTAAAAGATGAGCATTTGTTTGAAGGAAACAGTTGTAATCATTAAAATTGCAATGCAATTTCCCAGATGCTCATACCCCTCCTCCCACTGGATCCTGGGCCAAAGTTCACTGTCCATCAGCAGCGGTTGACTGTCCAAGTGCATGCTGCAGCCCACACAACAGGGATTCTTCATCCACTTGGCTTTTTCTGCTTTGGGAGGTTTGCTCATCTCGTAGAGGAAGCTCTGTGGTGTTCTAGGATTCTATGAAATCAGCGTAAGGGCATTTCCAAACAGGAGCATGTCCAGTGCCCGCAGCAGACACCTCTGGGGAGCAGGCAAAGTCTCCCTGCCTTATGCTTCATTTGATAAATACAATCAGAGCATTGTGGAACAAAGTTATCTCTGTCAGTGTGTCTTTCAGTGAATCCTATAGCATTTTCCCATGCATGGGACTCTCCTTGTTGGAGAAAGGCCTGTGTTGCTCCCTGTCTTTGGCTCTCCCAAGGAAAATGCTTTATTATGGCCAACAAACAATAAGTACAGTGGGGCCTTATATTGGCTGCACCTTGCAGTAAATTGTGTGACTGTAAAACTGGCAAAAATATACTTTAAATGGATCGCTTAAGTAAGGGAAGCCAACACAGCCATGCCCCTCCCCACACTTACTGCCTATCTCAGAAAAGCAAAGTACTGAGAGAAGAGAGCTCAAAAAGAGTAAAAATTGATCTTGTTCACTATAAAATGAAAAATGCCATGAGCCTAGCACCAGAAAATATGCTAGAGAACATTCAAACCTTTTCCCCCATTTTCTAAATGTAACTAGCTAACATTCTATTGTAAAGTACTATGCTATTTAACCTTTCAAAAGGAATGATTTGCCTGGCAAATATGCGTTTCATCCTAAAGATGGTTTAGTCATTTTCTAGAGAGCAGAATTTTTCTACCACATGCTTAGTAAAAGCCCAGATTATAGTAAATTCATTTCAGGCATGAAAGTCTAAGGGCATACCTGTACCCTAGGAAGAATGAAATGGGTAACTTAATATTTAGAGTAGAAGCCAAAGCCAGAGCCAGAGCTACCAATTTTGGTGACTAGACCATTTGCCACAAAATGCACTTGAGTCAAACAATATGACAGGCATTCTCAAATCATCTTTTAAGGACAAACTGAGTTAATGTGTAGAGAGCTTGGACCTTGAGGCACAAGGCTCCATGAGGACAGAGATTCTGAGATGCAGTCTCTTGGAGGAAAAAGAGAGAACCTGGGATATGACTAGCCAAAGTGGGTGTAGATCATGCGATACCTTCAAACCACCTCTAGAGAGGCAATCTTTAGGGGAAGGAACAGAGTGAGACTGAGCCTAGTCTGTATGTGGCTCTTAGAGAGATATCTGGTAACTACCTACTGCTTACTAGGGGTTAGATCCAGTTAACTGTACCCACTGTCTGAGTATAAGTATTGTCAGTACCTTCCAAATTTCAGCACCTTGGAGTGAAGACCCCAATGCCCCACTCTGGTACAATTCAGACCATAATCCTCTTGTTTCACAGAAACAAAACACAGAAAGAAAAATAAAGTTTTTGAAGGAATGACTGTTAGGATTAAGGTTAGTAAAAAATAAAGACTAAGTTGCCGAGGGCCAAAGAATTCAGCAGCAAGTTTGAACCAAGTACCCCATGGAGCATTTCTCAAATTCATACTTACCTTAAGGAACTATGATGAGCTACTCAAAGACTGTTTTGATTCTCTGACTGTGGATTCAGTCAGAGAAAATAAACAAGTAGAGAAGGGAGAAGGAGGGAGTCTTTCACAGAACTCTTATTCCTAACCCAACACCAAGCTATGTTATTGACAGTATCTGCAGGCTAATTATAAAGTCAGTTAGTGATGACAGTAAGAATGTTGACACAGCTTCTGTCCCGACAGATACTGTCCAAGACCCAGGCTTCAATGATGCTAGCTAGCTCAGGAATACTAAGACATGTCATGAAAACGAAGAGACAATGTCTGATATTGAGAGGAAGCTTAATGTCAAGTGCTAGGAAAAATATTCCAGACTGTTGCAGATGTTCTCAGATCAAACGTTATTTCTCTGAAAAACTGTAGGATATTCAACTGACATAGGAAGAATCAAACACAAAGGGAGAGTTCAATGAGTTTGCTTCTTCATTGAAAAGAAAAGAAAATCGCCTAGCCAAGTTTGGGGTTAGTGTTAGTCATACAGCTTGAAAACTGACAAGTGGAACACTAATGTAAAAAAAAAGATTAATAAGTTACCTTATTATTTGCACTTTTCTAGTACAATTCTACATACTTTTAAATTACAAAAAAGAAGAAGGCCTAGCAAGAACACTGCTGGAGGAACCCTTGAAGAGCCCCCACTAAGGGCAGCTCAAGCCCAAGGTCTACTATTTCTAAATCTCTTTCCATCAATTCTGGCATTTTTCCAGAGCCCAGATTGTGCTGGCCTGAAGTAAGGTTTCCAAAGACATTACAAGTGTCACCTGCCCAGTCATCCGCTGAGCTTATACAAGCTTCAGAGGAAGTACAAAGACCTTTGTCTCATAGGTTAAGCTAAGTCAATGCCAAAGACATTGATGTTGGGGGAGAAATTTCCTCATCCTGAATTCAACAAGTGGTCAGAGAAAACTTTCTTATAGCCAAAAAAAGAAAAGAAAAAATCAGAAGCAACATCTATGACATTGTAATGAACACCATTGACAAGCCGTTCAAAGACTGATTTCCTGCATGTCTACCTTGCTGTGGATGACCCCAACCCCCGTCCAAGAAATTCTAGTCAGATACATGCCAACCTGCCAGTTGTATTTAGGTCTAAGAAACCTTTGTGACCCAGTGAACAAACAGGCTGTAGGAACTAAAGAAAAAAGCAAGACGTCAGAGCTGAGCTGTGAGCATGAGCTCCAAGCTGGAAGAGGCAAAAATAATCTCAATTTCAGGTAGCAAAGGAATGGGACTGAGAGGGAGAAGGAAACTCGAGTCAAATGGAAGGGTCAGAAACAGAGAAAACAACTGTAACTATCTGCTTCATACTTTCCTTTGGGAAGGGGGATAATCTCCCCAAAGACTATCTCGATTCAACAACCGTCAGAGTAAAGAGGCAAGGGGAGCAGGTCCAAATTTTCACAAAGCACTCATTTCTAACTGACTGACATTTTGAACAATTACAAGCATTGAGGGGACTTCATGATGATATATGTACCTGGTTTATAAACTGATTGTAAAACTATCTTCTAGCGTGGTACTATTTGCTAAAGAGAACATAATGGACATGTTGAAAATATACTCAGTATAGTTAGCCAGAATGGGCTGGGCATCTCTGTTTCCCATGACACTGTCACTTCCCACTACTTCCCACAAGAACGGGGGCCAACTGGGCTTCCAAAGGCCCATCTTAGATCATATTACAAGAACATGTATTGCAGCAAACAGGGGAAGGGACACAGATGGGGAAAGAGGAAAGGAATAGGGAAGAACGAATGTGGAAGGGGAAGGAGGACTTCCCAAACCATCAACCATTTTTTCACCCAAGAAACAGTGTTAGGTACCCTGGGCTGCAGAAGCACAGCTTGTTCCAAAGTGGGATAATTACATCAAACCTTAGCCTAGATTCAAATGTTCCATCCCAGAATTTCTGCCCTGTGACCTGGAAGTACAAAATATCTTCTAGTTTGTTCTGAGGAGTTAGTCCAACCCAAGATCCAAAGGGGCAATGGGATTTTTGCTTTCACAAGTCCCTGCCTTCCCTTTAAGTGTGTGTGTTTGGGGGGAGTTAGGGAGAATGGCTCAATTGTGCCATGTGTTACCATTTTATTGACTACAGTATTCTTTCTCCCAAATTCACTGTTCAGCTCTAGCAATGTGGAAGGGATCTGTGATTTCTAGAAGGAACTGTCTGTCAGAATCTAGCTAATACTTGGTCTGGACCATGTGAGGTTCAGAGACATTAAGTAATTTGATCATGGTCACAAATCTGAATGTAGATCTTCCTGAGACTGTCTCCAGTACTTTGCCAAGCTGCCTCTCAAGATATCAAAGAACTGTACTAGAAGAAGTCTTATAGAGGAAAAAACAGAGGCTCTGAAGAAGAAAATCTTTGGAGTTCCAGTATGGAAGCTTCTACTCACTAGCTGGCTGACCTTGGACAAGTCATTTCATCTTCTTGAACTTTAGCTTCCTCATCTATGAGGATAATAGCATTATCTGCCTGCCAGTGTTATTATGAAGCTCAAATGAGATCAAATTTGTAAATTGCTTGACACAGTGTCCAGCATATAGTAGGTGCCTATTAAATGCTTATTCCTTTCCCTACTTTGTAAAGCTCCAAGCCACTATATACATATGTGTGTATATACATGTATATACATATAAACATATGTGCATATACAAATCTTCATATATATTTATATAAATTACTTATGGCTGACCAGGCTACTGAGGGGCTCAAACTCAGAATGATTAGCAAACTGCAGAGTGAAAAAGCAGAGGACTGCATAGGTGGTTATTAGAGAGCAGCACTAGTGTCTAGGAAGACACCATGCAATCAAGTGAAAATAAGACTTTCTTCAATAAATTCATCCATCCAACAAAACAAGCATTTATTAAGCACCTTCTAAGCACTCCACACTCATATGGCAGCGGCCAGCCATGCACTAGGGATGCTGAGCCAATGCCAAACAAGCCGTGCCCTCAAGGTTCTCCTCTAGCTTACATTTCACTGACTCCATTTATCTGGAAACCAACAAAAGGCCAATGAAAGCCTCCTTCCCTTGAATTCAGCAACGTCCCCGATTCCCGTTCACTGGGGACCCTTCTTCCCCACCGCATTCCTCTCCCAAACCCAGTCCATGAGGCTCTCTCTAGGCCACAGGCTTCCTCTCCAGGATTTGGGACTGCTTTCATATCATTTTCTTTGGCAGAGATGATTTAGTGGTCACATATGGTCCTTGGCTCATCTGAATATTACATGTTGATAAAACAAATTGAAAAATGGTCTACATATGTTTCAGGGACTCAGTGGAACAGGGAGATAGTGCATTATTAGCCTTGGAACTCTGGAGAATGAGATTCAGTCTTTGTTTCAGGAACAATGGGAAATGAATATGCTCTCATTCTAACTAAGAAGTACAGCATTAACAGCATTCGCAGAGCAGTGCTGCACATAGGAGACAGGGCTGGGGTGTGCTGCAATTGGCCAGGTGATATCAAAATATTCTTCATCATTAACCCTGATAAGGATGCATGAAGTGGATGGGGAAGGGTGTCAAATGGTGAAAACACTAACAAGCTGGAAACAGTCCCTGACCTTGAGGGTGATATGATTCAAAGGTCTACACAGCATGGACCCTGAATTCAATTGAATGACAATAGTAGTAGTAGTAATGTGGTGCTATGTCATTTGACCCTCACAACAGCCCAGGAAGGTGGGTGCTACTATTAGCCCTACTTTACCGATGAAGGCACTCAGGCCAAGACAGACTAGGCCAGAGTCATAAAGCTGGGAAGAAGTGCATGAGGCAGGGTTTGAACTAAGATCTTCCTAATCACAAGCCCGAGGCTCTGCTACTAGAGAGACAGTCTAACCCAGTGGTTCTCCACCTTCCTAGTGCCAGCCGCGACCCTTTAATATGGTTCCTCATGCTGTGGTGACCCCCAACCAGAAAATGATTTTTGTTGCTGCTTCTTCACTGTCATTTTGCTACCGTTATGAATCTATCTGATACGCAGGATGGATTTTCATTGTTACAAACTGAACATAAGCCACAGGTTGAGAACGGCTGCTGGCCTCAAAGCCAGGAAGACCTACATTCAAGTTCGGCTTTTGAAACCTAATGACTGTAACCCAGAGCAAGTCACTTAAAGCTCTCAGTGTCTAAAAGCAAGAAGTTTCAGAGGAGTGGTTGATGTGCATTGGTCTAAGGCTTTTCCTCACTAGGAGTTCCTGGAATCAAATAAGTCACTGGTCTGGACCTCCCCACCTCAATTATTAAGTTCCTACTATGTGCAAGGCACTCTGCTCAACACGAGGAATATAGAGACAACAACCACGTACGCAGAGGAGTGACACTAAGTAACTTGAGGAAGGAAGGAGTAAGAAGCAGAGTAGAGGACTAGTACAGAGGAATCAAGAAAGGCTACAGTGCAACTGAAGCTGAGCCAGGAAGAGACCATACTAGGCCTGATGCATGGCCTTAGTCATGATTTCAAATGATTCTTTTTTTTTTTTTTGCTTTTTGGAAGGGGGGAGGTAGGGCAACTGAGGTTAAGTGACTTGCCCAAGGTCATACAGCTAGTTTTTATGCTAAGTATCTGAGGCCATATTTGAACTCAGGTCCTTCTGACTCCAGGGCCAGTGCTCTATTCACTGAGCCAACAAGCCTCCCTTCAAATGATGCTTAAAGGAATTTGACCTTTTTTGTACTAGGCTGCACCATCCCTGGGCCTTACCCCATGTCCTACCACACCACCCTTAGGAACCCCTAGCCTTTAGATCTATCCTGAGACTGAATTCTCCAAGGTGTATTATCTCCCCCAAATAGGATGTGAAATCCTCAAAAGTAAGGAAGGATTTTTCTATTTGTATCCCCAGAACATAACGCAATGCTTGGCATACCATAAGTGCTTAATAAACACTTCATCCGTTCATTCAAAAGAAAACAAAACAAGCTCAGCCTCAAACCAGGTACCAACAATTAAACTGTGATATGACACATTTGTGAACTCCAGACCTGGAAAAATGAATGTAATTACAAAGGGGGTATTCAATAAATAAGATGAAGTTAAGTTGTTCTTCAGAAAACTTCATTTCCACGAGCACAGATTAAATGGTTGCCCATCTTTTGCTGGCAGAAACCCTGAGGTCTATGTATGCATGCAGGGGCATGTGGCTATGAAGTAATGTGTGCATTAAGGGTAAATAACATCTCTGAAAAAAATGATCCACTCCCTCTTGGATCCTGGAATGTGCATGTTTGTGGTGCTTCTCTGTAAACTGGGGTTTTCAATTAATTTCAACTAGGTTGAAGTTAATTCATTTCTCTTCTGAATTACCCAGGGGACACCCTCCTAGCATACGGCTGTGGAAAGAGCTTGCTATTCCAGGCAAAACCAATTCTGAATTGATTTTTTTAATGGAAAACGGCCTGCATTTTCCACTTTATACCAATATCCCCCTAAAAACTTTGGAACCAATCTGCTTCCTGTTTTTCTCCTTAAGATGCTGCCTAGAGTTTGGGAAGAGGCATGGCCAACATGTGGCCAAGTAGTTGAGAAGAAGCCAGTGAGGGCTGAGAGACAGGTTGCACAATCCAATGAGACAGTAGCCTTCACACTTGAAGGCCAGATTGCTTGAGAGCTCAGAGGAGTTTCTGAAAGCTACAGAACAGCTCTTAGGGCACTGCTGGCCTATGCAGCCTCTTGCCTGTTCCAATTTCCTTGCAGCAACATTTCAATGAGCTCAGCTGACTCACTGAAGATAAGCCTCTTTAGGTTGGTAGGCCAGATATTCCTTCTGGAAAGCTTCAAGGCTGCTGTGCACTGTAACTAAAATGGGAACAGAGTGCTAAGTGGACAATTAATGAGCACTGGAAGTAACACCATATACTTAAGACAAAGTGCATAATTAAAAGACCTGAACCACAAAGAAGTACAAGTGTGTACAGGAAAATGGGGAGACAAACTCGATGGGGATGACAGCAATAAACCTAAGGGACAGAAAGAGAATCTAAAGGTAATGAGAAGAAGCTTCTCAAAGGGCTACAATGCTATCACTGAGTTGGTAGCAACGTGGCACCAGGGAGGCAGGATCAGGTAATTTGGGGAGCCCGGGGGCATTTCTCCTGACAATGGGATCTCCCCCATGGAACTTCCTCACCCCAAGAATTCCCAGGGGACCTCTCCATCTTCCACATCGTTCTGCTGAGCTTTCCAGAACTACTAAATTAGCCCACCTGTCCTATGGCTTTCATTTCCATGTGGCCCAGAGAACAGTAAATCTGGGAGACATGAGATGAGCAGCATTTCCTGCAGTTACTGGGGGATGAGATAATGGAGGGACCCAAATCCCTAGAAACATGTTCTAGTGACATGGACTTACTGGCATTTGTCCAATCTGCCCTCTGGGGAGGTCACCAGTGCTATAAAGGTAAACGTGGTTTCCTTCAGTAACCAAGAGAATATTTCAATATGGAAACTGATGCCCTCAAACTTGCTCTGCTCCAATGGACCCTCAGTGACTTACCAGAGAGCTTGGGCTACTTCAGAGGATCATCATTTCCGAGCTACCTTAACTACCATTCTTACAGACCCAGAAAGCCAAGATGCCCTGCCTAAGGTCACTCAGATCAAGCCCTGGAGCCAGGATTCTATCCCAGGTGCTCTGCCAACAAAGCCAACTTTCTTTCCACTGTTCCATGTTCCACCTGGATATCTCACTAACAACACTTCAAACTCAATGCAACTAAAACCAAGCTCATTATCTCTCCTCCTTATGTTTTGTCTACAGTGATACCATTCACCTGGTCTCATGGAAAGGAGAACCAGTAAAGGGCACCTGGGCACATTCACCGAGCTCCTTCCTCAAACTGCAACTCTACATACTTCAGTGCCACAATGGAGAGGTGCATTTGTGCCCCCCAAAAAGACAGGTCACAACACACCCATTCCTTTCATCCTGTGAAATCCGTGTCTATGTCTTCCCAGAAATCTACGACACAGGCTCCACCCTACCCCCTAGAGTGTGCTTCTTCTAGGGCTTTAGACAACTGGCCTGTCCAGCTGCCATGCTACATGATCAGGACATTGCTTTTTCTGGTCACAGACCCTCAAAGATTTCTTTTAGGTCACTGCTTATGCAGAACTTTTTGTCCGCAATGCTTCATTTCCTATTGACATCCGTTATGCATCTCCCCATTGCTGTGTAGGTCACCCACAATTTTGATTGCTTGGAAATCATGACATTCCATAGCCTACAGTATCACCAAAAAGACTTCCATATTACAAAACATCTGAGATCTCATGCACATGAGCATTCATTTCAACAATGCAGATGGTAGCCCATCCCATATGATTCTTCTTTATGACCTCCCATAAATTTGACCCAGGGGGTCCACCTAGTGTGCTGGGCACCTTCATTCCATTCTCCGGACACTGGCTACCAGTGGAACGCATGAGCTGTCCATATCTTAACCCTCGTTCTCACTCTGGGACCAGTCCCAGTTTTTTTCTCAGTCATACATTTCTCCGACAACATCTTTTACTTAGTTTTTCCTGTATTATTCTTCATTCACAATGTGTTGCAATCCGCTCCCAGCTGCCAAACAAAAGATGGATGCTATCTATACAGTGAGGTGAAGATGGAGACCATCCATATGGCCACGTGAGTGTAGCTAATAAGTCACGCTTGTAGTTGTCTTGGTCCCCCTAAACAGCCCTAACTTCCACAGCCATTAAGCAGGGTGCTTTCTGTCCTACCGGGCAGTGATCTGCATAGGAATCCAAGTCCCTGAGAGATTTAGCAGCAAGGCTTCAGGTGCTAAACCCCACTGTGCTTTGCAATGACATATGTCTTACGCTTTTCACTGATCAAAGCTGTTCAAGGCTCATAGCCAACATTTTAAACATAAACATTTGTGTTTTCTAGATCTGAAGAAATGAAAGTATGCCCCTTCCAAGTTTTTTACAGATAGTCTGTTTAGAAGGTCAGATTTCTAGGGGCGTGGTCATTCTGTTATCACAAATCCACTAGCCCCTGTCTCCAGCCCACCACCACATTGACACACATCTTCATTTTGCTCTTCATGTAGAGTCACACAGAGCCTAGGGCCTCTCGTCCACAGTCATAACGTGCCCAATTGCTGATTGCTTGGATCCTAGGGCCATCATTGGAGAATGGAACACTAAAGGGAGGAATTAGATTCAGTGTGTAACTCAGAAAGTTTGCTTCTCTCTGTACTTCCAAGGTGTTGAGATGGGTTTTGATGGGTAAAGCAGTCCCTTCCCCACTGACTTTAAGCCCATTGGTGGCAGTCACTGACAAGCAGGGCACACAGCACATCATGTCTGGCAACAATTCACACTTCATTTTTTCCATTAAATAGAAATAGCAAACTGCAGGTGGCTGGAACAGCACAATCAGCAGTCACTTCACGAATAGGATATGTTCTAGAGCTCTTTCATCGGGGCCCCAACTGATCAGCCCTAGAGGTTTCATAGAATGGTAGCTTCAGAGCATCTCACAGCTGGCTTGCCTCCTCCCCCCTACGGCAAGCTCCTTCTGCTAACCCAACCCCAATAGGCCCAGACAAGTACGGCTTCCTTAATCTCTTACCCACTGACATACAGGCTTTCTGTAATCTGCCTGGTACGAGCAATCAGTAACCTAGCTCTAAGACAAGAAAAACTGCACTATCTGGGACAGCAGTGGGAGGAAGGTGAGAGGACGGTGGACAAGCTTTTAAGGAATGGAAGCTGAGGTCACGAAAAGAACCACAACAGTATCATAGGATAATGAGCATAGGGCTGGAAGTCTAGGGCTTCACAGCCTGATTTTACTAACCCTGGACTTTGCAGATAAGGAAACAGAGGCCTGGAGGCAGGAGGTTAAGTGACTTGTCAAAGCTCAGACAAGAAGTAAACATCAGAAATGGAATTTGAATAAAGGTCTTCTTACTAATGAGGCAGTGCTCTTTCTAAAGGACCAAAGGTCAGCTGGTTCAATACCTCTCACCCTACAGAGAAAGAAACCGAGGCCCAAAGAAGGGAAGTGACTTATTCAAGGTCACACAGGAAAAACATGACAGTGGGGTTTTAAGCCCACGTCCTCTAAAGGGTGCCATTACTGTCAAAGCGGGCATCAAGGTACCTCACTGGGCTTCATATTTCTCATCTGAAATGTAAGGGGATTCAACTCAGGGACATGTTTGAGTCATGGGATCACACCTTGATCATGGAACGTGGCTTTAGAGCTAAAAAGGACCTCTTGCTTTACAGATGAGGAAACCCCAAAGGGCTTAAGAAACTTGCCCAAGGTCACATGAACAGCAAGTGGCAGGAATGGAAAAGACCGTTAGGCTAGGAGGCAAGGAATCTGGGTTCTAGTGCCAACTGTCACTGACTTGTGCTATGATTTGGGGCTGATTTCCTAAACTCTCTTTGCCTCAGCTTTCACATAGAAAGGAACATGCCTGCCTGCCCTGGCTACAGCACTTGAGTTATGTGGGGACCAACTTACGGGATACACCCAAAATGGCGCTGAAAAGTATGAATGAAGCATCATTCTCATTAGGTACCAATTTCCAATGGTTGGGCCAAACATAAAGAGATCACTTGGACTAACACTATATTGAAATGTGAGCACAACATAGGAACAGGAACAATGGCAGACATGTTACTGATTTCTTACCTCTGACCAAATGCATATTTTATCTTCTCCATATCTGGGGGCAATGTGGACTCCATATGGAGCACTGGGCCTTGCAGCTGATACTCCAAACTCTTTTCAAAGCCTAGGCCTCTGCCTCCTGAGCTTCCTCAGCACCTGTGCTGAGGCCAGCTCCAGGACAGTTGCTGGGTTAGCCTGGGGATTCACTTCCAATCCAAGGAGACCAGATTATGTACCTTCTGTGTGCAAGGTGCTGTGGAAGCAAGGACAAGAAGAAAAACAGTCCAGGCCTCAAGGAGCTCTCATTCTGCTGGGGAGAAACAATATCTTCCCCAATCACTATCAACACAATTATGTGAGTAGGGAGTCAGCACAAACTAATGGATTCGGGCAGGGGGGTCTTCTATAGAAAATGGTACCTGAGCTGAACCCTGAAGGAAGCCAAGGGATTCCAGAGGCAGACTCAAGAAGGGCCAGAATAACATGCATGAGGAACACAGAATGTCTACTTTGGGCAATGTGTGGGAATCAGCCTGGAAATAGAGGCTGGAGTCTGATTGTGAAGGTCATTCAGTGTCAAGCTGAGGAGTTGGGGGTTTATCCTACAGGCCTCAGACAAGCTGTTGAGCAAGAGAATGAGATGGTTACATGGGAAGTAGAAGGGTGGGGGAGCGGATGACAAAGAAGCCCCTAAAACAGATCCCAATCCAGCTCATGCACATGCTAGTCACTCAATTCTTTTGAAGGACCAAAGGATGACAGCAGGCTCTAGAACTGATTCTGTTTGGAGGAAAGAGAGGGAAAGAGTTGAAGAATTCAGTTTACAACTTCTTTATAGCTTCATTTCAGAAGAGGTTTCAGTTATAGCAATGGCAGCTGAGGTTTCTCAAGAAAAGTTATTTTCCTTGGAAGAAAGGGCCCTAGCAGATAATGCTGGAGGCCACTGACAAAAGGTATCCCCTGTTTCCAAACTAGAGGATTAGATTTGCTCTCCAGGCTCCAGTTTATAAGCATGTCACTCTGGAACATGTGGCCATGCTCTGAAAGTTCTTCAATATAAGTTCTTTCCTGTGAAGTTCTTGTGACATTTTGGCTCATGGGATCAAAAGGTTCCTTCAGTAATAACAGCAGCCATGCACATGAAGGTAAGAGAAACTTAGAGCTGCTTTTTTAGTTGGCCTCACCACTCCTTCTCAAAGGATAGCTTTGCTTGATTCTCTGCTGGTTTTAGAAAGTATGTGATTCCATCCAGACACTAAGTTAGGCAGAATAAACTTTCGCTGACACTGATATGATGACCTGGCACCTGACATGATATATATGGTAAAGGAGGCCAGTGATTTAGCTGATGCGAGAGACCCAGTGCAACAAACACATCTATAAGTTACCATTTTAGAAAATGACCTGAGTCTGAGAGATGGTAAGTGACAATGTGCTCATGGTCACAGTGACACCCAGGAGGATTGTAACCCAAATCTTCCTGACCCCAAGGCCAGCACCAGATTTCTCAGAGTAGAATATAACAAAAGAGGCCTATATATCTGGCAAGTCCTCTCAAAATCAAAACCTGCTTTGCATGATGGGGATGTGAAAGCAATACCGTTTTGTTCACTGATCTTTTCTCCAACATAATAAAAAAAGTCCAGGGGCAGCTAGGTGGCGCAGTGAATAAAGCACTGGCCCTGGAGTCAGGAGGATGTGAGTTCAAATCCAACCTCAGACACTTGACACAAAAACTAGCTGTGTAACTTTGGGCAAGTCACTTAACCCCAATTGCCCTCCAAAAAGCAAAAAATTAAAAAAGTAAAAAAAGTAAAAAGTCCAAAGTGTTTTTTTAAAAACGATGTGCTTCCCCAGACTCCACATGCTTCCCCAGACGCCACAATGTCATTCAATAGAAGTTGGGTAGCCACAATGTCATGCAAATGAATAACTATGGCCACTATTTTCTCTGAAAACAGTAGTTGAGAAGACAGCATTTTCTAGAGCCCTAGCTTCCAGGATATCTGTATGTCTGCCACTTTTTTCTTTTTATGTCGGTGGTCTTTTAAAGTTCAAAACTTTTGGTGTTTAGTAGAAGCCAGATGGCAAGGCTTTTCAATCCTACCTACACAATTTCTTTCACCCCATTTCTTTTTTTGCAGTCCCACCTCAACCCTAGTTCAAATCCTCATTACTTCAACCTTGGACTATTATAAAAGACATATAATTGGTCTCCTTGCTACAATGATCTCCCTTCTCCCGTTCATCATCCACACAGCTGCCAACTCATCTTCTAAAGCACAGATCTGAGTCATTCCCCTACTCAGAACCTTTCAATGGCTCCCTATAGCCTGAGGGTAAAACATAAAAACCTTAGTTTGGCTAAAGGCTGCCACAATTTGACTCCCACCTACCTTTCTAAGGTAATTTCGTATAACTTCCCTTCATCACAGGGAACAAACCACTCTGCCTTTCAGTCGAACAGGCCTGCTAGCTCTTCCCTTCAGAGAACATTCCATGCTCCTCTCCATGTCTCTGCATGGTTGGTCCCCCAGGTGTGGCTATACTTCCTCCTTCTCCCTACCCCTTAGAAGTCCTAGCTTCTACTTTCTGTGGTAACAAAGAACCGCAAAGAGAATAAAAAACCACCAATTTGGAAACTAAACAGCTTGTGGAATGTGAACATGATGGAATACTATTGTGCTCTGAAAACAATAAGCATGATGAACAAAGTGAAGACTGAGAAGATTTACATGAATTGATGCAAAGTGAAGTAAGTAGAGCTCAGAAAAACAATATACATGATGGCTACAACTATGCAACTGGACAGGACAGTCAGTAAGCAATGGATATCGAATGCTGAAATGATGACCAAGCTTGGTCCCAAAGAAGAGATGTGACATTTCCTCCCACCCCCACCTCCCACTCTTCTCCTTTGCAGAGGTCAGGGTCCATGGGTCTAGACAGGGGTGGGGAACCTGTGGTCTTGAGTTTTACAGAACAGTTTTACAATCCAAGTTTTACAGAACAAATCCTTTTATTAAGGATTATCAAGGCTGCAGTTTCCTCACCCCTGGACTCTAGAATATTGTATATAATGCCAGATTTTTGCCCATGCTTTACTGAATTATTTTTTCTTTTCTTCCACTTTTTAAAAATAATTATTTGATACAAGGGATGGTTCTCTGGAAGGAAAAAGGAAGAATACAGGGGAAAATCTAAGTGATATAAAAATAAAAGCTATTGATGAAATATATTTTTAAATAACTGGCAGAGAGAAGGCATCTAATATATGTTTAATAATTGATTGCCCCCCAAAAGAATCACAAGTATTGTTTTAAGTAACAACTCAGGTGCCATCTCCTCCACAATCCCTCCTCCTCCTCCCAATCCCCCACTGCTTTTAGTGACCTGTTCCTTCTTGAAATTACTTTGTATTGCTTTTCCCCTAATTTGTTTTAACTTACTTGTAGCAACATTGTATTCCCCTAATAGAATGTAAGTTATCTGAGAGCAGCCCAATTGGAGATAGTGTCAGGTCTAGAGTCAGGCAGCCTCAATTCAGATTCACACTCTATCACTTAGGATCTGAGTGACCTTGGGCAGGTCACACAAACTCTCTCTGCCTCAGTTTCTGCATTATCTAGAAAATAAGGGGGTCAGACTAGATGGCCTTGAAGGTTCATCCCGTTTCTAAAGCTATACTCTTTAGGACAGAAAATAGTGTGTTGTGTTTGTTTTGGTATTTGGGCCTCAAAGCCTAGAAGACTGAGTTGTTCAAACCCTGCCTCTGCTACCGATGAGCTATGTGACCCTAGGTAAATCACCTGACCTCTCAAGGTTCTAAGTAGCCCTCGAAGACTAGCAGCCACATTGTTAAGGGCAGTTTCCTCACCCAGGGAGCTGTCTACACTAAAAAAAATCTCAGATCCTTTTCCCTAACCCTAGTGCCCAGAATATCGGCCCTGAATACAAGAGACGCTTAGTAAATATTTGCCAAAGTGCTGAATTGACTGGACTGGTCTTCTCTCTCTTAGTTGGGGGAGGGAGGGCATGGTTAGATATGAAGCTTTGTCCTCTGCATAAGGAGATGAAGAGGTGAACGATTTGTCACATGCTTGGAAATTAAAACGATGCCATTGGGCAAGCAGGCAGATGGCCAAAGAGTCTGAGCTTCAAACAGGCCCAGCTCAAAGCTGGTCACAATGCCACCAAGGGTGGAGGTTGAAAAGATCTTTAGCCCTTTGTCCTAGTGTACTCAGAAGGGCGATAGTCACTCTGCTTTGAATACCAAGCAGAAAGAGTAGAAATAAAGACTTGTTCTTCTAGTGTCCTTGAAATGACTTATAAAAATGCATTTCAAAAACAGAGATGCCAGTAGGGCCATGCATATGTCTCACTTGAAATCGAAAGGTTTAAAAAATAAACATCTGCTTTGCTTTCTATCCAGCCTTGCTTTTCAGTGACACCTGTTGGCTGGAGAGGTGGCCAGTGAACAGACAGTCAATGCTCTGCTCTCCAAGAATGCCCCTGCCAGTAATCTAGGGCAGTGGTCCACAAACATGTGATTTTGCTCCCTGATTAATAAAAAAGATAGTTGAGCATGTAATCCCAATATGTGGCTAGGGATTTAGAACAGTAGGAATAAGGATTCAGGATTTCTTTGGTATAAGGAACTCCCACTCTCCCTGCTAATTAGAACTTTCTCTGTAACTTTGGGTTTTGTTAAGTGATTTGTGCAGGGTCGCAAGGCAAGTATGGGTCAGAGATGGAATTTTAACCCAAGGTCTCTTGGCTCTGTGGCCAGCTTCCTACCTGTTCTTTTATAAAAATGCACTACTAAATAAATATGTTTGTGATATAATAAAACGTATTACAAAATGATCATTTTAAAAGATTACGCCAAGATAAAATAAGCTAAAATCACTTTCAAGTATTATTTAAAAGTTTGCCAGACTACTCTTGTAAAACATTACCAATATTTGCTGTAAGAGTAGCATGACTGAATATGCTTCATTCTTTCATCAGTCTTGATTTAATGCTTGAGAAATAAGAAACTATAACTGTCTACTCCAAGTAAAAGGACAAATGAGAAGGCCATTGTTGGCGCTGTCCACATCATGTGAAACACACATAATCTGCACGGTAAACATGAGTGTGGCTTCGTTTCTTATTTATATCCATTGTGGATTTTTCCCAAATATGGATACATAAGCACTGGTCCTGGATCTCAATATTAGCAGGGGTGGGGGGGCGGAGTGCCAGGTGATGTACAGGACAACATGCCCCTTGTTACTGGAATTCTAGGCTAGAAAAGATGGCTGGAAATGAGCTTCTTTCATTTACAAAGCCAACTGGAATCTGAAACACAGAAGCAGACATGCTGTTGTAACCATGACAGAACTCTGATCTGGGCTATGCTCTTTCCCGAGTATTGCCTTGCTCTGGCTCCCCATTTCATCCACATATAAGTCACAACACAAAAATTTATTCCAATGCTTTTTTTCTTTGCAAAATCTTGTCGTCTGTATCCAATTGTCAAGCTCTAACATTTCTGAATGATCTAGACATAACAGTGCTGGCCTATGGTCCCTGCTACTAGGAAGGTTGCGGCTGTTAGATCTCTCGAATTTGAGAGTCCAAAGCAGCAGTAGGGCTTATGCTAATTGGGTGTCCATATTAAATCTAGCACCAATATGGCTGACAAGCCCCCAGGAACAGGGGTCCATCAAATTGCTTAAGGAGGGGTGAACCAGTCCAGGTCAAAAGTGGAATAAGTCCAAGTTTCTCATCAACAGCAGGATCAGGCCTGTGAACAGTCCCAGCACTCCCAGCCTGGTCCTTCACAACCTGGACCCAACCTACCTTTCCAGTCTCATCACACATTACTCTCTTCACATGCTCTGAGTGTGATGGAAAGATTAACCCTCAAAAAAAACCCAAATCTGAATGAACTTGGTTGCTCCAATTCCAAACTCTTTTCTTTAGTTGTCTCAAGTTTTGCAGGAACCTTTTTCTCTTGGGTCACCTTCCTTTCCACAGATTTGGGGTCCTAAAATATCTGGGCTGTTAGTATGCTATCTTCCTCTTTCATTTTGTTGCTGTTCAGTTGTTTTAAGTTGTGTCCAACTCTTTGTGATCCCATTTGGGGCTTTCTTGGCAAAGATGCTGGAGTGGTTTGCCATTTCTTTCTACAGCTCATTTTGTAGACGACAAACTGAGGCCAACAGGGTTAAGTGCCTTACTCAAGATCACCCAGCTAGTAAGTGTCTGAGGCCAGATTGGGACCCAGGAAGTGAGTCTTCCTGACTCCCAGCACTGTACTCTATCCACTGCAGTGCCACCTAGCTGCCTTCTTTCATAGGAGCAACTAGCCACAAATCTAGTTCTTCATCCAAATGGTCAACAGCTAATTGTAATGGGGGAGTGATATTCTGTCAAGCCTCTGAAAAACATGGCTTGTATCCATCTTTACTTGTAAGCAGAAGACAGTCGTTAGCAATATGAGAGTTCACACATCAGAGACTGGTCCCAAGGGCCACCTAATTCACATAGCCAGCCTGTTGCCATCTTCCACGTTCTTTGGTTTCACCTTTGGAATTTTTAAGAGGCTGCAGATGGGACTAACTCAGCAGCCGCATTTGCCAGAAGGTGAGGCAGACTGTGAAGCCCAGACCAAAGACTTAAAAAAATTAGGTGAGGGACAGGAATGATTTAGGTCCAGTGCATCTTAAACTATGGGTCATGAGTAGAAAAAGTTTACAAAGCCTTGGTATGGGCTACAGTATTCTACTCTCTTCCCTCTAAAAAACAAGACAGAGGCATCTCCCACAATCAGAACATGGAAATCTGGGGCCCTCTGTGACGTGTCACCTTCATTTTCTGCTTCTTTGTCAATATTATAATACCCATCACAGAAACAATCTTTCTTTGGGGACCACTTCCCCATTCATTGTTTTCTTCAAAGGTTTCTGTAACATCATTCTCTGTTTTACATTTAAAGCCCTTTACAACCTGGACCCAACCTACCTTTCCAGTCTCATCACACGTTACTCTCTTCACGTGCTCTTCAGTGCACTCAGAATGGCCTTCTTACTGTTCCTCAGTTGTGACACTCCTTCTTTCACATCTATGTCTTTCTACTGACTGGCCCCTATGCCTGAATTGTACTCCCTCCTTACCCCTGCCTCAGAATCACTAGCTTCTTTCAAGACTCAATTCAAGGACAACTTTCTTGATCCTTTCCTGCAGCTTTCTTCCCCAATCTCCCCTTCCCCTCCCCCAATCTTTGTATAGGAACACATTGTCTCTACATAGGGACACTATATAGGAACACACTGTCTCTTCCATTAGAATGTAAACTCCTTAAAGACATTGTCTGTTTGACTTTTGACTGTAACCCCAGTGCCTGACACATAGCAGATGATTGATCAGTGCTTGCCAGTTATCACCTGCCAGCCCACTGGACCAGGCATTCCTTCCTGGCAGCTCACAGACACCAAGTAGACAGGCCCCACTGCCATATCACTGCCACTGCCACAGGCTCCACTGTCAGTGTCACTGTAGCACTTTCACCCTGCCTGTTGACTCACTTATAGGAATGATGTGGGGAGGAATAAAAGAAGCAGAGAGCCACTCTGATGGGTGGAGCACAAGACACTGCTTTTGTCTCCATTGCAACCTCAAGCCCAGGCTCTGATCCCCTATCAGCTCTGCCTGACATCTCTGGGACAGAAGCCAAGGCTTCAGTGGAAGAGAGATGAGGACGATGGCCAGAGTGCAGGAGAGGGGAAGTGACATGGAGTCCTGGCCTGGGACAAGATGATACAAAAGCTTGCCTGTTAGACCGGAAGGAGTGGAGTCCAAAGGTACAACGAGAAGATGACTTTTCTTCCTGCACTCCCACTAAGCATCTCCCACACTCCATGAGTGGTCTGGAGGCCACTGAACTAGATCAATATGGAGAGTCTTGGCTTCCAATTCCATCAGAATGGAACCTTTGGAATTTGAGGGACTTTCCCCCCATGCTGCCAATTAGTTATCTACCTGAAGTGTCCTGAAACTATAGTACTTAGCCTCTGCTAGACCCTCAATGAGAAAGAACAACAGAAAGTCATGCTCTCTACCATATTCAAAACAGGGCCAAGTCATCTGCATTGCCCCCACGCCACAGTGCAGGGTATGTCTTTGTATCTCAGACAGATTGTCTACTTGGCTTTTGATATTTCCCAAGCTTCTGACAACACTAAATTTGGTCTGTTTCCCTCCAAAGAGACTGCCTACATTCATGTATGTGATAAACGCTCCACTGTGCTGTGGTGGGGAAACAGAGTCTTGGAGCTTCTTGAGAGACCAGTCACATCCAATTAGTATCATTTATTTCTTTTCTATGTGTCTTCATTCTCTATAATGCCTTTCATCCATGGAGCTCAGAAAGCTAGACACAAGATAACCTAGCCCTCTCTATACTCCCAAGAGCTAAGCAGCATAGATAAGGAATGGGCTAGCGATCCAACCATACAGCATTCAAAAGGAAAACTACCAAACAATGCTACTGAGTAGGGGGATTATTCAGAACAGAGACCCCCTCCTTGACAAGAGCACAGCTCCCCACCGCTCATCACACAGGGCCCATGGACATGGAGCCAAAGGGACAAGTCAGAGCAGTCAAAGATGGAACCCCAAAGACTGAGGATCATTCAGGATGCCATAACTAGGTCTGGCTTTCTTTCTTTTTCATAGAGAAGCTCTGAAGGCAGGCTCTCCAGAAGACAGATGCCTTCTCTGAAAACAGCATGTTCAAAGCACCTGGATGTGATTCTCAGTGGCAACTCATCCCTGACCATTAGAAGAGAAAAGGGAGGACCCTGAAGAGGAACAGGTCTACAGCAATTACTCAAGATCTACAATTGGCTATTCTCCACCATGAGGGAAATGCAGATATAAGGTCAGGAGAGCAGGTATCTGAGGCCCGATTTGAGGCTGCCCTTTCCCAGTTAATACTCAAGCCTTGAGGAGGAAGCAGAGAAGGGAGAGAGAAAAGTTAATACCATCTGTTTTCCCCGGCTTTACACAGACTCTTCACCTCCATCCCTTACACTCCAGACTCCTTCATGGATTCAAAAAATGAGTGCTAGGGCTGAGGGCCTGCCTAAATCATAGAACTCCAGAGCTGGAAGGAACCAGGAAGGTCAGCCAGTCAAATCCACAGCTGAGCAAAAACCACCTGCATGGCTGACAAACGGTGATCCAGCCTCGGTCTGAAGAAAGAATTCTAGCAAGAGAGAGCATGCTCCCTACCAAAGTTGCTCATCCCACTTTGGAATCACTCCAATCTGTAGGAAGCTTTCCTAACATGAAGCTCAATTTGCCTCTCTGCAGCTTCTACTCACTGGTCCTGGTTCTGCCAGAAGGAGCCAAGTAGAATGAGGCTGTTCCCTCTGCCCAGTGACAACCCTTCAGATAAAAATGAAGACAAATCCAGTAGAAAGACAATTGGGTGCGGAATCAGATGACCTCGGTTCATATCTTACCTCTGATGGTTAGTTACTACATAGGCGAAGTTGGGAAAATCACTGAACAGCCCTGGGCCTCAGAATGAAGGAGTTGGACCAGACCACCTCTGGGGTTCCTTGTAGGTCCAGCTGTTCCAGACTAAGCATCCTGAGCTCCTCCACATGTATACATATGGCATGAGCCTAAGGTCTGTTAAAAGGTTGCTTTCCCTCCTCTGGACCCACTATAACTCACCACCATCCCTACCTGACTGACCAATGCGTATCAGGCCAATTTTCAAATAACAACACTGCCATGGCTGGAAAGATATTCTGTCTACGCCTCCTATGACTTCTTAGTGGGCAATGTTAGAGATTACAGAAAATCTGAGCTAGAGTTAAGGAAACAAACATACATTACTTGCCAAAAGAATCAACCAGACAACCTTTGTTTAGCCCACCTGGGTGATCTTGTTTCTGGGAAAAAACCTACTTGCCTCAGGCCAATTTCCCCCAGCTGAGGGCAGAGCAAATGAGCATGCTGGTGGTCCCTTGAATCCCCGAGCATTGCCATGCAGATTCCAGAATGGAGTAAGGGAATCAGTGAGTGTCAGAGCTGCCAGACAGGCCCCATTTGATGGAAGAAAAGGCCCAGAGATGGGGAAGTTTGCCTTTCTGTTACAAGGATAAATGTGAAGGCTTGGCTTCTCCTCCAGCCTCCTGGAACCACCACCTCTACCCTTCTTGCTCCCCTTTCTGCCCTATTTAGTCTTTGCTAAGTCTGTGTGTCTGTCTACACTCATTTGTCCGGTGCCTGCTTCTAGCAGGGCCCAGGTAGGTGACTAAAGTCAACTTCTGAACCCAGTTTTGTATTAAAGGTGAAGACTGGTTTGGAGCATTAGGCTTCCTATTTAATGTTAACGCCCACAAAAGAATCACTCTTGGAATGACAGCACCTATAACAGAGAAATTACACAATCTTACAACTCATAGCATAAGTGCCTATTCTGACTATAGTTAGGGCCATTCCTACTGCCATTTAAGCATTTGGAGGCAGGCAGGTGGTACAGAGGGTGAGTGTCTGACCTGGATTCGAAAGACTGAAGTTTAACTCCACCCTTCGATACTTACCCTAAGTAAGTGTGACCCTAGGCAAGTCATTTAGTTTCTCTCAGTCTGTTTCCTCCCCTATCTCCCAGGGTTGTTAGGATGATGTAGTATTTGTAAACTAACCTTAAAGTGCTAAAATGCTAGCTGTGATGATTGCTATTCCAGAGTGAACCCAAGCTGAAAATGGAAGGTGTGCTCTGGGGGGAGTGGGGAGAGAAGAAAGTGTCCCTGGAAGCAGACACTCCTCAGGACAGGCACAATAGTCCACAGAAGCCAGCCAAAAAGAACCATACCCAAACTCTATGAAGAACATTTTCAAAAGCCTTTTGTTGTGGCTGGTACAAGCCAGACCACATTTCTTTCTTCTCCCTTCCTCTTCATCACCTCTAGCACTGCTGGTGACAAAAATAACGGGTCATGAAAATGGCCAAGGTATAAGAAGGATGCCATTGGAGGCCATGGACCTCTATGGGTGATGCCCCTTTTTTAGACTCTGAGAGCAAGCCCATGTATTGAAGGACTGTCTGCTTCAAAGAGCTAACACACTGTCCAACACAGAAATGACACCTGGTGATTCTTTTAGCATTTAATGAAATTTACCAAGGCAACATGTACTCACCTTCAGCCCTTTGGAAAACCTCAAGATACCAAGAACTATTGGGCCTCACATGTCCACCACATGGAAGCCTAAGCTGACTTTATAACAAGGCTTTTGGGGTGCTAGTCCAGCTATAGCAGTCACCAAGAGACCTAACTTTGGAAAGTCAGCCTCCTGTAGATGATGCCCAGGATGAACACCCCTTTGAACCAAACTCCTATCTACCAAAGAATTCTTAGCAAGGTCCTAGAATACTTCGGTTGTCATATCTAAGTAAACACAGTGAGGTTTGGGGAGGTGGGTTGTGAGGCCCAGATCACTTACCAGAGACCACATGGGTAGAATATTAGCTTAGAAAGGACCTGTATAGATCATCCAATACAAGTCCCTCGTTGTAAAAGAATGGAAAACGTACTGAGGCATTCAATGGCCTCCAGGGGGCATTCAAGAGAGCAAAGGGTCACCTACCAGCCTAACATCATTTGAAAAGCATGAGAAAGGCCATCATTTAAAATACCTTCCCCATCTTCCACAGAGTCCTGAAATTCTACCACTAGAAAGTCATTTTTTTAGCTTAAGACACTGACATTTTCTTTTCTCTTTTAATACAAATATCCCTGATAGGAACAGCACAGCTGTTACAAGTCATTAACACCTTACTGTGAATTCATTTATCAGAGAGCTTTCCTCCTTGACAGCTAGCTTCAAGCAGTATACTGAGGGAATGGGAATTTTAATAGGTGTCAGATTCCCCTCTAAGTGATTAGTGCAATGAGGGAAACCCCCTCCAGGGAAAGATAAGAAGGATCCAGAGTATCAGTGAAAACCTAGGCCCAGACCAATCAAGAGTTTCTCAAAATGTCAAAGCCAAGGGTGTCACAGTTCAAGCTAGGCAATTCTGTACGCAATGTGTCTGAGAAACGATTGCTTGTCTGCCACAATCTGCCCCTGACTCCACATGGTCTTGATTACAGGCCCTCTGGGTGGATGCTGAGACCACCCCTTGCCCAAGAGCCATGGGGAAACCAGAAAATTGATAGTGGGGAGAGCAAGAGACAGAAAAACCAAAATTCTAAGAACTGGAGAAAACGCAAGGAGAGCACACCCAGATCAGGGCAACAAGGCCAGTGAGTCCCCTCTCCTGGAAGGAGGAGGGCAGAAGCAAAAGGAGGTGGGGGGAAGATGGGATCAAAAACCAATTTTATTAACTTCACCCCTTTGTCCAGGACTCAGACTCTGCCCTAAATACTGGGACGCTAGGAAAGAGCACAGGTATTGGAATTTCTGCACCAATATCCAATGACTCTGGATGCTTCAGTGCGTCCTGTCCCACTCCCAGACAGAGCCAAACCCTAAGCAAAGGAGGATGTTTCAGCCCTTCTTTCCCTTGCAGCCCAGACACAACCCCAAGTCCAGGCACTGGGGCCTGGCCAGAGAATCCGCCCCAAAACACACCTCCTCCTACAGCAACCCTATTACCACACCCTTATCATCTGTGGAGCACTGATAAATTGAAGAAAGTGACAAGTCTGTCGCTGGATTCATTTGGCAAACCTCAGTGCCAAGAATAAAATGGAAAATGTTTCAATTATTCCCCCCAAATGAAGGTCTTTCTTGATTCAACAAAGGACATATTATTCAACACAGACAAAAACCACTGCTGAGCTCCACTGAACACAAAGATGATATTAACTAGACCAATATGAGAAGAGGGAAAGCAAGGCACAGAGCTGGTGCCCCTAGAGAATGCACCTTTCATTTTGAAGCAGCAGCAGGCCCCTAGAAATAGCTACACAAATAACTGCAAGTGGAAGCAGGCAGAACAAGACCAAAGGTTCCTTGAGGCATTTCCAGATTAACCTTCATATATGGCTCTCTACAAACTGAGCTGAAAGTGCTCAGAGAAATACGAGATGAGTGGCTGAGTCATGCTCCATAACAGTCATGCTTTATTAAAATGGCAACCCAAACAAATCAGAGAAACGAGACTCAGAAAGAACACAATGAAACAACCATTTCCCAGCAGCCCATTCTCTGGAATGCCAATGGCTGCTGCCCTATAAGGCTCTGAGACCTCAGGGATCATAGGCGTGGAGCTGAAAGGCCCCTCAGAGACCAGTCCTTTCATTTTACAGGAGGGTAAACTAAGGCCCAGAGAGGCTAAATGATTTGCCCAAAGTCACACAGGTCCTAAGTGGCAGAGCTGATATCTGAATACCCTGCTCTCAAATTCAATCCATTTTCTGCTCTGCCAAACCTAGCAAAGGGAGTCAACAAAGATGGGCACTTAATACATTGAAATGTAGGTTCCATGACTCCACTATTCAATATTCTCCCACCACAGACACACACACATACATATATATTTTTTCCTCAAATCAAGAGTTGCAGAGAGAGTGAAAAGAGATATGCAGAGATATTTATGCCTAGAAGATGAAAAGAGATGTGCGCAGAGATATCTATGCCATCAATTGCAGTAAACTGACAAGTGCACAAAGCCCTAGACTGACAAAATGACCAAATTTCGGGGTTTGAAAAGGGCCTCAAAGGCCATCAGTTCTACTCTATGCTCCACCCAAACCTCTCCCTTCCAACACTAACACGCAAGGGCTCATTCAGTCTTTGCTTAAAGGCCTTTTCCAGTGAGCAGGAACCCACTATCCGCCAGGACAGCTCATTCTACTTTGGGTTAATTCTGTTCAAAAAGCATTTATTAAACACTTCCGGGTCTAGAAGGTGTAGCTTAAATGGTGCTGCAATGGATAGTGTGTGGGGCCTGAAATCAGGTAAATTCATCTTCTTGCCTCAGACACTGTCCAGCTAGGTGACCCTGGACAAGTCATTTATTCCTGCTTGTCTCAGTTTCCTCATCTGTAAAATGAGCTGGAGGAGGAAATGGCAAAGCCACTCCAGTACCTCTGTCAAGAAAACCCCAAATGGGGTCATGAAGAGTCACACACAACTGAAATAACTCAACAACAAAAATGTTCGAAAAATCAGAGATCCTGAAACAAAACTGAAACAATCTTTCCTCAAAGAGATCTTCAAGTGCAGGGGAAAGAGCACATATGCAGATGGCTAACTAGAAAATATGTACATGTTTGTATCTGTGCATATGTATGTATGTATACATGGAGAGAAGCAGAGCTAAGAGCAAGGAGGAGTGGCAGAGAGCAACAGTGGCCTTGTATAGGAGACAGGATTTGAGCTGGGTCTTGAGGAGAGACAATGGAGGGCCACCCAGACAGGGAACACCTTTTATGCAAAGGCTTGGAGGGGAGATGGAGCACGGCTGTTTATAAGAAACTGGTGTGTCTGGAACAGAGCCTGCATAAGTGAAATGATATGAAATCAGTTTGGAAAGAGAAGGTGGAGCCAAACTGTAAAGATCTCTAAATGCCAAACAGAAGAGTATAACAGACAGAGCCTTGGACTTAGGAGATTCTGAGAAGGCCCTGCCTGCTTTCAAATCTGGCCTCAGACACTCACAAGCTGTGTGACCCCGAGAAATTCATTTTACTTCTCTGTGCCTTGCTTTCCTTATCTGTAAAATGAAGGGCCTGGCCTCTGAGCCAATGGCCTCTTAGGTCTTTTCAGGCTGTAAATCTATGATCCTAAGAGTTTGTATTTTATCCTAAAGGCCACAGGGAAAATGGCATGGGCAGACCTGTGTTTTAGGAATATCATTTTGACAGCTGTGCTCTGTGGTGGACTGACAGTGGGGACTGGAGACTGGAAGCAAGAAGGTCACTTAGGAAGATATTTCAAATGGCCAGACAAAAGGTGATAAAGAGCCGTAATTGAGCTGATGGTCATCTAAGTGGAGAGAAGAGATTAAATGTGAAAGAGGTGGGAGATGTCAAATTAGCAAGGCTTGGCCACGACCAGATGTCAGGGGGAGGGAGAATTAAAAGGCAAGGAAACCTCTAGGCCAGAGAAGATGGCACTCCTGACAGAAGAAAAGGCAGTAGGAAAAGGGGGGAAACACTGAGTTCTGTTTGGGTTATGTTGAGTTGGAAATGCCTAGGAGACATCTAGGTGATGTCCAACAAGCAGTTGGTAATGTGAGACTGGAGCTCCGAAGAAAAGCAAGAGCTGGATAGCTAGATTTACAAGTTTTTGACATAAGACTGTTAGTTGAACTTCTGGAAGATAACAAGCTCACCAAGAAAGAATGGGTAAAGAAAGAAGTGAAATGGACTCACATAGAGCAGGTGGGACTTAGTAACGTCATGGAAAGGAGACTGATGAGAAGGCTGCCCAGGCAGCTAAGTAGAGAACCAGGAGAAAGCAGTGGCCTTAAATGTTGAGAGAGAATGTGTCTAGCAAAAAAGAGTGGTCCACAGTGTCCAATGTGCAAAAAGGTCTGTAAATTTCACCTGCTCTCCTTGTTTGGCCACCTGAGGCCAAGCAGAATGACTCTAATCCATTCTGCCTAGTGCTTGGCACATAGTAAGTGCTCAATAAATACTTTTTGTTCATCCATCCATCCATCCATCCATCCATTCACTCATCCACCCACCCATCCATCCATCCACCCACCTGTCAACCCATTCATCCATCCATCTATCCATTCCATATGACCCAGGTCTACACAGTGCATGTGTTTGTGGGTTCCTATCCTTGGAGGGCCTGAGGGAGGGGGGCAATAAAGGAGGAACATGAGCAAATAACTCAGATGGATGGTACTAGAGAGCAAAGAAAATATGCAGTTCTGTAGAGACTAAAGCAGGTGGTTACTAGACAGGAACATTCATCTTGAATGAAATCTTCAGTGGCTAACTACTGCCTCCATTTTCCCAGACTCTTGGAGTGGCGCTCTTGCCCCCAGCTTAGAAATATCCAGAAGATGAAGTATCTAATGGCCACGACATACTTTGAGTTCTTAAGAGAACTTAAGTATTGTGAAGGGAAGATAGTGACGAAGGGTACATTTTTAAAATAACTATATTGCCCGCTCACAGATAATAATAGCAACAATCAGCTTCAGGGGGTTTTCCTCACCAGACACCAATAAATGCCCTTCACCTGGTACAAAGAAAATGTCTGGAAGGCTTAAGAATTATGAGGAGATATTCAGAACTGGTCTACTGAGCAAATGGCTTTGGGGAGGGGGGAGGTTCAACCTGGCCCTCTGAACATAAATACGTGGGGGCAAAGAATATTTCCACTAAAGATAATTATCAAGGACGCTATTGATTCCAAGGTAAATGACAAAGTTTTGTTAGAAAAGACCACAGGTTTCAGTTGTTAAAGGAAATAGTCTTTTGTGTAAAATCTTTCTGTATGAGAGTCAATGAGCCTCCTAAAGCTTTGTATTGAACTCTGATAAAAAAATAATGAGGCTGAATAGAGTTTATACAGGAGTGGGAAAGTAAAGAGACATTCTTCCTTAAACCCGTGTGCCAACATTTATATGATCTTTATGGAGCAGGAGTCCAGAGCTGAAAGAGTTAAGTGCTCAGGGCATGTTTTTGGGTAAGGAAGCCAAGGGAGTGAAGTGAAGCATGGCTGGGGTGAGGCAAACACCAAACAACATAAAATGTCCAAAAATGAGAGGGTTAATTATAAGCAAGGCAGAAGGTGGAGCATTAAGTACTCACAGACCAGGACAGCACAGACCCCAGGGCAGGAGTTCCAAATCCGGCGTGTCAATCGTCTGACAGAGCTGGGATCTGTGCTAAGGGAGTAAGTTAAAGGTCTATACCCTATGACCCAGATATTTTCCCGCCATGTAAATACACACCATAGGGGACCAAAGAGAGAGAGGTCTCATACAGTAAAATATTTATACCAGCACTTTTTTTAGTAGTAGAGAAATAGGAACAAAGTAGGTGCCCCTTGAGTGTGTGACTGGGCGCACACTCAATGGTGCAAATCACAACCAATCCCTTTCTTGCTGTTCTATTAGCTTCTTGTTCACATGCTCCAGTAATCATCCACAGGGGAGCCAATCAACATGCCAGAGCCTTCCTTTCTATCTCTTGACACAGAATGCATACCAATGGAGCACAAGAGCTGTCCAACGGCCCACATTCTTGCCTGGTGAAAGGCCGGCCTCCTTTTCTGTTCAAAATGTGGCCTGCTCGTGCCTATGATGGGTCTCTCTATTGCCCTTTGGGTGACAAACAACTTGAAATCTTCAGTAACAGTGATATCACATGACTCAGAACAATATAGCATCACTAGAAGAATACTTAAAAGATATTTAAAGATGAAACTTTCCTTTGCAATAGAAGCATGGGGATCTTAAGAGCATTGCCAAATTTGTCTGAAAAATGAACTCTAGCCCACTGTTTTCTTCTTGTTGAATTCTGGCTCCACATGTTGACTATTAAAGTATCTCTCTCTGTACTGATGGACTATGTGTTGTTGTGTTGTTGATGTTATGTGTTGTTGCTGTGTGTTGTTGATCAAACTACTTAACATAGTCTAGAGGTACTCTGCATCCACTTAGTTTTTCCCATATGGATAGTTATGTCAAACTCTTTCAAGTCATTACAGATCTCACACAGGTAGCTTTGTAATGTTCCAGGGCTTGACATAAGCAGCATAATGTCATTAGCAAACAGACCTCAGCATCTCTATTCTGTTCTGCATCTATATGCTCTTCCATTTGGACTCCATATTGGATTATCTCCTATGACACTGGCAAACACCTTTGGCAAGTGTGCAGGTTCTACCTTATGCCTGACTTTACATTAACAATCAGAGGGTCACACACATTTATCTCTATTTTTAAATCTCTCAGAGACTCTTACATGATTTTGGCATTAAAATGGGGGAATATTTTGTTAAAGGAGAGCCTCTAAAGGCAGCATTTTGCCCTACCAAATCAAATGCCTTTTAATAAACAAAAAACAATCAGCACAGCAAAATCTTGCATTCCCTACACAGTGCATCAATTATAAGACTGTCAAAATGAGATGTGCTGAAGAATAAATCAGGAGAGCTTGCCTCTTCCCTTCTCATACCTTCATAAAGAATGCCCTTGATGCGTGCATGCATAGATTATTCTCATCAAGATTTTGTAGTGATGGGAAGGTAGACATATGGATTGGTAAGAATTAATATTTCTTTGGTCACTCCTTGTAGGGAAGAGAGGAGAAGTAATATGAGCCAAGATCATTTTCAAGCCACTGGTGTCCTGCAATCTTAAGATAAATCTTAAGAATTTATCCCACAAGCTGTAAAAATATAAGGACACAAATGCATTGTTACTGGAGTTGTGACTGAGTCCAGCCATTCTGGAAAGCAACTGGGATCTATGCTAAGGGAGTAAGTTAAAGGTCTATACCCTATGACCCAGATATCTTCCTGCTGTGTATATATACACCAAAGGGGATAAAAGAGAGAGAGAGACA
>CM053602.1:7704525-7759261 GCA_028646575.1 Pseudocheirus occidentalis | reverse complement strand
AGAGAGACAGAGAGAGAGACAGAGAGACAGAGAGAGAGACAGAGAGAGAGACAGAGAGAGAGACAGAGAGAGAGGGGTCTCATATACAATAAAATATTTACACCAGCCCTTTTTTTAGTAGTAGAGAAATAGGAAAAAAAGTAGATGCCCCTTGACTGGGGCAAAGGAATGTGCTAGAATATGACACTGCTATAAGGGCGAGGGAGTCGAGAAGGGAATTAGGTGCCAGGCACTCTGCTAAGCACTTTTACAAATTTTACCTCGTTGGATCTTCACAACAACTCTGAAATATAAGTGCTATTATTACCCACATCTTATAGATGACGAAACTGAGGGTAACTTGCCCAGAGTCACGTACCTAGTAGGTGTCTGAGGCTGAATTTGAACTCAAATCTTCCTGATCCTGGGCCCATCACTCTATCTACTGCACCACCAAGCTGCCTCTAAAAAGAAACAATGAGTAGAACATGATGAATACAGAGAAGCATGGCAAAGTAGACTCATACGAACTGATGCCACGTGAAGTAAGCAGAACCAGGAAAACAGCAGACACAATCACTACTGTGATGTCAGTGGAAAAACAACAAAAATCCACACTGAATGTTGTAAATGATGACCAAGAGTGATTCCAAAGAAGAGCTCTGAGAATTTGGAAGCAGAAGGCTTATGGGTGCAGAACAGAATGTGTGACGCTGCACTTGGCCAAGGTGGAATATTAAGTACTCACAAATCAGGACAGCACAGACCCCAGGGCAGGAGTTCCAAATCTGGCGTGTCAATCGTCTGATGGAGCCAATGGAGCAAGTCATAACCAATCCCTTTCTTCTTGTCCATATGCCATATGTTGGTCAGTTTTCCTGAACTATTTTTTTCTTTTTTATTATCAGGTATGGCTGGGAAGATATACAGGCAAATGTAAGTGATGAAAAAAAACCAAATATTGCCAATAAAAATCAGTGTCACATCCAAACCTCTGTTGTGTATGTCTGATCTAGATGTGGAGACCTCAAGTTGGAAGGTGTCTCAAAGGTTAGAAATGAGGAAACAGGCCCTGAGGGAAGTGACTTATTCAAGGTCACACAGCTAGTAAGGGACAAAACTAGGATCCTAAGCCAGCATCTCTGACTCCGAATCTAGACCAGTTGCTTTTCCCATACTTGGTTTCTTTGACATTTCTGCTTCATAAAATCACAGGATACTAAGTCTACAAATGGAAGGGATATCAATTGGGCACTATCTCTCCACTTAATTCTTTCTTCTAATTCTGTACTGATATTGATCTCTGCTAACAAAATCAATAATCTGGCTGAACAGCTGATGGCGAAATGCCTCCCACACCACTAGGACGTTACTACCTGTGTGCTAGAATATACTCAGTTTCATCTCTGTGATACTGATTGGCATTTCCTGTGTCTAGCAGCTCTCAGCCATATTTTTGAAGGAGATATTTATGATGCCATAAAGGCATGAGACTTTTCGAGATTGTACAAGCTTCTGGGGCTCTCTCCTTATTTACTCCTGAACTGTGTTTCCCAACGTTGTTTTTTACCGTCTTCTTTCTACCTTGCTCACCTTTGCAATGATGTCCCCAAGAACTCTGGTATGGGCTAATTTAACATGGAAAATCTTATTGAGTTGGCTATTGAACTTTCTGCTTATTCATTCTCTACAATAGATGCTGGTGTAGAAGTCACAATGATCGCATTGGTCTTTTTGCAAATTCTTACCAAGACCACTGCAACAGAAGAGGAACATGCATCCCATGAAATGGCATTGCTTGTGGCCTTTGGACACACCAGAAGAACAACTCTGCCAAGCCCTTTGCCTCTCCGAGAAAACCTGTGAGCTACTCTTCCATTTAGCTGCAATCTCCTCATGGGCGTCTGCTTTAATTTCAAGCAAGAATATCATTTAGTTAGGATTTGGTCTCCATATTGGTAGGTCTACTTGTCAGGCCCTGCATGATTGGTGGCATCCTCTGTCCCCTATTCTCCCACCCTTGCACAAGGGCCACAGGAGACTCAGGTCCATCAGCAGTCCATCACACATTGCCATTATCAGAGTAAGGAGCAATAAGTAGGCAGTGCACTCTTGTTAAACCTCTGTACTTTGCAAAGCCAGTCATAGGCTTAGAGGAGAGTCAGGAGGGTACTGGAAGAGACTCCAGAGGCCATCTAATCCAAACTGATTAAGTGACTTACCCAAGATCACACAAGCAGGTAGAAGGCTTGAGACACAGAATTTGAACCCACACCCTCTGATTCCTAAATCAGGGATCTTTCTGCTAAACCAGAGGTGGGGAATATGTGGCCCCAAGGCCACATGTGGCCCTCTAGGTCCTTGGGTACAGTCTTTTGACTGAGTCCAAGTTTTATAGAACAAATCATTTTAATAAGGGGATTTGTTCTGTGAAGTTTGGATTCAGTCAAGGCCACAAGTGTCGTGTGTCTCCCCCCCTAGCTCACCTCCCCCCCCCCCAGCCTAAACGAACGTCCTCTCAGAAAGCAGTCCCAAGCTGTAGCTGAGCCTGTGCTTGGAGCCTTTCCAGCATCGCAGCAAGAGTGGGTACTTTGACTTTTCTGGCCCAGCCTCCAGGAACCAAGGGTACCCTCCAGGCCAGGACTGGACATCTGAGGAGGAGGCGTGTGAGTATGAGTGTGTTTGTGTGTGTGTGTGTACATGCATATGTATGTGTATTTGGGGGAGGAGGGAAGATTACACTCAAATACGTGACATTGCTTTCTGTTTGTCACTTGGAAGCAAATGAGATTTATTGTTCTTACCGCTGTTGCTATTGTTGATAAACTCAGTTGACTGCACAGCAGCAACCATGATGCTGAGCCACATTAAATGACAGAGAGAGTGGCAGACGTCCAGATATCACTGCTCTTCCCACCAGCCTCCTAGTGATTGTACGATCAGCCCTAATCAGGGAGAGATCATTAGGCTCCCTTTCACGGCTCTGGATGGCTCCTTTTGCATGGAACTTTCAAGTGTTTTTACTCCTGGGAGTTCCCTGTTGTGAGATTGTTCCTATCTGTAAAGAGAAAGATCAGAGGTTACTTTGGTTCTTCTCAAAGGTAAGTATCTCCATTTTAGCAGGGGCCTTCCAGAGCCACTCTTCTGTCACATCCCGTGGCCTCAGAATTCCTGGGCTGTGGCAACTTTGCGAGCACTACTGCACATACCTACTCATGAGCATGCCATGTGGATCATTAGCATGGGAGCCCCTCCAAAGCAGGCAGTGTTTGTTCTTCTTCTCTGTATGCCCTGCCTCTGGCACAGGGCTTGGCACTTCATATGTTCTTGTTGAATGATTTAGTGACACAATAAGGTCATTAAAAGAACAATAAAAGGAAATGGGATCTTAAGCCTGTGGACCAGTCAAGAAGACCTGAGTTCGAATCCTGCCAAAGATACTAACAATCAGTGATGATGGGAAAATCATTTAACCTTACTGGCTCTCCCTTTTCCTCACCTACAACAACGTAAAAATGCCAACACAGAGATGCAGCAAAGCCCTAATAAACAGCAACGCCACACTGCCGAATTTAAAGGCTGCATTCCTCCTTTCTGCTAACTGACTGGGTTTTCAGGGAGTGACCTTTGTGTGGGTGTTAGGGGGGGTGCAGCAACACAAAACAGATGGAGAATTTTTGTAAAATGTGACGCTCCATCTCCTCATTTCCACAATCCAATAATGGCGCTTCTCTGGACGACTCTCTGTGTGGACCTTCAGACCACCCTGCTAGGGTACCCTCAGCGCTCACTACCTGCTCTTTTCTCATCATTAGGGTTGCACAAAAGGATAGAGGTGAGGTGCCCATGGGAACTACCTATTTGTACTTCCTGACTTTTATGCAATAAAAAAGCTATCCAAGTTGTACCATCAGAATGTTTCTAGTGAGCTGTATTGGTGCAAGGGTCTACCAGGGTTTTTATTTCACACATGGAAATGATACTCCTGACCCACCATCAGTATGGCATTCCCTCTGATTAGTTTTTCCAGAAGCGAGGTTGAGTTACAATGAGTTCTCCAGTGGTGGTTCTCTAGTCCAATTTCCCTATCTTAACCAAAGGCTGATGAGGGTTAGGAATAAAGGCTGCAGCAATTGGGGCATACAATCCTTTCTCAGGCCCAATGGGTAAACTTCAAAGTATACTCCAATGGATCTGTGATTTCACCATTGTGAATGTCATTCCCTCTTAGGATTCGGGTCACATGAATGAACCATCCCAATGGCTCACACCTATCTATGTCTTCCCGTAAGTGTGCCAGGTGTCCACCCAATCTATTGAGGGCATTCCTCATTTTCTCTTGACTTCTCTAGAATGGCAGTTCCCAAAATTACCCCAAGGTTAATATGGCTTGACTCAAAAAGGTGTGATATCAACCAATCAGATGTTGGGAAGATAGGTCACATCCTACACGCCCTACAATAGCCAACAATGGGTCTTATTTCTAATACAACCACACCTACCTACCCTTATCCTCCCAACAAGGCTTCATTCTGCCTATTCTGTCCCTTCCCTCCACTGTGTAAACTGTATGTGCCCTTTCTGAGCCCAGCATGAGTTGCTCAGGGCACATCTAAATTTGCCTTATCCTGAACCTTATCCTTAACCTGAACACCTACAAGCAGCAGCTGTATAGATGCCACTGGGAAACCCCATCCCCTAGCATCACCATTATACCTCCCCTTATCCCCAAACCACCTGGTAGCTATGGCATGTGTCTACTTTGAAGGTAGAGGCTGCATTCCTAGACAGTGAAGAATGACTAAGAATGCCACATTTCATTTCTGATGACCCAGCAGGAGTGCCAGACAATGAGCAGGCATGGCCCAGTTGTGATTGCAGCCTCTTTGCCTTTAAACTTCCACCTTCCCTATTGCTCCCTAGGGCATTACCAACCTCCCATCAGTCAGGAGGCACAGCCTCGGTGCCTTCCTCCAACAGCCAATCAGGTGCCAAATCTTGTCAATTTTCCTTCTCTATTTCCCCCATCCATCTCCTTCCCTCCACTCCCACAGGCACTAGCCTAGTTCAGACCTTCATCCCACAGTCTCCTAATTGGTCTCCCTGCCCCATCTCTGCTCTCTCTAATCTATCTTTTATTCTGCTGCCAAAATGATTTTTGTAAAGTACAGGCCTGCCTATGTCACTCCCAATCCAGCTACAGAAGTCAAGATCCTAGCAACAAGTACTTCTGAAGCCCTTACCTTGGACCAGGCAGCAGAGGAAAAAGGAAGTAGCCAACCAAGTACCTCTGCTGGCTGGCACCATCGGTGGCATCGACTGCCTACGTGGTGCCCCTGCTCCTTCCTTGGCAGGAGTCCATTCTTTAGCCTTTGCATGACTGCACAGAATCATAGCTTTAGAACTGGAAGCATCCAATTCAATTCTCTCATTTACAGAAGCGAAAATTGAGGCCATTCAGCTCATCAAAACGTACTAATTTTATGTTCTACTCCTTCAAGGCAAGAAAGGGAATCTGACAAACAGCTTCATTCAAAGGTGTTACTGGCTGTTAAGTTAATGTGTTGCCCTTCAGGGTAACACATTTGCATTTCAACAAAGGCCTTTTGGAAATATATTATCTTAATACAAAAGAATGGTTAATGGTAGGAATTTCAGGCACTAACAGCAAAAGAGTGAGAGATGTTTGTAGGCTAGTGGACCTTTTGAACCTTCTCATGTAGGCCGATATACACAGAACTGATCTTGACTCACATTTGGATTGAAACAAGTGAGGTTTTGCTGCTGGCGGAAAGAATGTAGACCAAGGAGGTGAAAGTTGATGGATCCCCCACTTCTTAAATGAGCATACAGGATGGGCCCCCGCCTGTTTAAAGGCCAATCAAAGAGGGCTCCCCTTGAGTATCCCAGCTTCAATACATCTCTTGTGCTGGGGTTTAGGACAGGGGTCCAAAGTGAGTTTTGAGGACCTAACTGGAGTTAGAGGGGATTTTCTAAACCTAAGTCTGGCATTCAATAATATATGCTCAAAGAAACACTTGAAATATAAAGACTGCACACAAAGTTAAAATAAGGAGTTAGAGCAAAATCCATTATGCTTCATACGTGAATTTTAAAAAAAATCAAAAGCAGTAATCATGATTTCAGATAAGGCAACAACGACAACAAAATAAACAAACAATAATGATAAATAAATAAGTGATAATAAAATTATCAAGAGAAACTACAATATTCTTAAAGATATCAGAGAGTTAATTAACAACCAGACAATATACATACATTCAGTGAAAGGTATAGCATCTAAATATTTAAAGGAAAATGAACTAATCGAATGCCAGGGACGAATAGTCAGTAAATCTCCAATTGTAGAGAACATCTCACAGTACCCTTGTCAGACCTTGTCAGATCTAACCAAGAGTTTAAAAAAGGAAAGCCAAATTGCCAGTATTAAAAGGAGGAAAAATTACAACAAATGAGGAACAAATAAAAGAAATTATTAGGAACTGTTTTGCCCAATTTTATGCCAACAAAAATAATGATTTAAATGAAATTAATATTTACAATAACACAAAATACCCAAATAAAATAAGGAAAAGAAAATTGTAATAACCCCAACCTCAGAAAAAGAAATTGAACAGGCCATAAATGTATTCCCAACGACAAAAGAAACCCAGAACCAGATGGATTTACAAGTGAATTCTATTAAATATTCAATGAACAGTTTAATTTCCATGTTACGTAAACCATTTGCCAAAATAAGAAAATAAATTACTAAATTCCTTCTATGACTCACACAGAAACCAGGAAAGAGAACTTACTGAAAGAAAACTGTGTGCCAATACCCCTAGTGTAGTACAGGTTCAGGCTCACTTTTCCAATCTCTGGAAGGTCGGATACCCACAGGGTGGCTACTACTCTGTGCCTCAGGATTCCAGAGGCAGCCCTGAGTAGTTTGGAGGGCTAATGCTATAGAGCTCACAAGTCCCTATGGATATACTTCCCCACTCTGGTTAGCAATTAGTCAGATTTGATTTGTTTCTATCTCCCACAACTATGTACAGAGTCCAGAGTAAGGGGGCTCAAACTCAGAGCTCACCTTCTACCTCCCACATTCCATCCTCCACCCCAAACAACTCTGTCTCTGTGTGTCTCCGTCTCTTTTTGGGTGTGTGTCTCTGTCTCTCTCAATCCAGCTTAATTTGGAAATACTGTCTCCTCTATGCTGCCACATACACCTGAATCTGGAATCTCAAATGGCTTGCCAGTTATTATGAAACCCACAGGCTATGACTGAATTTCTTTGGCCAATCCCAAAGCCTACTGCACCTGGTGGAAATGCTTTTTATTGACTGACTGATTCAATGGAGAAGCCTAGACTTTGTGCATGCCTAGTTCATATCTCTACCCATACACTCAGCTCAAATGTTTAAATAAAATATTACTGAAGTAATACAGAAACACAATGACACAAGACCGGGAAGGATCTGTATTAGGAACGAAAAGTTGGCTCACTATTAGGAAAACTAGAAACAAACACAAAGACCATATTTATAACAAAAACAATTTGAATCACATGATTATAGCAATAAAGGCAGAGAAAGTTTTTGACAAAAATACAATACCCATTTCTATTAAAAATACTAAAAAGCATAGGAATCAATGTACTTTTCTTTATGTGGTATCTGGAGAAACTTCTGTGGAAATTTTCTGTTATCATGCTTTATTAGTCATCTTAGAAAGAAAAACAAATTAATGTGTCTTTTGGCTGGTAGAGGCTCACAAGCTATATTTTTACGGGTACTGACCAACAGACTGTCCTATACTTTGGGTGAGGAAAGGATATGGAAAAGATGCCCAAGCACACACAGGCAAACCTGCCTTGTCCTGTGTGCCACCTAATTTGCTATAGTCCAGAGAGGAGAATACAATATGGCACAGCATTAATAGAGCTTTCTTTTGAATACATACTACTTTAAAATCTTAAAATGACAAATCCTTGGAAGGGACCTTGGAGATCAGCAATTAGATTTGAAGTCAGAACACCTGTGGTCAAAGCATGCCTTTGTAACACATCACCTGTGTGACCCTGGGCCAGACACTTCACCACTGTGGGCCCACCATGCTCCTCTGGACAGCGTGAGGGTCGGACCAAGTGAAGAGGAAGGAGTTTTCTAGCCCGCTCTTCCATCCCATGCAGAAATCTCATCCATATCTTTTCTGAGAGGTGCTTATCTAGACTTGCTTGAAGAGTGAATTTTATAGGAAATTCACCACATCCTCTCCTTGAATTCCTTGGAGAATAAGCGACTTACAGCCTGGCAGAGCAGCCCACTGGGGGCTGGCCAGCTCTAATGGCGTTAAGATATTCCTTCTTATATCCAAGTCAATCATGCTAATGACTGGACTGTCAGCTGTGCAAAGCCACTTATTTGCATGAGCTCACGTTGATTCTTACACATGAGCATGAGAAACATACTACAGGCATAATCAGTCCCATTATACAAATGAGGGAACTGAGGCTCCAAGAGGTAAAGGGCTTTACCCAGGGCACACAGTAAATGTCAGAGGCAAAATTGGAACCCAGGTCTCCTCTGCCTCTAAATTCCTTTCCACAACACCATATGCCCTGTGTCCAGTGGTCCCAGTGGTCTATCCCTCTGGAGCTATATGGGGGAGGGGGGAGCACTGTCAGTCATCCTGACTTATGTCATGCCACTGGACCCCAAATGAATCTGTAGGAGAGAGTGCACAGTCGTGTCTCATTTGAATCCAATTCACCCCCAAGTCAAGACATCACCTTGTAGATGTCACTGGTCCTCTTCAAGAAAGAAGGACAAACAACACTAACAAACAAGCTACATGAAGAACATTTAATTGCTCTGCCCCATAACAATTGTTCAAATATCTGAAAACACTTATCAGGGCTCCTCAAAATGTCTTTGGTCCCTTCACTGCTCTTCATACGCCACAATTTTGTGTTGCACCATCCTTGCCACCCTGCTCAAGGTGCTCTAGCTTGTCAATACTTCTCCTAAATGAGGTAGCCAGATGCAAGCACAAGATTTCTGAGATGATCTGACTGGGACCCAGGCATCTAAAGGCCTCTATGACATGGCTCTCACCTTCATTTCCAATCTTATTCATTACTATCTTTGCATGCCCAGCATTTAGTACAGCACCTAGCATACATAGGCATTTAAGAAATGTTCATGTACAGGGCAGATTGGTGGGTGAGAGAAGCCATAACACCACTGTCTCCTTTGAGTGGGACACTATTTCTACTCAGCAGTGCGGTACAGTGGAACAACCATTGCGTCTGGAGTCAAAGGACCCAGGTTCAAATTCTGCCTTGGACAGGACTATATGTATGAGCCTGGGCTAGTCACTTCACCTCCCTTGACCTTGCTTCCTCATCTGTAAAATCAGGGAGTTGAACTGAATAGCATCAATGCCCTCCCAGGCCCTCCTCAGATCCTTCGACTCGAGGAATTGAAGGTTCTATAGGCTTTTTTTCAGCCATAAAAATAATATTCCTTCATTTCCAATGGTTCAGTTTGACTGAACATCATACCTAGCAGCAGAAACAGGGCACTAAATTGTCCTGTAAAAATACCTTGTTACCTTGGAGGCATCTCACCAGCAGTGCCCCTACCCCCCATTCCATTATTTTCCTTAGGTTCCAAACGTAGACTTTGGTGAGAGCGAAGCCCAGCAGGCTGACCTTGATGTGTATGCAGATTCAGCTCCAAGGTTAGAGCCCTGTAAGCAGGATGGTTGCAGAAGCCTCTCCGGAATACGATTTTTAGGCATGTTTAATTTAAAACACTAAATATTTCATCTATAAAATGTGGATGGAAGAGCTTATATTGGAGCTTTTAGCTTCTTTTTTTTCCCTGATATTTAAGAGTTGTGAATTTTCAGACCTCCAAGACGTCGGCAGAGGACACAGCATAGGAAACAGCACTGCAGGGCTCATCCCTTCCCCAGGGACCAGTGTTCATTCAAATGCCGCAGGCAAGGCGAGGCCCAGAGCAGAGACCTCTCTCTGCCTTCCCCCAGCCCACCACCAGTGCCTGCACACTCAAGCTCTTGCTTCCTCAAGATCTTCTCATAGATTCAGAGAATCAACAAAATGTGTGCCTGGTACTGTGTGCCAGGTACTGTGCATGCAAGAGCCAAAGTGAAATGGTTCCTGCCCACAAGGAGTTGACAATCTAATGTCGGAGACAGCATGTACTTCTATGAGTATATCCAAGATATATGGTAAGTGGCCGTAAAGGTTCTACCTGAAGGCCGTTGCCTCCACTGGGGGCAGCTCTGATGGCTGAGGCAACAAGGAGAGCTCACGGTGCACAGAGTTGGTTAAGGTTTGCAAAGTATAGAACACCTTCACCTGTAGCCAATCAAAATCTTCCTCTCTACAACTTCTATCCAGGGTTTCTAACCTCTGCCCTCCGGAGTCAAATAGAATGAGACTGTTCCAGCTCCCACATGACAGCCATCCAGGCCCCTCTTCTCCTAGTTAAACAATCTCGATTCCTTTGGCCCATCATTATGCAAACTCCACCATTCTACATGCCTTGCTCTGGATGTTCTCGGCCCAGCCTCCTCCACTTCCTACCTATGGAAACTGAGGGTTCCATTTTCCATTGACCCCTATCAAATCCCATTTTAGAAGATCCAGTCTACCTGCCAAGATGTTTAGCTAATCTTTAGCTCTTTCTTTCTTTTACAGCTAGGGCCCCAAATAATGCCCCAAATCACTTTATCATCCTAGTGTGCCCAGCCAAACACACTGGCGTGTGCCACCAGAAATAGCCAGTGCCTTAGCACACAAATGTGAGTGGTAAACTACATACATGTATGGCTCAGAAAGCTCCGATCATGTAACACTGACATTGCATTTTAGGGTTTCTAAAGCACTTACCAAATATTTGACTTTTCGCTAGAATACTTTTCTGTGACAGAAGGTATGAGCAGGCCCTGGCAGCCGCCTCCACTGTGCATGGACTTATTAATCAGTGCTTTCATTTTTTCTTGTCCTTTTATTCATTCTGAGCCATAACTTTCAGACTTACAAAACAAAATGCTTCAGGGGCTTGCAATTAGTAATGAGGAGGAAAAGGGATTGAGCTGATGGAGCTGATCTCATCTGCTCCTAGAAAACTCATTACTTCACACAAGCGTTGGAGGACTCCAAATGGCCAACTTGTTGCTAGGGGCCAGCAAACTCCTACCTGGCACAGGTGGGCGCAGCAGGTCCTCCGGAGAGGGCTGCTTTCTACAGCTCCCAACAACAGATCCCTGCCAGGATCTGAACAGGATCTGCAGAAGGAAGAGTGCTCTAAGAACATACAGAAAGAGCCCTGGGATCTTGGTCAAGAAGGTGACCACCTCCCGCCCCTGCCATGGCAGGTACACTCAGACTGTCCAACAGTTAAAGGACAATCATGAGTTTGGCAGCTCTCTGGACCCCAATGGGGAGGGAGTCTGTGGGCCTCTAAGGAATTGTTGTTGAGATTTGCTTATGAATACATGCTAATATCCCAATGGAAAAAAGAGCCCATGTGCAGAAAAGCCAAGTGAAATGAGCAAACATTTTTTGTTATTCAAAGTCAACTGCAAAGTAAATAGCTTTGAAGGAGATGGATGAGTAATACAAAGGAGAAGTCATATGCACTTGTGACAATCACCATAAGCCAGGCTAGGCACCTCATTAGAGGGCATTTGGAGAGGGTATTCAGTCTGGGAGAATAACATGTTGGAAAGGCAAAGTTCGCTCCTGTTTGGGCTGCTGGGCTTTACTGAACCTGCCGAGAAGTCAAAACCAACAATGTTCAGGGTCCTCAACGGACCCAAATCCAATAGTCCAAGGGCTGTTTTCCACATAATGACCACATTGTGTGTGCAGCAATAGAGCATTATGAGAAAATATTCATGACAAATATGCATAGAGATTTGGGGACTGGATTGAGGAGTGCCCTGTTCAACACCATCTATACGTGCCTGAATGATCATAGGCTTCCTCGGATCTGTAGGAAGAAAACGAATTACATCTTTTCTTCTCATCATTACCTTTAGGGAGCTCACTAACAGCATATGACACTGGGGTCATCTATCAGCTCTGAGAACATGTTGATTTTGAGGGAAAATTGCCTCCTAAATGGCATTTGTTCACCTAAAAACCAACCACCTTCATCTGCGGCATCTGTTATTCTCCAGGACTTGACTGTGGTTTCAGGGAAGGGTAATACCGTTGAGATGGAGGATCTCTATTCAGCCCCTCCCAATCCGCTGTCAACAGTAACCAGGAATGGCTCCTTCCATCCTGAAAAATGGCAAATCTCTCATCTCCTTTTAAAAGGAAGCCGATCATAGTCAGTGTCCTTCTCTGTCGTATAATAACACTGAATACCACAATATCTCCTTCAGAAAAGAACCTAATTGGGGCTCAGAGTGGGCATTATTTTATCTTGATTTCATCTTCTGTAACACCAGCACCTAACAAAGTACTTCACACTTCCCAATGTTTACTGAATTATCCTCCAACCATTGACTGTCCTTAACTCCTTATTTTATTTTTAAAAGAAATATCTATATTTAATAATACATTTAGAAACAGAATAGAGTAGACGAGAGTCTTGGGCTCGAGTCAGGAAAGCTTGGTTTAAATCCTTTCTCTCTTACTTGCAAAGTCATATCACTCTGGGCAAATCACTTGGCCTCGGTTTATCTCAGGCCTCATAAGTCTCATGTGTGTACAATGCTCTACAGTTTGAACAGGGCTTTACAAATATTATCTCATGTGATCCTCACAATAAACCTGAGAGGTAGGTACTGTTATTATCCCCATTTTACAGATGAAGAAACAGAGGAAGCCAGTGGGTTGTACAGGTAATATCTGAGGCTGGATTTGAACTCAAGTCTTCTCAACCTGAAGTCTAGCATTCTATTTATTCATTGTGTCACCCTGACTACTACTAAGACACATATGGGTTCAGATCTGTGTTGGTCAAGGGAGTTTCCACACTGGAACTTCCCCACCCTAATGAAAGCAGTGACTCTATATACCAAGACATTTTGTTTTGATACAACCAACACTTTCCAATACTAAACTCCCTCCTAAAAATACATTCCCTGAACAATTTGGTTAGTGTTAACAGAAATAAGGGATGAGTCCCTTCACTTTTAGAGTTGGGTACTGACATTGACTCTTACATATGACCCAAATTTGGTCAAATCTCCATCTTGACTTTGGAATTTATTATATACCATACTCACTGTGTCAGTTGTTCTCCTGCTTCTGCTTTCTTCCCTCTTCATGCAAGTCTTCTTATGCTTCTCTGAATTCTTCCTTCTCCTCAATCCTTAAGGCTCAGTAATCAGAGAATCACTAAATTGGAGAGACAGAGAAGATCTCAGCAGCTAAGTAGCACAAATTAAAACTGAAAGCTACTTGTTTTAGGAGTTCCAATCAGGAGGAGCCTACTCCTTCCCAAGGCTGGCCATTTTTTACATAGTCCTTCTCAGGCATCAGACCCAACCCCGTCTCTTTTCCCCTTCAAACCACAACTCCTAGTTTTGTCCTCAGAGGCCACACTGAGCATAAGAGCCTTTTAAGGGTTTGATGACAGCTGTCATTCTACCCCTTCCCTCTCCCAGTCTTCTCTTCTCCAGGCTAAAGATTCTCAGTTCCTTCAAGCTCATAATGTTCCATCATATTCACATAAAAAAATCAACTATTCCCCAATTACTGGGCACCAATTTTGTTTCCAGCTTTTTGTCACAAACAATGCTCTGAAGATGTTTGCACATGAGTCTTTTCTTGTGGGGGGTCTAACCCTAGCAGTGACCTGCTTATTTCTATCTCTTTGAAACAGAAATGTTGATCATTATCTTGTTTTCATCCCAACATTTGGTTTCTGTTGTTTTGTTCTCATTCTTTCCTCGGACTTTGTTGTAGTGAGTATGTGTATCATCCTTCTGGTTTCCCCTTCACATTAGTGCCTCCCTTCTGAGACGACCTACAATTGAGCCTGTCTCTAGACTGTTTGTATGTGGTTGTTTTATGCTGTCTTTCCCACCAGACTGTGAGTTCCTGGAGAGCAGAGACTGATGTTTTTTGGCCTTTCTTTGTATCACCAGGGCACAGTGCCGTGACACATAGAAGGTTCTTAATACATACTGGAAGACTTGACTAGTTCTGCAAAGCTCTGTTAACTGTGCCCTCTTTCCCAGGTGCCTTTTCTGACCTTCTCTGTATTTCTTCTCTTTGTCCTTTCTGATAGCACTTTAATATTCACGTACCACGACTTGCTGAGCCATCCTCCAATCAAGGAATATCTACTTTATGTACATCTCTTTGTACCATAAAAAGTGCTATTATAAATATTTTAGAATATGTGTCATTAACTTCTTTGGGGCATATGCCCTAGCAGTGGACTCTGGAGCTCAAAGGATAGGGGTGATACTTTAGCCACTTCCTTCACAAAATTCCCTAGGGCTTTCCAGAATTCCTACTCCTCTTATTTTTACTACATATTACATACATTTTCCTTGTGAACTCCAGGATATGCAGACATAAGTCAAGAAATGGAAAATAATGGGAATGAGGTCAGTTGGGTAGGCCTACTATTGTGAAAATCATCCTAAACATTAACAATGTACATTTAAATCATCTCTGACTTTACTGAGTGGGACTCAAGTGAAAATTCACCTTCTGCCAGCACTCACTTCTTCTCCCCATTCCCATGAGTAAGAGAGAAGAAATGGGATTTTCCCTTTAGAACCTGAAAACAGATGGAAGGGGGAGGAGGAAGTGGAATTCTGTGGAATGGAACAAGCTGAGTCAGCACTCAGGTCGGCTTCCAATTTGAAGGAAAATGGGAAAGCATTTTATGAGAAAAAAAATTAGTTGTCATAAGAGTTATCTATTAAAATTTAAAAAAAATCTGTGGTGTCTTTCAATAGCTAAGATACAGGCTCCTACGAAAGGAAGATCCCCAGGGGAGGGGGAGGAATGGTGGTAGAAGAGTCTATTGGTAAATTTAGGTACTGAAGAAGGCCTTAGTCAAGGCACCAAGGATAAATGCTGAACCTGACAGTCCATCTGACACAAGGACATGGAAATGGCAGGTGAGCTGCCATCTTTCTTTGCCAGACTTTGTACTGATGGTGGCCAGGTGATTCTAGCTCTAGGCTGAAGAGAAGATGAACATCCTGGTTCTAGCTATGGAAAAGTTATTAGGGACAACCTTTACATCTAGATGAGGATAGCAGTGGTACTTCAGAAAGTCTTTCTGAAATAAGTGTGGGGAGCAACAGTTCAACCTTAACATGGACTGCAGGAAAACGCATTCACAGTATTCAAAGAGAAATTGGGACTAGAATGATAAAGCTGGCTCTTCCCCAGAAACCCAAAACATCTTTGTGGATCAAAACCATTGGGAGGAATTCTACTCTCTCTGCTAAGCATGGAGTCAGACCCATTCCTGGCTAAAGCTAAGCATGGCCACAGCAATGACACAGCCTCTGTTTCTGTAAAAGAAAATCAAGTCTCTTTTCAATCCCCAAGATGAGCTCCAAGTTGATTGCCGTGGATACAACCCAGGGGAAAACATTTCCTTCCCAATCACTAGGCCTCCATGACTTTTTGAAGGTACTAGGTGTCCCCATCCTTGGAAAGGTGTGGCCTACTGCTGCCCTAAGCAGCTGAAATGAAAAGGGCCTAAGCGTTTCTTGGAGAAGAGCTGAATGAGACTCGTGTGAAAGCCTCAGCATAATTACATACTGCAGATTTGAAGGCCAACACAGAACAGAGCCATTAAAAACATGCGGAAGGTGTGGGAGGCTTTCATCAAAAACATATGGGCATTCAAGTTTGACCCCTTGCCACACTGAAATACTTGGTGTTTTTCTTGCTTTGTTCCATTTCGTGGACTCCTATAGAATAGAAATCATGCAAACTGATATGCCTAGAGGGGTTTGGTTTAGGCTATTTCTATCAGAGTAAAATCCAGGAATGTTCCACTTTGCCAGGCTCCCTTCGTCTGTAGGAGTGCTGAAGAGGCCTGCTTGGCACCACCTTCCTCATGGTGGGGGGGCCTGAATTTCTGGCACCTTTTGGCCCAGAATCTACACGATTCCTTGGCCACAAATGCACAACAGCCTGAGTGGCTGGGTGTTATTCAAACCCATGTGTCAGCACTAAACTGAAAATCACTTATAGAAGTGCTCTCTCCCATGAGGATGGTTCATTTTTTGGCCAACCGAAACATGGTGGTATCTACAGCACCATCTATGCCAATCTGATGATTTACACACTGTAGCTTACACATACTTCTTTTAATGCAGAAAATGTTCCCCTAGGAATAAGGTCCGTGTTTTCTTCATTTTCAGACAGAGAGTGAGAGTACTGGTTGTTAATTATGATGTGCAATGCCCCACACGAATATGAGGATAAGCTGAAGAACCAGGGATGTTGAGCTTGAAGAACAAAAGCCTCCGGGGGTACATAAGAGCTGTCTTCAGGTATTTCAAGGGTTGTCATGTCCAAGAGGGTTCTGCCTTGTTCTGCTGACCAGGAGCAATGGATGGAAGTCTCTGGAGGTCTTTGAGGGAAAGCTCAGGAGCCAAATAGCAAGTACTCTGGAGAGGTTGGATGAGTTCAATGCTGACATCCCTTCCCCCTCCAAGATGCTCCACATCCTTGCCCTTTGTTTACAGGAACAAAGTCCAAATGCCCAAAACCACAAAATGGTCATTCAAGGCTATGCAGAATCTCACCTCTGTCCAGGTACCCAAAGCCATCTCCCACTATGCCCTTCTTGAGATCCTTTCCCCTCTAGCCACTGCATTCACTGCTCTGTCACTATGCTTTGACCCAAGGCTTGCCCCATCCTCTAGATCTAGGGAAGGCCTGAAGGGCCAAGCTCAAGACCTCCTTTGTGCTACCTTCCCAGAAGCAACTCAGGGCACAGTGACTGCTCACCTCACCTAACCTCCTGAACCACTTAGCATCTTTATCACTGGCTGGGGACAACTGGATACTTCCTCATGATTGTTAGTTACCTTCATCTCTATGTGCCCTCTTTCTCCAACTAGACTTAAACCTTCTCAATTCAATGATTTCTTTCAGCAAACACTAATTGAGTATGTGGTAGGTGCGAAGTGCTTGGATAGACAATTGAAGCAGAAATACAAAGCCTCAATAATCCTACCCTCACTCCCCAAGGTGGGGGAGGGCTAGAAAAGAAGGGAGTATATTTTAAACAAAATCTTTGCCTTCCTTGGGCCAAGTACTGGGCCTTGAACACATGTGGGGCTCACTGCTGAGCTGCTCTTGCACACGATGGCCAGCTCTCTGGACACAATCCAGGGTCACAGCACAGTGAGTATGCCTTTTGCAGCCTTTTAAACTAAGATTCAATCCTTCACACTGATCTCAGGGCTCTCTCCAGCTGGATCTGACAGGGCTCTTACTGACTCCTCCCCACATTACCTAGCCCACTACTAGGCACACAGAAGATGCTCAAGAAACATCTCACTGATTGATTGCTGTCAGTGATGCCAGGAAAGGGAGATATCAAATGGTGCCCAGAACAAGAGAGCCTTAAAGTCTAGACCGAGTCTTAAAGATGAGGCCTCACTGTCTCTCGGCTATGATCCCTCAAAAAGGCAGAAGCAGCCAATTTCATCAGGCCAAGGAGGCAATAGCTCTCACTTCTCAAAGAATTGCAGTCCAAAAGGCATTGTCACCCCATTGCCTGAAGGGATTTTAAAGTGGAGGCAATGATGTCGTCGTTCTCTTTGGAGTAGGGGGGATTCCTCTATGTTTTGCTTTTCCTTTATTTTCTCCTTTTTTAAGGAAAAATCTGTTTATTCTTCATCATTTATCCTTCCAGTGAGAATTCTGATGGGCTTTCACTGTAGTCACATATCCAATGGCAATTCAGGCTATGGTTTCTGTTCAGAATTTGTAGGCAACTTAATGTTGGGTAAGTATTCCCGAATTGCTAGGTAATTCGGATCAATGTTAGTGTTAGAACCAGAAGCAAAGCAGTGTAATGGAGAGTGAGATGGATCAAGGGTCAGGATTTGATTCCAGATTCTGATGTCTGCCAGCTGTGACCCTAGGTAAGTCACCTAACTTTTCAGTGGCCTAGTTTCCTCATCTGTAAAATGGGACTACTCCTCCCCTCCCCACAGGATTACTGTAGGAAATCCTAATGAGCTGCTGCTACTGGCAGAGCCTGGTGTTTCAAAGCCAGAGGGCTGGCCCAGGAAGGAGAGTCGGATAACCCAAGTTTGGGTGAATTTGCCTCCACCACTGACAGCTGTTCAAACAAGAGAGTTAAGTAGTAGATGGGCTAAGGTTCCCCATGCCACTCCAACAATGCAGGAATCTGTTCTAGGAGTCTAGGACCCTCCTCCCCTCCCCCCCCAGCAAAGTGTGTAAGAAGGAGGGGCACAGAGGAAAGTCTGTTCTTCTAGAAGTCAATGAAGATTTTTTAAAAAAAACATTGAACCCGTTTTCTGAGTACCTGTTGGGTACACTATAAAAAAGACATGGGGGAGGCCTCTAGCACATTGGGTAGGTCTGGATAAAATATGCCAAGTGCCACATGGTAGGAGAAGGTGTGGCAGGCTTGGTCATACCATACCCATACCAAGTATGTAACAACTCTCCCCTTCTCAAGGCCTTTCAGTATCTGGCTCACCATCTCCCCCTTTACCCCAAATTTTACCTTTCTACTAGGGGATATCTAACATACAGGTTGATGTTCCCTCATGTTGACACCCCCCTAAACACCCCAACCTCCCAATTTCTTCAAAAGCCATGACCTCTAGTACCACCTCCATTGTGCCTTCAGTGGAGATGGGGATGGTCACATCCTCAATCTCACCATCACCCATAAGTCCTCCACTTCCATGATCAAGAACTCTGAACTTCCTATCATTTGATCTCTCTGCACACCTGCCTCCTTAATCCTGTCATCCCTTAGCACTTTCCCAGGCCATCACCCGGGCCTTCCCTGGCCAATGCTTACCCTATAGTGAACCAATTCAACTCCTCCACCCTTTAATCTTGAATGCCTTGTCCTCTTGTCCTGTCAAACCTCAAACCTGAATCACTCCCACAATCTCCCTCCTTGATTCACACTCATATGCTGCTGAAACCACACAATCAGGTCAGCTGGGCCCAGCCAAATTTCTATTATTTCATCTCAACTGGACCCTCACCATAATCTTATACTTCTTTCTAACTGATTTTCTATTCTACTTCCCACAAAGCCTGTTCCAAAACTCCTCTTCTCTCCTCAAATCTCAGCCAAGGACCGCACCACACACTTCACTAAAAAAAAAAATTGAGGAGATTCACTGGGAACTCTCCCTGATCCCTCATTTCCAATCAATGCTTGCCATTTCAGACTCCACCACATGGCTCACATCTGACTCTACTTACAAGGTCACCACCCAGGTTCAGGCCTTTAACTTCTCTCACCTGGACCACTGCAATGACCTCCTAATGGGTCTCCCTGCCTCACCCTACTTTAACCCATCTGCTACTCAGCTACTCAAGTGAGCTTCTTAAAGTTCAAAACTAATCATTTCACTCCCCTATTCAATAGATCCCAATTGCTTCTGGAATAAGCTTCTTTTAAAGCAGCGATTCTCAACCTGTGGGTTATGTTCAATTTAAATACATCCTGAGTATCAGATATTTACATTATGATTCATAACAGTAGCAAAATTACAGTTATGAAGTAGCAACGAAAATAATTTTATGGTTGGGAGTCACCACAACATGAGGAACTGCATTAAAGGGTCGCAGAATTAGGAAGGTTGAGAACTACTATTTCAAAGCCTTGCATCTCTTGGTTACTCCTCACATGGTCTCCATGCCCTCAACAGAATGTAAAGCTTCTTCCTTTTTTGTCTCTGTATCCCCTTAGCTCAGGGCCTAGTACATGGCTGGCCCTTAGTAAATGCCCATTAATATGAAGTAATGCAGAGTGATGTGAGAGCCAGAAGTCTCCTTTCTTCTTAAGAGGGGTGGGGGTGGAAGGGAGATTAAAAACAGATTGTTGTTCATCGAAAAAGCAAAATAAATGCTTATTGATTAATAAAAAGCTTGCATCCTCATAAGCTCACAGGATCATATATCTGTAATTTGATGGGACCTCAGAGGCCAGCTAACCCAAATCCTTCATGTTACAGATAAGTGACTTACATAAGGTCTCATGGTAATAAGCCTCTGAGGCTCACTGCAGCCCAGGTCCTCTGCTTTCATCCTTTGTGTCATTCCCACTGTCCAGAACATGAACCATTGCACTAAACTGTGTTCCTCTTTTTCAGCAACAAAAAAACAGGCCAGCAACCCCTTTGTTTACACATTTCATTTGTAGAGATTCCCTGTTTTGTTTGTCCAATCAGACTGAAAGCCCTGGAAGGGCTGACTCTCAGTCACAGAACGGAAAAGTGAAGAGTCCTTGGAGCCCATCTAAGTGGGGGGACAAAAGGAGGCCAGGAAGGGAAGAGTTGGGGGACAACAGCCACAGACAGAGCTTAGTCAAGCCCACGCACCTTCCATACTATTCTCTATTTGTCAGAATAAACAGGACTGCTTACTTAAAAGGCCATACAAAGAAAGCAATGGGGATTTTCTGATCCTCAAACCCTCCCCCACTTTGTCTCATCTCTGCCTCTGAATAGAACACCCTGCTTACCTGGGACTCCTTCCCTTCTCACCTCAGTTGCTGGCTCCTGCAGGAAGCCTTGGCTGATCCTGCATCATTAGTGCACTCTCCCTTCTCCAATTAACTTGTACTTACTTGGTCATGAAAATTCCTAAAACCACCTCCTCCCTCAACAGAGTACAAGACCCTGGAGCGTGTCGTGTCTGCTTTGCATTTTCTCTTTGAATCCCCAGTGTCTTGACTAGAGCTGGTTCTTAGTAAATGTTTGGTAAATACAAATGAGGCGATGGGGAACCACCTGGGACTGAAGAGAGGTGTGCAGTGGTGAGAGGTGTGCAGTGGCCAGAGGTGCACCTAAGAAAGATGACTCTGGCAGCAGGAGAAAGCTGAGAGAAAGCAACATGGAGACAGAGAGTGATCTGGGAGCTGCTGCTGTGGTCCAGAGGCAGGTGGGGATGTCTGTCTGTACTGTGTCTTAAGGGCAGCCAAGTGTTTTACTGACATGAGCCCATCTGAGGGGATGGATGTGAGGGGTGCTAAAGCGGCAGGCCTGAGCAGAGAGACTTGGCAACTGTTTGGGTATGAGAAGGGAGGGAACAGGAAGAGTCAGACAGCTGAGTGCCAAGTCAGGGACAGGGGTCACAGGGCACATGGTAAGACCACAGCCAGGAATGGCCAAAGCAGTAGAGAAGGACAAAGAACAGGCCCAGATAGGGACACAGCGTATGTGAGATGCTATGCTGGTAAGCCATCCAGGGACGGAGGAGGTGGAGCTCAGAAAACAGGACAGGACCAGAAAGAGTGGGCTGGGAATCCTCTGTGAACGAAGAGGGAAGGAGGGAGAGAGAAAAAAAGAATGAGGGAAGGAGGGAGAAAGGAGAGAGGGAGGAATGGAGAGATAAAGAAGTGAAAGAGGGAGAAAGAAGGGATGGAGAGAAAGAAGGAAAGGAGAGAAAGAAAAGAAGGAAGAAAATGAAAGAAGCAAGAATGGAGTGAAAGAAGGAAAGAGGGGGAGGGAGAGAGAAAGGAAGAAGAAAGGAAGGAAGGAGGAAGAGAAAAGAGGAAAGAGAGAGGACAGAAAGCAGTGTCAGCCTATCTATCCATCTTTCACTTTAAGGTCCACCAAGTACTTTTCTCACAACCAGCCCATGAAGTTCCCATTTTACAGCTGAGAAAACAAAGACTTCAAAGTTGTAAAGTGACTTAGCCAGGCCTCCAAGCTCCCTGGTCTCATCCTCCCATTAGCCCTTGCTGCCCCTCAGACACACACTGGATACATCTGTCACACAGAGCAAATACCAGGAGTCTATTTGTTTTTATTAAAAAAACCAGTTAGGAAATAGAGCTGTTTATTGTAGACATGTCAATGGGGAGCATCAGGAATATTATTATATACTTTAAAAAACCCCTCGAGGGAGGAGGAGATCTGTGTGCTGTGGCAGGCTCAGCAAGGACCAAGCCAGTGAGCCTGCTTTACTCAACCTGCTCATTTCACCCCCAAACAGCAGCAGGCTCCTGGCCCAGGGCAGGGCCTGCACAGCCCCGAAGCTGCCCTTTCCTCAGCCTGGGACACAGTTCACGTCATGAGCTTGCAGACTGCATGTGCTGACTCCCAGAAGGCCAAGGTAGCCAAGGATGGCTACACCACCACCATCACCTGTTACTACAAGCCTGGATACTGCTGAAGGCTCTTCTTGTGCCAAACCAAAGGAGGAGAGGCCTCCACAAAAACAGGCAAAGCTCCAGGACAGAGGTCAATCCACTGGGAAAGTGATGGCCCTGTGCTGCCACTCTGTTCACTTAAATTCAATTAAATAGTCACTTATTAAGCACCTACTATGTGTAGGACGTGGAGGTACAATGGCAGCACTTAGTTGGGATAGGGGAAGAACAAAATTCTGTGAGCTGGTAAGAATGGTGACCAAGCAACGGATTTCTAGACCCAATCTGCAAGACTACTTTGCGACGTGTTCAGAGGCACTGCACCATGCCAGGGCAGAGACTGTGAGATCACGCCCACTGGGTCTTCCCATCACTGGGAAGTGCATTCTTCAAAATTATACAACTTCGGAGATTTCCTCAATAGTGCAAAAGGGGAATGCTCATAAATAACCAAATACTTTGTTTCCATCTTCTGTACTAGATGTTTCTTTAGACTGATGCTATTGGATTTTCTTTTAGGGGATGAAGGAGGGGAGGGCCTGCTCACACTCTAGTCTAACTAATGATCACACTGTTTGTTATTAAAGACGATAAACCATCATCCTTCAGGTGTGGCAGGAAGGCCTACATCCAAGTGCCACCTTGGACAGAAAGGAGCTGAAAAGCTAGGGGGAAGTCTCTGATCCTCTCAGTACAGCTGGAGGGAGCATCTATGCTGGGATTCCCATCCCCCAAGGAAATCATAAGGCCAAAAAACATCACCACAAATAATAGTTCAAACTTGTATAAATTCCTTCTGTGTTTTCAGGTTGATATAGCTCTGTATATATGTTATCTCATTTGATTATCCCAACCCTGTGTCATAGGTCCTATGGGCATTATCAGTTTCCTCCTCTTCCTCCTCCTCCTCTTCCTCATGATTCTCCCTTTTCTTTTACAGAAAAAGAAACTGGGGCTCAAAGGTGAACTGACTTGCCCATAGTCACACAGCTAGTAAGTGCTGGAATCAGAACCTGAAGGCCCAGGCTTCCTGACTCAAAGTCTCTCTACCTGACACAAAAATCAAATGAAGGGATCAACCACAGCCAAACCACCACATGCTTTCCTATGAGAACAGCAGGGAATGACTCAATCAAGTCCTTTGACCTATTGTAGCCAGCCAGAGGTGGCTTCAGAGTAAGGCATCTTGTGGCCACCATCCTATCCAAGGTGTCCTCTCTGATTCTTCTCAGGGGACAGGATGACCGAGAGAGATGAGTCCACTGAGCTGGAAAGGGACTACCAGGTCAAGTTGTCCAACCCTTCATTTTACAGATGGGAAAACTTAGCCCCAGATGAAAGTAATTTGCCGTATAGGGTGGAGGAGAGAAGTAAGAATTAGACCTCAGGTCCCTTGACTCCATCACAGAAGTGGATCCAATGGTAATCCAAGGGTAGGTATGTGTGTATACACAGACTCTATTATAAATATGTGCGTGTGCACATGGCCCTATGGAAGAACATGCGTAGGGAAGGAAATGGGGTTGAGAAGAGAGGATGGCAGTTTCTCAGGAGCAGGGTTATTGTGTCCATTTTAGTTAATTGGTTCTTTAACTCACAGCCCATCCAGGGCAAACTTTTCCCTCTTATGCAAAATCATCCAAGAATCACACTGCTCCAACAGCAGAGGCAAGAGATAAACATGTTCTACAGCCCTGCCCAAAGGCATACAGTTTCCCATCCCTACAAGGAAGTTCAGACAGAATTCCCCTTAATCCTTTTGATTCCCAGCAGAGAAAGGGATGCAGTCACTTCAGCACTCATGGCTCCAGTGGGAAATAAGAATTCAGAGTCATCTGACTCCCTGGCCTTCTTCCCCAAGAGTCTCACTCAGTGCAGACCTAAGATTGGCTGAGAAGCTTCTCATCTCATCTCTGAGACATGATGGGGTTCAACTGGAGGGAGCATCTACACTGGGATTAGGCCAAGAAATATCACGTCCACGTGGCTCCTGGGGTCTTACTGATCCAACAACAGCTCAACAGCTCATCTCCCTGGGTTAATTTGCTCAACTCTCACAGACTCCCTACCTTAAACCTCCGATCTTCTGGAGGGCTTCCCACCAGTCATGTGACCCTGGGCTTCAAATAGTGATGTCATCATGCTGCATACTCACACATATCAAAAAGTCTCTACAAATGAGTGAGGCTGCCTAGGTCCCAAACCCTTGAGAAATGAAATCCTGGGGGCATCCTGGGAGGCAGTGGTCTGGTGCTAGATGGGGCTAAAGGGATCAAGTTCACTCACTCTTACCTTCCTACTAGAAGACTGATACAAAGGAATGCAAATAGAGCCTTGCAAATCCCTCAGTACTGGGGATACCAAGTCTTCTGGGATAGAGTTAATACTTAGAGTACCCATGAGGCTATGCTACAGCCACCAGGCCAGGGCACATTAAATTAGCCTAATATTTCAAAGGGAAGGCAGCAAAACAGTAATCTGATGGAAAATGCTAGGGATGAGCCTGCTAAGCGATGTCAAGGTGTGTGAGTAAAGGCAGCACCTGGAGGGAGTTCAGCACTCAAAGCACCAGGGCCATTTCTTCTATCTTACCCAAGAAGTCAAAAGCTCTGGAATAGAGCTGCTGAAAGATGGGCTAAGGCAGCCACCCTGACCACTCTCCTTTCCCACTCTGGTCCATTAACATTCCCAAGCCCTTTCATTAATGAATCGCCCTTATTGACTTAGAGTATAGAAAAAGTCCAAAGCCTTCGGCAGCGATCACAGCAGCTAGCTAGAGAACAAGCTTGGCAGGCCAAGACATGGGTTGGTTTTTGGTTTTTTGTTTTTTTCTAATAGGTTCATACTTCATTAGTAAGGCCCCATATCAACACTAGGGGACAGGAATGGTGTTCTGCAAAAAAATGGTATTTATCATTTAGATCAATGACCTGGACAATGGCAAAGAAAACCTGTTCATTATGGCTTAAGATCACCCCAAGGGGGACAGATAGCCATCACTAGGGAACAAAAAAACACCTCAGGAGCCATCAAGAATTGGCTGGAAGACATCAGAATAAAATTCACCAGGGCAGAGTCTGCAAAGGCATGGGTCCTGGGGGAGGGGGGAGAGAGCCAAACTCTCCATACCCACTCCACCCCCCACTTCAACAGCCACAACTTGTCTTCTTGTCCATTTTCAATTTTATGTTTGATGCGTAATGTTAGATGGCCGGTGTTTTTCAGTTCTCTGTACAGTGCCTTAAGCTCTTAGGAAGGAAAGCACTATATAAATCTAAGAATAAATAAATAATAAGTATAAGGAATAACTGGCTATGTGCAAGTTGGATTGAAAAAGATCTCAGGGGTGTGCAAGGAAGAGAAGCTGAAGGAAGTCAACAGTGAAGGCCGAAGTGAGGATAAGAAAACAACCCAAGGCTGCTGGAAGGCATGAAGAAAAATGGAGTAGTAGCACACCGGCCATCAGGTGCCTACAGGTCCCACCTACAAACCCCACCTATAGGCACCAACGGGCTAAGTCTCAGCTCCAATGCAGAAAGCTTCCGCTTACACCAATTAACTGTACAGCCTAAGTGCAGGTCATGTTGGCCTCACCACAGAGGATTCCATGAGGACAGTTAATAGTCTGAGAGGAATGCTTTTACTGGATTGTAGCATCTGGGAAATTCCCTTACTGGATCCAACCCATAATCAAAAGGCAGCCCTAAGTCATATGCCATGGGAGGAGATGGGTACCCTCCCACACGTCAGCCTCAAAGATAACAGCCAGGAACAAAGGAAGCAACCGGTTATGAATGGAGGGCGAGTAGCCAGGGCTAGGTTGATCTGGGCCCCCAAGGTAGGAGAGAGATGGAGATGGGGGATGGCTTGGAACTAGACAGACAGGTGCCTTGGCTTACCAAAGGACAGAACAAGACTATACATCGGGATGAGATTGGCAAGTTACACAGTGAGTTAAGCTCAGGACGAGCAATGAATCAGAAACCAACTAGATAAGTGAGAATCAAGAAGTCACCCAAAACCAAACCAACCAACCCAGAAGTCCGAGCAAGGTGGGAAGTCTGACATCATTAGATAGCAAGCTCTATCAGGAAAGCCACTGTACATGGAGTCAGAGGGGGTGTGTGGCTCTGCCAGAGAGTTACTTTACCTCTCTAAGCCTCAGTTTCCTTCTCTAGAAGCTAGGAGACGTAGAAATTATGACTTATAAGGTCTCTTCCAATTTCTAAATCCTCTGACATGGATCTGTACAAAGTCAGAATCTGAGAAATGTATGGGAGCTGAATGATCGTGAAGCAATTGAAGGCAAGCCATGAGGTAGCAGGAACAAGGAAGGGTCTGTGTGGAGGCTGAAAGCAATCACACACAGGGAGGCCCCTGACAGGCTTGGGGCAGGCCACACTGGGCTGAGGTGAAGGGGATGAAGGCTGAGGCCACGTGCAACATCTAGCAAGGTCAGGTAGCTCTGATCCACCGTCTTGTGGGGGCCAAGAACTGTTTTTTTAGGCCAGCATTGGGCATCAACTTTTCTGGAATCCAGTCTACTCTCCTGCTCCTGCTTCTTGGGAGAACAATGACTTCCATAAATTTATTTCCTCATGGGTAAAGTATGACTTCCTCCCGTTTGGTCCTAAGCCCTTTACTTGTTCAAGTCTCCAAATGTGACCCCACTCACTCACTTTTAGCGTTTGGTGACCAAGTATCCAGGCCAATGGGGACTGCACAAAATTAAGGCTACCTCAGCAAGTTCAGGCCCAATGACATCTGCTGAGACTAAGTAGAAGGCCCGACCAGAGCTGTTTCTTCAGCACTCTCTTGCAAATGCTGGTGGGTAGATTTCTCGAGGTCCACTGCTTGTGCCGAGGTATGCTCCCCCCTTTACTAGCCTCCATAAATCATCGAACCAAGAAGAGAGAAAGTGGGAAAGAGGTCATCTTCTGTTCAAAAATCACACTCCACAAAGTATCTGCCCAGTTTTCACCTCCAATGAAAGAGAGAGCTTTTGTTCACAGGTCATAATGGCCTTATGGCCTGTGGACCCCAACTCCCACCCAGCCCACTCAGCCACTTGTCAGTCCTCAATTCCCTTTTGTTCTCCCGCCACAGAGGAGCCAAAAGTCCAGGCAAGAGGCGTGTTCTCCCTCTTTTGAAGGCTCTTAAGGCTGTCTCTCTGATAGCCCTCATTTCCTTGCACATTCCCAAAAATAATAACAGCGGAGATTGTACACAGGGCTTTAAGGTTGCCCTGTAAAGCTGGTACTCTGAATGCTAAGATCTCACTTCCAGATGAAGAGACTGAGGTTTGGAGGAGAGGAGTGAGTTGTCCAAGGTCATACTGCCAGTTTGAGAGCTGGGCCTGGCTCTTTCCACTCTGCCTTGTAGCCCCTCCCCCACCAAGGCTCCAGAAGTGTCTATCCCCCTCCTTAGCACTATGGGAGAAAGGGGTGATGAGGTAAGGTGACTCATCTGACATTGCTAAGCCTGGAGGCAGCAAAGCACAAAGCTAAAATCTGGCCTTAGACCCCATGGTATCAGGAGCCAGTCACCTCAGCTGGCAAAGCCTCAGTTTCCTCATCTGGAAAAGGGAGCTGATATCTGTACCCCTTACATGGCCAAGCTGCTGTGAAGAGAGACCCCTGCACACCTTAAGGCAAGACTGAAGTGGAAGTTCTTGCCACCATAGTTGTAATTACTGACCACATGAGCCCCTCTGCTGCCAAAATGGAAGAAAACAGAGTGCTGGCACTGTGAAAGCGCTGCCCTGCAAAGTCTCTGGTTGGGAAGCCAAGAACCAGGCGGAGAGCTTTTTAAGGGGCCACTCCCAGCACAGAGTCGTTTCTAGACCATGAATACCTGAATGAGTGAGTGAATGAATGGAGTGGGAAAGAGCAGTTTATTGAACTGTACATCAGAACGAGGCCCAAGAAGAAAATCTGAAGGATCCAGAGTGATTTCCTGCTGAGTTATTGAAAAGATGGGAATGACAAGAAAAGGAGGAAGCCCACTGCCTAGCCACGAGTGGTCTTGGCCGCTGCCATTTCCCACTAAACTGGATGGCAGTGATTTGAGGGAATGTGGAAATGGAAAAGAATGTTCTACTTGGCCTTGCTGGAGTCTCACAACTGAAACAGGAAGTGGGGAATTTGGCAGAGGTGAAGAGGAAAGTGAGAAAAGTGCCCCCTAAAGAAACACTAAAACAATCCTAATTATGGAAGCTGAAGAGAGGAAACTAAGGGGAAATCTAGAACAATCTTCAATTAGTGACAAATAAGATCTGTTCATTCCCAAGCTGGTGACTCCCTCCACTGAGCAACTCACAGCCCATTCTTATGACTAAGTCTCAGAGTCTTGAGCCCCAGTCCTGGGGCATAAAGAGGTAAAAGGACTCCCCAAATGTTCCAGGGCAGGTCTTCTTGTCAGTGCTCAGCGCTCTATCCAAGGTACCACAAGACCTCTATTTCTTCAGTAGGGGGTGGAGGGAACTCCTATCAATGTAGATAAGCACCACCTGAATGTGAGCCTTAGGGGTTGCTTGGGGCCCCTGAGAGGTCAGCTAACCTGCTTAGGGTCACACAGCCAGGAAAGGTGTGTGAGACACAAGAGCTGGATGCAAGATGCCCTGAGGCCACCTCTCTACTCCTCATGCCACCATGCTTCTCTTTCTTCCAACAGATAAAGACTCCTTACCCAGAAAAGGAACTGTGCCAAGCAAAGACCCCAGAGAAGAGAAAGAATACAAGCCCCCAAAGGAGAAAGGTGTCAGAGCGGCCACTGATTCTAAAAGAATCAGCCTTTCAGAAGATCTAAAGAGCAACAAGCTTCTCACCTACCTGGCTTAGCTACTGTCCTGCCTGGAGGCAGAAGGTTGTGCTATCCGACCTCTGAAGGTCCTTCCTGGCCTAGGAGCCTGGAGACAATCAAGAATTCTCTAAAAAGTCAAGCACTTTAACAGATTCAGTCCTCCAGCCCTCCAAGGTGGGCATCAGAAAATGCCATGGTATGGCTTTGAATAGAGAAATTAGAAGGAAGTATTTGTTTTATGAGTATGAAAATCACATTTGCCTAGCAAAATGTTGTAGATGTGCTAGGGAGAGTACAATGGAAAATGATGGGGAATCCAGGACTGCTCCTTCTAATGAGGAAAACAAGAAGAAAGCCTTCGCCACCTCCAAATGAAAGGAGACCTACACCAAAGGGGAGAGTGGATGATCCATCTGCCAGCTGGGGCAGCCCTCGAATGATGGGGCCGATTGATAAGAAGGACCAACCCAAAGGGAATAACAAAAGCAAGGCCAATGGACACTGCAACCAGGAAGGAAAGCCACTGTAAATGGCTTCCCCTGAGTCCCATTCAGGACGTTTTCACACAGAACTTGCCTCATTGTATACACAGGTTCTGCATGGGAACTGTGGACTGCATATGGCCCTCAGTATTCATATTTTAAGGTAATTGAGATGTCACATTGCATTAACTACACTATATAAAAAACCTAACAGTTCCAACTTAAATTGCAAAAGTAAATTTATTATTGTAGGAGTGAAAGGAGCTTTTTTTATATATATAGATTGTTACCCAGAAGATTCATTAATCATTTTTGTTCCATGGCTATAGACACAGTAAGCTAACAATGAAATCAAACAGAGACTAGAAATAGAATGCGCCAGTCCTAATGGACTCATAAAAGGCTGGCAAAATCCCAACAGAAACTTCTAGGGACATGCGGGGCTGGCAAGTGTGGACTGGGGATGGGAGAGTTCATATGTGTGCCTTGCACGGACTTTTTTAATCATATCGTCACTGGAAGATTCCTTGTAATACTGGCTTTTCAACAAACATTTATTAATAGCATAAGAAGGGTAAAGCTGAGTATGGGGCTTGGCAACAGGAAAGGCTGGCCACTAAGTGATGAATTCTGGGCAACAACAATCCACGAGACAAAAAAAAAATAACAAAATGGCTTTTGGTTCTGCAAAGCTCCTTGTTCCTCCCACCTAGTGCTTTACCAGTCATGGTGCCAAAGTGGCAGAAGAGGAGGTAGAGGGTAGAAAAGAATCCCAGCTTTTAGATAACATATAAAATGAAGTTAATTAACAGTACTCTAAATGTGAAGTCCATGTCCAACGACCAATGAAGCCACACACTATAAGAGAAAAATGCAGAGCAAGGCTCCCAGCGTATTGCATGGACCTTCTACATACACAGCATCATGGGAGGACATGGACCAGAGACACATGGGACAGAGAAGACAAGAAGGGACTGTGAACTAAGCAGTGGACAGAGCGCCCACATCGAAGAGATCAGGGATCCACTGAGCAACGAAGCATGCATCCAGCTTCTGGTCTAGCTGTGGACATATGAGAACGACCCAAATAACCAGTAGGAAGCAAGGTCCTCTGAGTGGCTGGAGGAGAGAGGACTCACTCCTGGCCGGGGAGGGGGAGGAGGAAGACAAGGAGAATAAGAGCATTCAAGCTGGGTCTTGAAAGATGGCCAGTACTGCAATGACTGGATATGGGACAGGAATGAATGAATGAACAGAAGAAGCATTTATTAATCACTTATATGCTAAGTGCTGAGGATGCAAAGCAAAAGTCAGGCAGTCCTTGTTCTCAAGGGGCTCCCATGCTCATGGAGGAAACCTCGAGCATGGAAGGTTTCAAGTGCGAGTCAGACGGAAAGGGTCCACGGCCCTTGGGGGGAGGTAGCAAAGCAATGGCCAGGTCTCTTCTTGAATGTCATTTCCACTGATCTTGAACCATTGTATGTGGCCTTTGGTGGTCTGTACTCTCCTTTCTGGATCTTCAGAAGCTGTCACAGCTCCTGCAGAAGCAGTGACCAGGCTGCATCTCCCTAGGGTTTGCTTCCTGGGAGCATGGCTAAGGGAAGCATGGTAGAAGCACTACTCTTCCCAAAGTCCTTGGATTCTCTGGCATGTGTCCAGTGGGAATCTGAGGGAAAATGGTGGGCAAGTCAAGATGGTAGTGGCAACTTGATATGCCTGGTACACGCTGCCTCCTCTCTCTCCTTCAAGGTGCCCTGCTTGCTCTGTGAGAGGCAGCTGATGGGCATCCCTTCTCCAAAGGAGTTGCTTCCCCGGATGGTGGCTATGAGGGCAGGCTGGAAGAAGGCACTGCTGCTCCCAGGCCTTTTGTGCTTATCAGCCCACTAGTGGCACTGGGCCACCTACCTCCTCTTTCCTAACTCCTCTGGAGTCTGACTTCTGACTCCATCCCTTGACTGAAAGACTTTTCCCCACCTTGATGTTTCTGCAGCATTTGATGCTGTGAATCCTCCTCTCCTTTTCAATATTCTCTCACCTCTGGTTTTCATGATATTGGACATACCCTCCAGAAATCCGGACACTGTCATCTGCCCTGCTGATGCACCCTAAGGACATCCTGCCCCTTCCAGCCATCCTGCCTGCACTTCTTGTGCCCTCTCCCACAATTAGAGACCGAGCTCCTGGAGCGTGGGGACTGCCTTGGTTTTTCTATTCACATCTGCAATACTTAGGACTGTTGTTACTTACAGTTTCAGTCAAGTCTGACTCTTCATGACCCCATTTGGGGTTTTCTTGGCAAAGATACTGGGGCGGTTTGTCATTTCCTTCTCCAGCTCATTTTACAGATGTGGAAACAGGCAGATGGGAGAAGTGACTTGTCCAGGATCACAGAGCCAGAAAGTATCTGAGGCTGGATTTAAGCTCAGGAAGCAGAGTCTTCCTAACTCCAGGCCCAGCGCTCTATGTGCTGCCAACACTTAGTATAGTGTTCAGCAAATAGAAAGTGTTTAATAAATGTTTTGTCATTCATTAATTCACTTGAAGTTTACCTTTTATTTCCTTTGTGTGCGTCTTGTACAGATCTGTCTATATACGCTATAGACAGATACCAATATAGATGCATGTGTGCATAGATATATTCTAAACCTTTACAAGTACAATGAGGTTTTGTGAATACCCCTGAATGTTACAATCATCTGCCACACGGCCACAGTTGCATTAATGTTATCTCTGTTATTAGAACCCATCACAATGACAGCCTTTAGTTGGTGCAATAAGCCCACAGCTGCTGGTGATCCGTGTCTCACTCCATAGCTGTAAAGGGACTGAAATCAGCCTGTCACTGGGGGAGAGACACAGAGGCTCTGCTGGATAGCTGGGGCTCCATTATCCAAAAGCACAAGGAGGAGCTCTCCAAAGCCATGCCCATTGCCCTTCAACAGGTGCACAGGCTCTTGTGATGGTGTCTGGGTTGTCATATTTAAGAAATACAGTGAGATGATCCAAAAAGGAAATCCTTTAGATCACAATATGTGAAAGAGGAAGCAAGGGCTGAATTGGTGGCCAAGTCATTCCAAGCCACTGTGATTTCCCCTAAACTTTATGGCCTTCTTACCATCATGGAAGCAGGAAAGTCCTCAATCAATGTTCTAAGTTAGTATTTAATAGACCTGGAACCTCTGATTGCCTTTGCACAAATTGTGTTCAGATATTTGAACATGCAGCTCTCAGTCCCATGCTGTGCAAATAGTCAGCTTCCCATGTATCCTGTATACGCAGAGTAATTGAGGAGTCTATCTGTAAAGGCAATTGGAGGGCATGGAGAAAGGGTTATGGAAAGCCCTGGGACTGAGTGCTTCCAACTTGTACTGAAGTTGCACATGTTATCCTTATGCTGAGACTGATTTACAAATCCCCCAGACTTCTGTCTGGTAATCCATATCCTTTGTGCAGTAGGAAGAAAACCAAACCCATGTTGGCATCGCCTCTCCGGAAATCTCAGGCTGCCTCATATTCACAAAGCACGCTTGCAATGTGGAGATTTAAGCCAACCTACAAGGAAAGACAGGCACACTGAGACAAGCGCACATGCCAACCATGTAGAGGACATGAGGAAACCTCCCAAATGCCCAGGCAACTGGCACTGAAACTAGTTTCAAACCCTAAGTGCAAGGTCCCCAAGATGGCCTATGCACCCACTCACTGTCACTTCTCTTCCTGGGCTGCAAGAGGCTGTGTCACTGAAGCTCATTCCCATTCCTTCCTGGGTCTTCTTTGAACTTCTGGTAGGTAAAGAGTAAGTACTAAATGGTTTTAAGTATTATCAGAGGCTTTGTTTTAGCCCCAAGACTCAAATGAGTCTTGTAAGAAAGAAAACAACTAAGCAAAACTCATCACCACAATAGAAACTGACAGTATATGCAGCATTCCACACCCATAGTCCCCCACCTTTCTACCAACAGGACAGGGGTGATTTTTTACCATCTGTTCTCTGGGACCAGGACTAGTCATTATAATTAATCAGAGTCTGGATGCCTTTCAAGGATATTGTCATTTAAATTACCATAGTCACTGTTTATCCTGTTCTCCTAGTTCTCCTACGTTACTTTGTATCAGTTCATACAAAGTTTCCCACATTCCCTTTAATTCTCCATTTCTTAGAATACAATAGTATTCCATCCTATCGGAGACTCCAATTTGTTCACTCATTTCTCAACTGATAGGTACCCACTTTGTCTCCAGGTTTTTGCTGTCATAAAAAATACATCTATGAATATTTGGGTATACGTCAGGCCTTTCTGTCCCTGGAACATATACCTAGTGGTAGAATCCACTGGGTCAAATGGTTTAATGACTTATCACATAATTCCAAATGGTCAAACCAAGTCACACCTTCAGAAACACTGTATATGTTTGCGTGCCTGGCTTCTAACACTTCTCTGGATGAAACACATGTAGTATATGCTTACTCTGCTTCTACGTCACTGGGATGAGAGGTCTGCTATTACTTTGTGGCTGTCTAGAAGACCAGTACTCCGGAAGCCTTTTATTTTCACATAGGTGACTTGCTTGCAATTTGGAATTTTCTGCCACCAGGTGACCATCTCTGCCTTATTGATGTACTTGCTGAAGGTATGGCTAACAAAGAATTAAATTTCCCAATAAATACAGGAGTAAAGCAAGGATGCCCACTCCACCCACTATTATTTGATATAATTTTAGAAATGCTGGCAATAACAATAAGACAATAGAAATTAATTAACAGCATATAGAAAGGCAAAGAGATGATAGGAGGAGAATCAGCAAAGATACTGAGACAATTAATAGCTTCAGCAAAGTTGCAGACTATGAAATAAGGCCGCAAAATCAATGTTTCCATATAACAAGAACAAAGACCAAAATCCAAGAGGCAACAAGAGAATGGGAAATTCCATTCTAAATAACTACAAAACTCTTAAAATACCTGGGGCTTGATCTTCCAAAGTACACAAAAGATTTGTATAGATTCAGCTTTAAAGTACTCCTTAAACAAATAAAGAAGAACCTTAAAAGCTGGAGGGAGGACTATTCCGGGACTGTAGCTAGATGGTACCAATATGATAACAATGACAATATAACCAAAGTTAATTTATTCTTTTAATGCTATACCAATCAAATTATCAAAAGAATACATTATAGAACTGGATAAAATAACAGCATTTATTTAGAGAAATGAAAGACTTCGAATATCAAGGGTAATCATGAAAAAGGTAGGGGTGAAGGAGGAACAGCACTTCCAGACCTCATACTAAATCATAAAGCAGCAGTCATCAAAACCATCTGGTATTGGTCAAAAAATAGAGAAGTAGATCAATGGAACAGACTAGACAAGGGAGAATCACAAACAATGGAACTCAATAACCAAGTTTTGGATACACCCCAGAACATAAATTATTCAGGAATGAATTCCCTATTTGATAAGAACTGCTGGGAAAAATAGAAAGGAGACAGACAGAAATTAGGTTTAGACTAATATATGCCACAATAAATTAAAAATGCATATTTGACCTTAATATTCAAGATCATACCATAAAAAAATTGGAAGAGAAACAGATCATATGCCTTTCACAGTCATAAGTAAAAGATGTAGTCTTAACCAAATGAACAATAGAAGTAATTATAAAAGATAAACTAGATAATTTTGATTACATAAGATTGAAACACTTCTACATAAACAAAATAAATGCATCTCAGATAAGAAGGGAAGAAGGTGAATGGGAAAAAAATCTTTATATCAAATGTCTCAGATAAGAATTTGGTATCCAAAATAGACAACAAACAGATACATGTATGTATGGAGAGAGGGAGGGAGGGAGGGAGAGAGAGAAATTGAGATTCAGACACAGACATATAGAAGACCAAAAGCCATTCCCCAATACATAAGTGGTCAAAATATATAAACAAACAGTTCTCTAATAATCACTAGTAATAAGAGAAATGCAAATTTAAACAACCTTGAGGCTTCACCTCACATCTATCAAACTGGCAAAAATGACAAAAGATGAAAATAAGTCGATGTACAAGGGGTTGTAGGAAGACAGGAACAGTACAGCACTATTGGTGCAACTGTGAATCAGTACAACCATTATGGAAAGCAATTTGAAATTATACAAATAAAGTGACTAAAAGGTCCATAACCCTCTGACCCAGAGATTATACTACTGGGCATGTCCTACCCAAGAAATCATTGCTAAGAAGATTTCTCCAAATACACCAAAATATACCCATCAACTGAGGAACTACTAGATAAACTGTCTATATGAAAGTAATAGAATACTACTGAACTACAAGAAATGATGTGTGTGATTAATATAGAAAAGAATATAGAAAAGCCTGAACAAATTTATATGAAGTGACGCAGAATGAAGTAAGCAGAACCAAGAACACAGTATAACATTCAGAGAAAGATCTAGAAAGACCAGAGTTTAAATGGAGACTGAAGCAACACAAGCTATGGTTCTTTTCCATGTTTGGTTTTGTTTCTTTTTTCCCCACTGTTCACTCCATTGGTTACAACGCTTCTACACAACCAGACCATTGTACAATTTGAAAGTGTTTGTAGATCCTATACATAACTGTACACCACCATGGGGGGAAGGGAGAAGGGAGGGGAGAAAATCTGAAACTCAAGGGATTGTGGAACTGAATCTTGTAAACTAAAAGTAAATAAACAAGTCAATAAAAAGAACACAGTACACACAATGACTACATCATAAATGAAAATAACAGTCACAAAACAATTGAAGAATAAATAAGCTTGGCACCAAAGAAGAAAAATGAGAAAGCTAATTCCACCCAGCTCTTCCAAACCCTTCTGTGGAACACTATGTGTATCTTCCGATTTTTTCTGATGCACTACTGAGTGGCTATACTGACTTGTTTTTCTTTATTTTTCCTTTAAAAACTATTCTTTGTTATATGGAATGGCTCTGGGAGGATGGACAGGGAGGAATATTGGGAGAAATTTTGGTAATGTAAAAATAAAAGATAATAATAAACATTTATCTTTAAAAAGAGTAATTAAGCCTTTCTATTCAACTAAGGTTTTAAAAACCAAATTAGATCTCTCTAATTAAACAGTTCACCATAAACATGAATTAGTTGTACAATTTTTTTAAAATGATATAGAATTAGAGATCTGAATTTGGAGTCAAGAGATCTGGGTTCACTTCCTGATTCACCTACTTAGTAACTGTGTGACCTTGGGTAAGCCCCCTTTCCTAAGGAGACTGAAATAGATAGTCGTTGAGGCCCCTTCAAGTCCATACTCTGCGAGGAAGACACATCCCAGAGCTCTAGCTCAAAAGACCACATGAAAATGTCACTAGGAAATACTTAACAAAACAAATCAAAATAGAATACTACGTAGATAATGTTAATGTGTGCTTTTCTAAGTCATTATGTCCCCACAGGGATCCTTCTGCATGGTTTAGTGGCCTTGTTTCTATTGAGTTTGACACCACTGGCCTATATATGCTCCAAAAAGAAGAGTTCCATGATCTATAACTCTGTCAGGCCCTCTCCTTATAGCTGGGGTTTGCTCACATCATCCTCCACTTTAGGCTTTAACCCAGGACAACCTGTGAACTTGGATGGGAAAATATTCGAGCTTGCTTTTCACTAACTTCTAACTGAAACTGAGCATTTCTTTCAATTATGAGTAAAGAAAACAAACAGGATTCTAAGCAGCAGCCTGTAGCTTCCCCAGACTGCCAGTGAGGTCCATGACACAAAGAAAGTTGAGGAACTCACTGTTTTCTTGGTCATTCTTTCCTTTCCCCCAATTTTACAGGCACCACATATGCACAGCTGCTCTTTTCCATCTTGACACTATCTGGGGACTCCTCTGTCATCCACAAGGGCTAATCACTCTTCTGGGCCCTGGGGCGGGGGACTGCCAAGAAAGCCATTCAGACAGGGTCACATGTACAGCACAATCTGCAAGTTGCCAAAGTCTGTTTTCAGACTCCCCTTTGAGGATCTCTCCTCTGTCTCAATTTCTTTACCAAGCCTCTTGTGACTCTCACCCTATCCCTCTCCTGGACAGCCACCACCCCCAGCATCTCATTCATCTGACCACGCTAGAGGCCTCCTCATAGCATCTCAGGGCTGAAGAAGAACACAGCAGCCATCTAGTGCAAGCCCTAGCTGACCCTCTACAACATCCTCCCCTTCCCAACAAGATGCCATCCAGTCTCTTCCTAAAGAGCTCTGGAAGGGAGGGCAGGGGAAGGAAGCCCACTACTTCCCCAGAGGCGGCCCCTTAGACAGCTCTGATAGGAAACCCTAGAAAAGAGCCCAGACACTTTGGGAGAAGAATGTGATTTTCTGAAAACAGCAGCTGTCCGGAGGCAAAGGCGATCACAACAAGGAAGACCTCGAGCTTCCACTAACACTACCACTCAGACTGAATTATCGGAGAAAGGATCCAAATGGTGGAGGTGTGAGAAATGACAAACAGGGCAATCTTGGACTTTCACAAGCTGGCAGCTAAACTGTCAGAACATCCTTGACAAGCCCCCTTCCCACCCCCCCCCCAAGATTATGGATATGTTGCTGGGAGACCAGATGGTCAGTAATTCGTGGTTAGAAGGGGAAAAGAAAGATAGCAATGTAGGTGTCACATCCAGGAACAATAACATGTTTCGAAGCCCTCGGAGGAGTTGCTGTCCCTACTCACTATCAAAGGAAGCCAGGCCTACGTAGGGAAAAATCAGTCCCCAACACCAGGACCTACCCGTTTCTGGAAAATTATTCTCCAGTGGAAAAGACTATTTTGACTGTGAAAGTCACAATCCCTTTAGGGAAAATTCGAGCTTTCTCTGTGCAATTCAACCTTCTTTGATGTTGAAACAAAAGGAAGGGTTTGAGATTTTTGTTGTTTGTTTTTCCCCAGAGGAAAAACTTCCCCACTCTGAAAATATTTTTCTTAGACATTTGTTGTCTGGGTTTTAACAAATATTCACTAATTTGCACCTTGTTCAAAAGCCAAAAGGAACTTTGATTTGTGTCAAACAACCTGTGAAATCCTAAAACTCATTTATATTGGTTTCTGCAGCAGAAAGGAGCCACTTTAGAGAAGTCAGCCCTGTCCCTATCTTAATTTCAGATGTGCACAGTTTCTTCATCAGATCAAAATAAGGCACGTTGTGAAGTTAGTCGAAAGAAAGAAAAATGCTCTCTTCCTCCAGGTTTCCCTGCAGATGAAGTAGACCTGATTTTTTAAAAGGCATTTTACTTGAAACACTGTGTTCCAGTTGAAGAAGAAAAGGCAACAAGTTGTCTCCTGCTAGGCCTCTCGTTGGGAGGGACCACAGAGGAAACCTGGGAATTTTCTTCAAGGACAAAGAAACAAAAACTTTTGAAAAATCTTATCTGGCTTTGTTTTGTTTTTCTCTTGAGCTAAATCAAGTCAAGTTAGAGATGGATTCTATTCCCTCTTTGAAACTGTACATTATGAGTAAGAGATCCAAAAAATGCAGCATGTGTTTCACATAGCATGCTGTAAACTAATCCAAGCCAGGAAGGACGAGACAAAGAAAATCATCATGCCTGCTTTGAAACCTTTACTCTGGAAGGCTAATCAAAATCATGAAATGGTTTTTTTCTCTCTTTAGGAAAGAAAAGAAAAATCTGTTTCAGGCTGTGGTCCTGGTAGCATCTAGCAGAGGAAGCAAATGGGAACAGTGTCATGAGTCAGGCACTAAGCAGAGGATGGTGAGGCCAGAGAGCAGCCAAGGGGGACAAAACAAGGGGAGCCAAAAAGTAGGCCCACTCCTCCAAGGCACAAAACCCAAACATGACGATGGCGGCAGAAGCAAGAAGGTCTGGCATTGAGGAAAGGCACTGGAAGGGAGCAAAGCAGAGAAAAGTCACTAAATATTCTGATCGTGGCTAGCCCCAAGTCTGAGCAGCCAAAGAATAAGCTTCATGGACTTGATAATAAATGTTTTCTTTGGATTTTTAAAAAATCCTACCCCACAAGATGCTCAGTATCAGTCAGATTTGAGAGCAAAAGGAAACTGGGCATGTTTAAGTTCTATAACCTAACAAATGTTTGTTTTTTTGTAAATTAGTGAACTATTACTGAACATCAACTGAGAAAAATGCATGTGAAAGTACTTTATAAACTGTAAAATGTTTGACAAATGTCAACATATGTTAAGGATAATTTAGCTGTCCTCTCTAGGGACTCCTAACATGTAAAAGAAAATGTTTTAATAATTTAGCCTAACAATCTATACAGAAAAACTCAAATGGATGAAGAGTGTACATTATATCAGTTGCAGGTGGATGGGCAGCCCATTGGGTTCATTCATTCAATTTTAATTCAATAAATGAAATGTATTAATGGTCTACTATTTTATGGCAAGAAAAGCAGCAGAGTGGAATGGAAAAAAGGCTTTGGAATCATAAGGACTTTGGTTTAAGTCCTACCTCTAACATATACTAATTATAGAACCATAGACAACTCATATAAACACTCAGGGCGCTGACTAATGCTCTAAGACAGGGGTGGGGAACCTATAACCTCGAGGCTACATGTGGGCTTTAGACTGAGTCCAAGTTTTACAGAATCAACCCTTTTATTAAAGGAATTTGCCCTGTGAAATTTGGATTCAGTCAAAGGGTTGCACTTGAGGACCTAGAGGACCATGTGTGGCCTCAAGGTCACAGTTTCCCCACCCCTGCTCTAAGATGATAAGTTACAAGTGAATTGCTCACCTGCAATGATGAACTTCCATGCTGGGAGTTCTTTGCACTAATAAAATCACAGATATGGACCAAAAAAATAAGCCTATGTTTATCTGTTTGTATACCTTGTGATACTATAGATGAAGAGTGAGCAGAGCTCAAAAATTAAAAAGAATCACAAGAACACAGCATTTGAGAGTTGGAAAGGCTCTCTACAAACATGCACCCGAAAAGGAATTCTCATCCCAACACAGCCTCTACCTCTGTAGAAGAACCCTCTACCTGCCAAGGCTGACTATTCTAGAACAGTAGGAGGAGAGGGAATGAGATGATATTCAAGAGATTGATCCCATATTCCCTGACACAAAAATCCATCACTTTCAACACCATTTTTTTCTTCTAATGAAGCTATATGTCTACTAATTATAGAAAAACCAGATCTTAGAAGAACCAAAGTAGGCTCTACTGAGAACCTAGAGACCCAAAGAGCAGTAGTACAACTATGCTATGACATTTGCACACCAGAATTAGCACAACACACAACATCAAAGGCATGTGTGACATGAAAAGGAGGTGGGGAAGGTGAGGCAATCAGGAAAGAAGATGAAAGAGTTACAGCCAGTGTCAGTTTGGGGCACTGAGAACTATGAAAGAATTCAAGACCCAGACTCGAGGTCTGAGAGGAAGGCCTCCTTTCTCTGACACTGGGTGAATAACTACAAAGGGGAGGGTTTGTGAAAGGGCATGTCCAGGGTCCATGCAGACACACAGATCTATCCATAAGCTGTGATCTTATATCAGACTTATCAAAGTAAACCTATTTCTTCAACATAGAAGGTTATATTAACAAAAGAATTAATGCAGACATTGATTTGTCACTTGGATAGACTTAGTACTCATGTTATTTTGATATGCTAATAGATTTGAACATGGATTAAAGCTATAAGTTAAATTTTTTTTAAATGGGTTCAGACCAGACAAGCTCAAGGACACAAACTATCTGCATTTGACAATATCTGCTTTGTAATTGGCATCAAGACTCAGTGATTCTCAGGATCCCATGGAGTAAAAAGGCATGGGTGTCACCACATACACCAGTGAGGGAAATATCCATCCCAAGTATGTATTGCCTCATGCCTGGACTACCGCAAAGGCCTCCTAACTGACATCCATTCTTCCAGTCTTCTTCCCATTCCAATTCATCCTCCACAATCTGCCAAAGTGGTTTTTCTTATGCACAGGTCTGACCATATCACTATTCTGCTAAATAAACTTGAGTAGCTCCCTCCCTATTATCTTTGGGAATGAATACCGACTTCTCTGTTTTGCTCTGAAAACCCTTCACAACATAGCCCCCAACGTATCCTCCAGATTTTTCTATTCCTCCCCAACCACCTTCCCATCTTACAGAAACCTCTGCCCTCAGGCCTTAGTCTCCTGCCTGGGACTGCCCAGTCTGGACCATCATTTCTCAAGAGACCTAGGCATTCTCACTCAAAGAATTCCTTACTTCCTTTGAGACTCAGCTCAAGTACAAATTTCTAATGTGAATCTTTTGTGGGTGCCCCCAGTTACTAAGGCCTTCTCTCCCTCCCTAAGCTCAATGACAAGAGGCAAACACCTCTATGTGTACACACTCTGCCCCAATTGAATAGAAGCACCTAGAGAGCTCTCCACAGAGGTTTCTACCCCAAATGTCTCTTGTCTGACACACAGGAGACCCTTCTTGTTGACAGATGAGATTGAGTATAGAAATGCGTTTAAGGCAGTGGTCATTAATAGTGGTCAACAACAGCTGGAGGGGATGGCTAAAGTGAAATATAAAACAAGACATGCAAAATCCACCCCCACCCAGGTATAAGTCTAATTTCTGATGCCAATCAGGAAAGATACAATCGCAAAGCCAAGCCTGGAAGGTGTCTCCGGGATTTTGACTTTATACTAAACATTAGAAAATCCCTCAAGCTGCTTAGGTTATTAGGTTGCTGCATGCTTCATTTCTTTCTTGTTTATGCTGTTTTTCTCTGTATGAGTTTCTTGCACGTGTTGTACAGCTTGTTAGCTGTGTTTAGTCTGACCACTAGCTATGCTCATGTAATCTGACTAGTTCACCCACGTGGAGCTTTTCTAGATGCCTGCTGTTATCACTTTGATGTTGCTTGCTGTTATGAATATTTGCTGTGTTATATGAATTTGCAGGTACTCTCGGGATACAGGTGCGTAATATATCCTGTACCTAAGTTAGAATAGGGGTACCCAAGCGATGTTCTGGATGGCACCAGGTCTACTGCATGTACTGGTGATGGATGTTTGCTGTGAAGCTACTTGAAGGTGTTGATGGCAGTCACCAGGATGCTGAGGTAATCATCTCTGTTCTGTTAAGTGCTGATATATTTTTGATGCTATAATATATAATTCCAGGTGCCAAGTATACTGCAGCCAATTTTGCAAGGGACTGCAAAATTCTAAAACATTGGGGAGGAATGTAAGAGGGTTTTGAGAATTGACTGGCATTCTGGGATTTATAGTTCAGAAGGACACGTATTGCCTTACAGGCCTGAGTACAATTTGGACTATCACAACCTTTGAGCCAGAAAGAATACATGAATAACGCCTATGTGTTTTAAAGGAAATACACAATGCCTGCAAGAGAGTTAACTGTGAAGGAGTGAGTGAAGCATCACCAAGCCTCACTCCAATCTTAACGAGCCAAACTAGAAAGCACTGACAGCCAAGGGGCAACAATCAACAATAACAACAAAGAAAGGAGAAACTGTTCAAAGGAGGGCAAAGCTGAGGCAGAGAAAGGAGAGACTGAGGTGGACCATCAAGCATCTTTCAACAGAAGACTCAAACTGAAGCTTAGTATTATATTTTAGCTCTTTAAGAACTAAAGAAAGTTTTTTAAAAAGGTCTGCTCTTTCTCCAACTTCCCTTTCCTGTGCATGTCCAGTAATAGATATTGTCATATAATCTGCTCATGTCTCTTAACTTAAACATTTCTTGAATCCCCTGATCTTCCTGCAAATGTAAAGAGGCCATGAATTATCAGGAGACAGCAAAATAATTGGAATTAGGACACAGAGTCAAACCTCTAGAAGAATGTAAAGAACTGTACTAATTGGGGGCTCTAAGCTATAGTGATTATACGTTTTGCCAACTATAAACTGCATAAAACAGTATGAAGGGGGGACCACATGGACCTAAGGGTCACCACAATGCCTGCAGGCTAAAAAGTAAGCTAAATGTTCTAGCAGGGTATGATTAAACAAATCCCCAGAGAGAACTAGGGTAGTAAAGAAAAGGTGGCAGCCTAAGAAAGCATTACTTCGAAAATGGCCTATCAGGGAGGAGAAAGGATTCATGCATCCAGCATGGAGGAAGAAACAGAAAAGATCAAGCACTGACCAGCCAACTCTATACTCCATAACAATAACCAATAATGTTACAAAAGTCAAGCAATGCCATTTCAAGAAAGGGAGAGTGACATGATAAAAAAAATGCTATCCACCTCCAGAGAGAGAGAGAGAGAACTGATAAACTCTGAGCTTAGATTGAAGCTTTTGTTTGCTTTATTTTTCTTGCTTTTTTGCAACATGGCTAATATGGAAATATGTTTTGCATGACTTCATATGAATAATGGGTATCATATTGTTTGACTTCTCAATGGGTGGAAGATGAGCTGGAGGGAGGGGAGAAAACTTGAAAATCAAATTTTTAAAATTAATGTTAAAAAATATTTTTTAAAAAAGGAGAGAGTTATAACTGGGGGGAATCAAGGAAGGCTTCCTGTAGGAAGAAACACTTAAACTATGCTTTGAAGGAAGCTAAGGATTCTTTGAGGAGCAGATGAGGAAGGCTAAATATGAGTGCATTAGGTGAAGTGTCACTGAGTAGGTAGGAGAGGTCAGATATAGCTAGGATGGGCTGGAATTGCCATTTCTAAATGTGGTACCATGAGGATAAGGTGACTGGTCATTTTGTCTTCCCCAGGAAAGGTGGAACTTTGGAAATGCTCAAAGATAAGCTGCTTGTCCATGAATCTATGCTGTTAAATGTCTTACAGCCTAAAGAATTTCTGAGCTCTTCGGAGATCATCTTTCCCAAATAGACACTCCCCCCAGCTCCCCACCTCCTACACCCAGGAAGCCTGCTACCTCAGGGGAGAAACAGGAAGGCCTTCTTGTGGCACCACCACACAGCTTGGCAGGATGGGACAGAAGGTGAGGAGTATAGCAACTGACTCAGTGATTTCTTGGCAGCACGCTGGCCTGCAGCCAGGCTTCCTAAAATACAAAATCCAACAAAAGAGCACATATTTCATTTTGTGATGAGTATAAAAATTCTCTCAAAACCAAAAATTGGAAGGCTATTGTGGGTGTGGAATATTTTACATTATGAGCTGAAGGGAATGGCAGGAAGAAGAGGTCAGATGACTTTTGAAGTAACTGTTCCTTAGGGAATCCTTGAATTCTCCTAATTGGTCTGTTTCCATAAGGAGAATATTAAACACACACACACACACACACACACACACCCCACAAAGAGCTTAATTGCCTCTTCTGAAAGGGTTTCCAAAAGAAAACCATCAGCTTTAATGCTTTCCTAGTATTGTTGATTCAAACTAAATAGTACAGTCTCTTAAATATGAAACAAAAACTAGGAGAATATTTCCCTTCCTTCCATATTTTCTAGCCCTGTGCATCAAATGGATGGGCCTTTGAAGCTACCAGAGTAGACGAATCAGCTCAGTCGGGTGGCCGGCAAAGTGAGAATGGCAGAGGGAAAGGGGAAAGGGGGAGTAGAATGTGAGCCCTGAGCTGCCCCAGTTCTCTGAAGTCTGGGAAAGATGATGGCAGAAAAGCCAATGAACTAAAGGGAAATCAGATAGTCAAATAAATATCCCACAAAGGTACAAGACCAAAACTGAACAGCCACTGAACTGAGGGGGGAGGAAGAGATAGCAGTGGAAGAGATAATCAGCAAAGAAGCCCAAGTTAAGAGGATAGGCCAGAGGAACAAAAGGAAGAGAAAAGGCCGGGAGAGAAAGCCAAGCTTAAAAAGGCATTTTCTCTATGTTGAAGCAGCAGGAAAAGCAGGTTTCTGTCTATGTGGCAGCTTTCACAAACCTCCAACGATTTGCCCCTGTGGAGGAAATCAGCTCCTTTCTGAGCCCAGAGCCTGTATGTGAAAACAAGACGGCACAGGCCATTGTTTGCACTGCGCCGTTTCAGCACCTGAGTGGCAAGATTCAATATTGAGTTAGAGCCCAACTACGAATGCTTCATGTATTTGGAAACATTTTCATCTTAGTTAATGATGAGTCTATTTAATCACAGTATGCCAGGCAACAGGGCAAACAAAGAGGCGCCCTCCCAGCCTGATCTACCTGTAATACTGACTGGCTTTACAATAAGACAGAGTTTAGTGCAGCCTAGAAATTTGCCAAGGAATTCTGCATTCTCCCTTAACACAAACTAACAGATCTCTCCTGGAGAGAGAGGAAAGCCTCCAGATGCTGAAGGCTTACACTTGCTCTTTAGGCCTAGGGCAGACAGGTGTTCACTTACTGTACGTTAGGTGGGTGCCAGAAATCAGGCCCTGCCCTGGGCCATTTCCAAAGAGCACTGCTAAAGTTGGGTTGGCCAACTTGGTGGCCTTGGTCTTGGCCAAGCTGGGAGGTCCAAAGAGGGCTCTCCTTCCAGCTCTACCCCTGATTTGTGGTTAACAGGTTGGCCCCCCTGCCTTCTCTGTGCCCCATACCTGGAGTTCATTCCTTTGTCATCACTGCCTCTTAGAACCCTTAGCTTCCTTTAAGACTTAGCTGATGACAGCTTGTTCACAAAGCCTTTCTGATCTCCTCCATTTTTGGTGCTTTCTCTCCAAAATTTACTTTTCATTTATTAACATGTTTTATGCTTACTTATCTGAATAATGTTGTTTCTCCAACAGATTATAAGTTCCCTGAGGGCAGGGACTATTTCCCTTCAGTTTTTATGTTCTCACTACCTAACACAGAATCTAGCAGAGTAGGCACTTTATAAATGCTTGCTGATTGACTTGCTTTCAGGGAATAACAATTCTAACTGAGTTAACTCTCTCTGCAAAGGCAAGGGCCCAACAGACAAAGGGCTTTTTCGATTCCTCCTTCCCAGGACCTTACTGACTACATGGTCCTTTTGGTCTCTCTAAAGCCAACACAAAACACTGTGGAAGACACAAATGGAAGAAGATAAAGTCGATGGCATCTCCAAGCCTCTGTAAGACTGAGTTATCTGAGATTTAGAGTTGGAAGAGACCCTAGAGATGTGCTTTAATTCCATCCCCACCTCCTCCACCTCTGCTTTTTGGAGGAGAGGAAATGGAAGTCCAGAGAAGTAAGAGCAGGTTTTTGAAGCCAAGATTTCTAGCTATACATCAAGGGCTCTTCTTATTATACTGCATACTTCTTTAAGGTTGACTTGAGGCAAGATATAGTTCTTATATGACATGGACCATATGGTCCACGTCCATAGGCTCACAGGTTCAGAGTACACTCAAACCTGGAAGGGATCTTACAAGGCCTTTTAGCCCAACTCCTTTTCATCGAGGACAAAACAGGCCCAGAGTTTTGTGAGCATCTGTTCCATGTGTTAGAATGGACCTGAATGTCTGTGTCCAGTATCCACTCCACCCTAGTGAGCTACTGATTATCATATCAGGTGCGTAGTGACCAGGTCCTCCAGGGAATGGCCATCGCAGACTCAAGGTACTCTGGGGATCAGCCTGCCCTGAAAACAAAGCTCATGAGCTTCCAGTGCTGTGTTTCCCTTAAATGATTAGCCAGAGGACTAAATCAGTTCAAAGCAAAGGCATTTAGTGATATTACATTAAAAAAGCAGCTACAAACCCTTTCCCTCATAAACCTCCCATACTCTCCCACCAACACATTCAGCTATAATGGAAAAGCGGGCATACATAAGGAGCATGAATGGCAAAGACATATGTGTAGAGAACATGTATAGCCAGCCTCCAGCCCACCTGAGCAGGGCCTACCTTAACAAGAAGAGCAAAGTGCCTACTAAAGGGACAGAATCTGCAGCCATCAAGACACATGTTCATCTGGTTGTACCTGAAATAAATCAGTCCAGCCACTCTGACGAGCTCATGAGAGACAAAAATCAAGCTGGCTCTACAAAGCTGTCCATATAGAGTGATATAATTATTCCTCGATGGACCAAGAAAGACATGCTTGTGACTGGGGGGGGGCATATTGTGATTGGCTGAGTATAAATGAAGGCTTCCTACCCAACATATACCTGCCATCTGAAGTAACAATCCCAAGGCCAGACAACTTGTGAGGCATTCATTCCGGCCAGTGAATCTGCCTTCCAAGTGCCTCTCCCATCAGCTAGGTGACATGCACAGGAGCCAGCTGAGGCGTTGGCTTCTTCTCCTGGGTCAAAACCACTTCAGAAACGGTCTAGGCCCACATCTCCAAGAAGCAAAACTTCTAGAGGCATGGCCCATTTGAGCCCTTCTCTCTCTATGCTCTGATTATTAACCATGTCTACACAACATTATCATTGCAAGGCAGTTGGCAACCACTAATTAAGGCTCATAACTCTCCTGTAGATGCTTCCTAATAAAACGAACCCACACACAAAGCCCCCCCCCCAGCCTCAGACTGTAGAGCACGCCAAGTCAGGCACACCCCTTGCAACCTTCTTTCAATAACTCTCCCTTGCCCACCAGGGACCCTCTCCCTTAGCTGGGGAGCCCTTCCTGGATCTAAACCACAAACACCACATCCTCCCAATCTCTTCCTTCCACCCCCACATTCACTACCCTTTGCCAGTGTGTTAGCTAGCGAATATGATGCACACCCCGTCCCCGCCCCCCAACCTCAGATAACGCCAAGTCTTAAAAGTCAAATGAGTAAGAGCTGTTTGTGAGAAGGGTTTCTAGGCACGATGGCAGACTACTGAGGGAAGAACTTTTGGTCGGAGGGGCTTTTTCAGTGCCCTTCAAATCATATCACACAGATACCTACCAGAGCCAGAGAGAGGCATTTTGTGCCCATGGGACCACAGGAATAAATAAGATAACAGAAAAACCCAACTCACTGCTTGGGGGAATGGGGAGCATTAACACAGATAGAAAGCGTACAAAGCATTTTCCTCACAACAGCCCTATGAAGTCAATACTTCAAGTATCATCACCCCATTTTACAGAGGAAGCAATTAACAAATGTGACCCCAGATAATGGCTGTGTCAGATGCAGGATCTGAGGCCAAGGACCCCGTACGCTTCTCAGAATCGGATTTCTGGATGAGTTAGTCTAAGCATTCCCAAATAAGACAATCGCCCTTGTCTTTCCAGTGCTCCTAGAGTAAACCTACTCCCAACCTCTTCTCATTCTGCAGATGGACAGATTTATCACAAATAATATGGGAGGGGCAGAACAGGGCAGGATTTGGAGCTGCAGGTCCTTGGTTGAAATGGGCCTCAGCTTCCTCATCATCTGTGAAACAATGGCTCTGGACCATTGGTCTTAGGTCTTCCCCAGCTCAAAATTGATGATGTCAGGATATGACAGTAAAAGAGAACACGGGGTACCTGGGCTGGAAGCCACAGACACAAGGGCCTCACTCTCTTACCCACTGCCTGCCTCTGGTGCTCCTCCCTTCTGGCCTCAATAGCAAGAGACAGAACAGATCAGGGGCAAACATTCAGGTGGCTAGTTCTGAAACAACCAGCTCCCATCCCCAAAGTGTTTGAAGATTAACAAAGAGTTTGCCTCCGACAACCCTAACAAGTAATTAGTGTCAATACTGCTGTCCCCATTTAATATTTGAGAAAACTAAGGTTCGGCAAAGTGAAGGAATTTGGTCCAACTGACATGGCTAGGAAATGGCCAGGAAAGGTCCAGGGCAGGTCTCAAATCCTGACCTTCCGATTCTGGGGCTATTGATGTTTGTAGTTCAAGACTGAAGAACTGATACCTTTTCCATGCTAACTTTACACCTACTGATAAATCAGGAGCTCTTCTGGCCAGGTACCAGAGGTACAGGTTGTCTTTTAAAATGAGTGGCCCCCAAAATCAGTTCAGTACAGCAGAAAGAAGGCTAGATTGGAAAACCTAGGTTCCAATTAGCCCTTCTGCCTCCAACTTACCACGTAAGTGTCCTCTGGGCCTCAGTTTCCTCCTCTGTTAAATCAGTTGGAAGTTGGAGTAGATAACCACCAAAATCCACATGGGGCCTAAATTTATAGTCATATGAGAAGGTGGGTCTGTCCTCTCAGACAAGACATAGAGGCAGTTACAGGGCACACCTCAGTAGCATGGGAAATTCTTACCCTGAGCCACATTCCTCACTTGGTAGGGTTTGGATCATATGATATTCAGAAAACAGAATGCAAAGTCCTTGAGTGTGGGAACTATTTCTTTTAGTCTTTTTATCTCAGCAGAGAAGCTGAGTCAGAGAGGTTACAGGCGAAGCAATAGGGGATCAAGGGGACCTTAGGGGAGGAGGTTAAAGAGAAGGGGGCATAGGGGACCTGAAGGCCACTTCACCCTTCTGCCTCGGACCTATCCTGCCTAGAGTTTGTGGGGAACAAGTTGGGATTCAGTCAAAGGGCCGCACTTGAGAACCTAGAGGGCCACATGTGGCCTCATGGCCACAGGTTCCCCACCCCTGGGTTATATACTTCCTCTCCACTACCCAATTGACTCTCACTTCCTCCCTCCCCTTCCAATAAAACAAATCCCAACATTTAGTTTCTCTTCCTTAGAGTAGATGAAGAGTTTCTTTGGATTGGAGGAGGAGGGTGGTCATGGTGTGAGGCTTTTGATGGTGGCTTTCATAATTAATTGAGCTGGAAGGTCATTTTTTTCTGCCCCCAAAAGGCAGAGTAAACTCCCTGCAGGCAGACTAGATTGGGGTTCTCTGAATTAAGCCTTGTTGTTTGCACTCTGAGAGCTATCCCCTAACCAATTCTGAAACTGCTTGAAGCTACAGTGTGAGTGATAAGACACCAAGGGCCTTCTATAGAAAGTGGAATGGCTGGAGGGTGCAAACTGTGCCCTTGGGCATGTGAAATGCCTGCCCTTATAACAGGAGGCAGGAGAGGGTTACTGCGCATGGCTTTACACTTTGATTTCATATACAGATATCAGAATACCAGCTTTCTACTTAGCACAAGAGTCACAAATCCATTAGGCATGTCATTCGAATGTAATAAAATTTTTAGCCTCTGCCAATAAATTGGCAATAGTATTCCGACTATCCTGAGGACATGGGCTGAGTCCCAGTGAAACCATTACAGAGGCAGCTTCCAATATCAGTGGCTTGGAGCCACTTAGGAAATACAGACTGTATCAAGGAGCTAATAAAGGTGCTCACAAGACGCTGTTCTTGGCACACCTAGCCCTTTCAACTACAAAAGAGAAATCTCCCTCTTTGGAGGAACTGGTTTCTCATTAATAAATGTGCTATCTGTTTGCTAGGACTGAAGCATAATTGGTGATCCAGATTCATTTCAGTATCTCCTGCACATCTCCTCCCATATGACAATGCAAAGACATGGCAACCTTGCTTCTTGCAAACTGTGCTAATGATCATCCTCTGCCAAAGTGCTGCTCTCAGGCCTCAAGAGTCTTGAGGGCTGTGCCAATAGAGCCTAAGTTATGGCAGGTCCTGTTCAAATGAAAAGGCCTCAGTGGGGGGTCTCGGGATGGACTGCTCATCTGTTATCCAAGGGCCAGAAAAGGATGGCCATTGAGGGTGACTGCTTTTTCCACATCTCTCAAAGACTGTTTACTAAATCACAGAAAGGTGGCCCACATCCCTGACATATTCAAGGACTGAATCATAATGGGCCAGTCAGTCAATAAGCAGTGTTTCCTATGGGTCAGAGACAAATCAAGCAAAAACAGTAATTGTCACTCCAGTTTGGCATGACCTAAGGGAGCTTTATATTCCACTAGCAGAGTCTCTGGGAAGCTAGGATGACCTCTGACCAGGGATGAAGTGATGGAGGAGGGATTAGAGAGGATGGATCTAGGGGCAGACTGGGGCTGCTAGGTGGCACTGTAGTGCATAGACCATTGGGCCTAGAATCAGAAAGACTCCTCTTCATGAGTTCAAATCCAGTCTCAGACACTTCCTAGCTGTGTGACCCTAGGCAAGTCACTTAACTGTGTTTACCTCCGTTTCCTCATCTGTAAGACAAACTGGAGAAGGAAATGAAAAAACACTACAGTATCTTTACCAAAAAAAGAAAACCAAATGGGGTTACAAAAGGTCAAGACAGGACTGAACAACATGTAGATTGTATGTCCACCATCTGAGGTAGTAGATGGAGGCAGAGGAGAGAAGTGCAAAGACCGAAAGGCTTAGAGTCAGACATCTGACCCTTACTACCTATTCAACTTTGGGCAAATCATTTCATCTGAGCTCGAGTTTCCTCTTTTGTAAAATGAAGGGAAATGGACTAGCTCAGAGATTCTAAACTTGAGGCCCACAGAGCCTAAAGGCTCTCTTTTATTTTATTTTCCAGTATACACACAGAGATTTATTTGAGATCTTTGGACACTGAAAGCAATGATATTCACCTGGCTTCAAGCATGTATTTTTGGTCTTTAAAGTAATAAAAAGGGGAAAAAACGCAAACCCAAAAAACTACACTCAACAAACGTCTGATTTGGTGGTTTCTGTCCTCTTAATTTGTTGTTTTAAAAGCTGTTGGTGGTATTGTTTGTCTTTCGTTTTTGAAGAAGTCCAGGGACATCACCAAGAGATGTCTTAAGTTGTGGGTAAATAGGATTGAAGTGAGGCAGAGTTACACAAAGTCATTAGCTCCACTCACTGTTCTAGAGAAATCAAAGTCCGTGGGCAAGACAAAAGTTTAAACAATCAGTGACTGTCTGAGATGACCTTGGTGTCTTCAATGTCCGACCAAGTGCCTGCTTCAGCCACCTTCATGGCTGTTGGAACAATGGGGTGTTCAGGGAGGACTAGAATCACTGGTGTGAGGGCTGCTTGTCCATCTCTGGGGTTCTCCTGATTCCCCCAACTCTCATCTGTGGCTCCAAGAAGCTGTAGCACGAGCAAAGGCCACATCCTCATAAAACCATCTGAGTAGACGGGCTAAACCAGGCTGAGGGTAAGTTGCAAATCCATTAGTAAGTAAGGGGGAGGTCTGCCTCAAGCATTTGAAGACTTCCCCCATCTGAATGGGAATATGAGGACAATTTCGTCTTAAAATAATACAACCATGAATGTGGTACCAATAGCAACCAGCCCTAGTCCCTACTCTCAGGCCAGTTGTATGTATCCAGCATGAAAGAGGGTCCAGGTGAGTGTGTGGAGTGTCTAAAGGGTCCATGGATAGATTTCAAGAGCTCCATGAACTTGAATGGGAAAAACACTCTATTTTTTCTTTTACCTAGTATTTAAATGAAATTCTTCTAGTTATGAATGTAGACCACAAACATTATTCTGAAAAGTGGCCTAGGGCCTTGCCTGGACTAGCAAAGGTGAAGAGTCTCTGGACTAGAGAGCCTTTAAGGTTCCTTTTGGCTTTGAGTCTAGAATCCTCTGATTTGGAGTCAGATGGAGATGGGGCCAAAGACTCAGTCTGCTGTTCTGGCAAAGACGTCCTATTTGGGACTGAATGATCTCTAAGTCCCCAAAGGCTGGAAATATTAGGATCATTAGTGTGAAGAGACACTTGTCACAAGGTTAGCCCACAGGTGAATTTTTGTTATCATATCAACTCCAGAAGAATCTATCAGATCTGCTTTCTGTAAACAAAAGACCTATACCAATATGAAATCACAGCTCTAAGCATTACTGAAAGAAGCAATAACACTCTAAACCTTCAATGGCTATGGGATCTCACCAATGCAGACACACCTTCCAACATGGCATTCCCAGTTCATGACTGTGTATGCTCTGACTCTTGGCTACGTTCTCCCAAGGATTCATCACAGGGGGTCTACATAATGTGTGGGGACCTTCTGCAGTTTCTTGACAAGCATATGAGGTGTCCGTTGCTTATTCCTCATTCTCACTCTATTACTGGCCCATTTTCTTTCCCTAGTCATACATTTCTCGGTGACATCCTTTACGTCCCCTTCTTCTCCATGATCCCTCACTCACAAGGTTTCCTCGCCCCTTCAGGCACACCGTGCATTTCTTCCACTGTCTTTTGGCTGATTCTCAACATCAATTCTTTGAGATCTCAATATCCCAGAGTGAGGAACCCGTGGCCTTGAAGCCACATGTGGCCTTCTAGATCCTTAAGGGTTTGTTCTGGAAAATCTGGATTCAGTCAAAAGGCCACACTTAAGGATCTAGAAGGCCCCACATTCCCTACCCCTGTAATATCCCATTACTCACAGTCATAGGACACCAGCAAAAGAATATCTATGGTCAAAAAAGACGGGCCTTTATTTTTAGAGAGAAACTTGGAGTCATGAAAGATCCAAAGGCAACACAAACTATTCTCTTCCTCCCGTTCAATTCCAAGACCAGTTTCCTGTCCGCATGCAGAGCTCTGCCCCAAGATACATGTACCAATGGATGAGTTCTTGAGTTGTCCACTCAGTTGATTCTCATGGTCTGAACAAGAAATATTCTTCATCTAGTTGAGTTGTGTGTGTTAGGGTCGGGAGGAGATAAAATTGGCAAACTCTTGAGTGATTATGGATCTTGGGAGCCTCTCTCATGTTCCAAGGCTTGATACAATCTGGTGCAATATCATCTGCAAACAGGAGCATCTGGAAGACCTCACCATCTACACAGAAGCCCCTCTCCCATTCAGACTCTTCAAGGGATATTCACCATGACACCAAGCAAACAACTTTGGCAAGCAATAAGCAAAGCAATCTTAGATCACGTTTCGACAACATTTGACAATTTACAAAGCACTTTCCTTGCAACAAGGCTATCCCTGTGTCAGAGGTGAGGTCACTGAGCCTCAGGGAGTTGACCTGACTTGCTGACTCTTAGAGTCAGAAAATGGTTAGAACCAGGACTCTATCTAGGCCTTCTGAGGCCAAGTCTTGTGCTCTTTTCACTATGCCACACTGGATGCTCCCAGCATCTACACAGACTCATCATTAGACTGATCGTTGTTCCTGTGATCATTTACTCTCTAAAACAAATATGGATCAGAATCCATCCAGATCCACAGACACCACATCTGTGATCCAAATCAACTTCTTAACCATGCAAACTTTTATCTCCATATGTAATGGTAATCAATTTGTTTGATCAGATACTTAGGGCTAAGTAGATCATATACTTAGGGTTAAGTAGATCCTAGTAACTTAGGGTTAAGTATAGAACTCTGTCCATTGGTGAAAAGGTGTGAATTCCCCTGTTGACGTGG
>CM053602.1:7692750-7704025 GCA_028646575.1 Pseudocheirus occidentalis | reverse complement strand
TGAAACTGTGAACACTGTACTGAATCTGATTTTGTAATGGAATAAACAGAGTGTTCACTAATACTGTGTAATCCGAATCTTAAAGGCTGTTCACAGTAGCATTCTCTCAGGAATCTACTGCTGATTGGCTTTACACCATACAAGAAAAAATACCCCAAACAGCCTTTCTTCAGATTTTAGCACAAGAAACTGTCCTATTATAATAAGTTTGCTTCCAGCTCATAATATGAACAAACAATACAGTATTTCTTTAATGTTTGTCAATTATATGCCAAAGAAAACAATTTATCGGCACTCTTGCTCTTAATAGACTAGAATTTTTCACATTTAGGGTACTTAATTACATTTGCTCCTGATAGTGATGTAATGTTTAGGTGCTGAGGCTTGAAAAGGAAGCTGTAATGTTTATATATTTACATTATTAAAAAGTAATCTGTTACCCAGACAGTAGCCTCTATAGCGAGCTTACCTTGTAAATGTGCTCTCTGAGCAAATTCATTCCCTTCCACCTCCTCTGCAAGATTTCCCAAAGTCTGATTGATGGACATTATTTAAAATGAACATGGAGGACATATTAACTGGTAAAACCGAGACTCAATGTAACAAGCATCCTACACATTTATGAAATGAAATGGCTGGCCATCTCTGTGACCTGAAGAGTGAATGGTGCATAGCCAAGCAAAGAGGTGCTCAGGGGCACTCAAGGGAAGAACACTAGCACCCTCCCCTCAGAAGAAGGGAAGAAAAATGGGCATGCAGCTGAGGTGACTTTCCAGCACTCCCCTCTCTAGGCACTAATTCCAGGCAATCCAACATGTATTTCTGAAGCACCTACTATGTGCAAGGCACCAGGATCCCAAAGGCAAAAACCAAGACTTGAGATTGATAATAATAATACAGAGGAATGTTCCTCTAGTACTGTGAGATGTGCAGAGTACTTTCCTCATCACAACACTGTGAGGAAGAGAGTACAAGTATCATTTTTCCTATGTGACAGATGGGGAAACAAAGGTTTGGGAAAGCTAAGTGACTGACCCCTGAGATCTTGTACCCAGCAAGCATCTGAGAATCTGAGTCCAGGAACACCTGGCCTAGAAGTCCATGATTCTCTCCCTAACACCATGCTCCCTGACAAGTAAAAGGAAAAGAACTAGGGTATATTTCCTCACCAAGGAAGGCAGGAATGAAAAGTGCCAGAGGATCAGTGGGCTAGGAGGCCTCAGACCCTCCCAGGAGGACTGCAGAAAGATGTGTGTCACTTGAGAAGAAGAACTGGAGATCTGTTTGAATGCAGTCACCTCATTATGGAAGCCGGGATTATTCCGCTTCTCTTCCTCTTCGACCTTTGCTTTTCCTCCTCCCTCCTGGCTGCCTATCTTTTAGTCTTGTCTCTGTTCATTAACAGCTGCACCACAGGGCAAGGAAGGAAAGGGGAAAGGAGGCAAAACCAAATCAGCACGGTTTGCAGCTTATTAGCCGAGAAGGAAGAAGCTGAAACTATTGGTTAAAATGAGCTTTTCCAATTATCTATGGGTTTCACTTGAATGTGCCAGCCAAATGACCACAGGTAGCCAAAAGATTAAGCTCATTTGAGAAGAATGAGCTACAGGCCAAGCATGGATCACAAGAGCAGAGAATTGAAGAGGAGGGGGAGTGCTTAAAGGCCACTTTCCCCAAACCGAACATGAACAAGAATGCCCTTTGTACACCACATACCTACCTGGCACTGAGATAAGACATGGAAAGATCTTAGCAAACAGCGCCAGCTGTTGGAGGGATGGTACTGGGGGGGGGGCAGGAAGGGGAACAATTGGGACTTCAGGATCACTTTCATTTTAAAAAAAAGTTTCCTTACATTCAACCTAAATCTGCCTCTTAGTCACTTCCCCCATCACTACTGATTCTGCCTTCGGGTTCAATCAAATTAAGTCTTATCTCCCTTTCACACAACAAACCTTGGAATGCCCCCAGACAACCATAGTTTCCCTCCTGAGCTTCCTCCTCCGGGCTAAACAGCCACAGTTCTTTTACTGGATCCTGGCATAGCAGGATTTTGAGGAACTTCATCATCTTAGTCCTCCAAATGCTTTTCTCTGGGGTCAGGGGAGAAGCAACTGGGGTTAAATGACTTGCCCAGGGTCACAAAGCCAGTAAGTGTCTGAGGCTGAATTTGAATTCAGGTCCTCCTGATTTCAGGGCCAGTGTGCCACCTAGCTGCCTCTAGACCAGATGCTTTTCAACATCCATCTTTCTAAACCGTGGTTTGTAGAACTGAACTACATACTCCAGGCGCCATCAGACGAGGGCCAAGTAAAGTGAGAATGCCTTCAATGCAGCCTCAGGTCGAGCTTTCATTCCATTCAAACCCATAGATCTTCTTTCAGAAATATGTCTGGACAGGTCTCTCTTATCCTGGACTTAGAAACTGTTCTTTGGGAATCAACAACTGGAACTTCAGATTTGTTCCTATTAACCTCAGCTTATTTGATTCAGATCTTTCTAGCTTGTCAGGACCCTTTGGAATCCTGACTGTCATCCAGTGGGCTGGCTGTCCCTCTAAGCTTCACTCCATCTGCAAAACTGGTAAGCGTGCTATCTGTGCTTTCATCCAAATTGAAGGCAAAAATATTGAGGCCCCTCCCCAAGCCTTGGGGTCCTCCATGGGCCAATTTCCTCTGAGGTGAAACTGACACTGATGGCTACTCTCTGGCTCAGAACACAACTGAACTCTCATCTAGCCCACAATCCTCCAGGCTCTCTACAAGAACACCATTAGAGGCTCTAGCAATGCTTTGCTCAAAAAATAAGTTGCTAAATAAAACTAACTTGGAATTGGTCTTTGAAACCATAGAAATTAGAGAGTAAAACACCCACTTTGCTTCTTGGTATGAGAGCACTAATACAGGGAGAGCTGTTTACTAAAGGGCTTTCTCCATGCCTAGTCCAACTGAGGTTGGAATAACTTTGATAAGCAGATAATGCAGCTTCTTCTCTTGAGATAGTGACTCAGAATCTCCTAGAGGAGAAAGCAGGTGTGAGCAGTGGGATTCTTTGCCCACTTGCCAAATGGAAGACCAAATATACTCATTACAAGAGGAGCACATTACTGTGCTCCATTCACCCATCCTGAAAAATGCAAAATTATGTTTTGCTATATTATATATGTTTAAGATGTGGGTTTTATTTTTGGGTTTTTTTGTGTGGTGGTGGTGGTGGTGGTGGTGTTGAACTGAGGGGGCAGTGGGGAAAACAGATTTTAAATGCATGTAAAAATGAATTTCTTTTTAAAAAACTAAAAGGTAAAATAAATCCAGGAGCACATAGGCAGGTCTAAGGTTGCAGTGGAAGTAGAATACTAAAACTACCCAGGGGATCTGGCTGGGGGCAGACATATACGAAATCAAAGGTGAGGTACCCCAAAAGAAGGTTCTTGGCAGCAGCCAAGGACTCTGCCATAGAGACAGCATTTCTTTACAGCTGAATTCATCCTTTGGCAAAACCAATGACAAAGTGTATCCTTGCCCGCCTTTGGCATTTTTCTTCACCAAGTGCATGAGAAAGTGAACCCAAACTCAAGATATCTGAAGGATACTTTCAGTAGAAAAGGAACTCAAAGCACCCTGAAAATAAGGATGGAACACTAAGATGATCTTGCTAGTCAAGTAAGTACAGGACAGGCTAAAGCCTGGGCAGCAGAGAAGACTCCAGAGGGAGGGCAATAGGAGGGAGGGAAGAGGGGGAAGAAGGAAGGGGAAAAGGAGAGGGAGGAGCAGGAGTCAGAGGGTGAGGACAGAGCCACGGACACTCAAGACTCAGAAGCAAGATGAAGAGATCAGGGAGATCAGAGGGAGAATGCCTGTCAGAGCCTTTACCCAAATGCTTAGTCCAGGGCCTGGCACATAGTAGGTGCTTAATAAATGCTCATTCCTTCCTTCTCAGAATAATCCTTCCCTCCTCAGTCTGGGTCCTGCAATAAAGCAGAGAGATGAAGAAAGGAGGCCCAGATGAAATAAAGCCTTCAACAAACCTTTCCAGATCACCCTGGGCAGAAGTGATGTCTCCCCACTCAGTGAGCAGCCCTTAGGCACCCCCTCCACATTCTAATCTGTATCATCAATACAGATCTAGACTTGTTTTCTCTTATCCCTCTCCCCAAGAGGCAATATGTGAGCTAGTCAAGCACATCCTGGCCCCTAAACTCAGCATCCTGTCTCCTGTCTTCATGCTATGTACACAGGCTGCCTGGTGAATTAGGAATCTGTTACATCTTCATCTCCACCGTGAGGTACTTCCAAAAGAAATCCCTGGGGCCAGATGTATTCACAAATGAATTCTACCAAACATTTAAAGAACAATTAATTCTAATACTATACGAATTATTTGGAAAAATAGTCACAGAAGGAGTCCTACCAAATTCTTTTTATGACACAAATATGGTGTTGATAAACCAGGAAGAAGAAAAACAGAAAGAAAAGTATAGACCAATTGTCCTAATCAATACTGATGCAAAAATGTTAAAGAAAATATTAGAAAGGAGGTTACAGCAACATATCACAAAGAGCTTCTGTTACAACTAGGAGGGATTTATACCAGGAATGGAAAGCTGGTTCAATATTAGGATAATTATGTATATAATTGACCATGCCAATAACAAAACCAACAAAAACTATACAATTATTTCAGTAGATGAAGAAAAAGCTTCTGACAAAACAGAACACTAATTCCTATTTTTAAAAAATTAGAAAGTATAGGAATAAACAGAGCTTTCCTTAAAATGATCATTAATATCTAGCTAAAACCATCAGCAAGCATTACATGTAATGGGGATAAGTGAAAAGCCTTCCCAATAGGATCAGGGATGAAGCAAGGACATCCAGTAACACCACTATTATTCAATACTGTACTAGAAGTGCTAGCTATAGAAATAAGAGAAGAAAAGAAACTGAAGAAATTAGAATGGCAACAGGCAAACAAAACCATCATTCTTTGCAGATGTTAGGATGATATACTTAGAGAACCCTAGAGAATCAACTAAAAAACTAGTTGAAACAATTAAGAACTTTAGCAAAGTTGCAAAATATAAAATAAATCCACATATACCATCAGCCTGTCTATACATTTCCAACCAAGTCCAGCAGGAAGACATAGAGAAATTCCTAAATAAATATCTGTGGATTGACTGGCACCCTTCTCTTCCTTCAAAGCTCTGCTTAGGTGCCATTGCCTCTGTGTCATCTTTCTTGACCACCACAACTCTCCCTCTCTCCCACTGGTGTACTCACCTGCCTCAAATACCATGAGATTTAAGAGCAAGTGGTGCATCCCCTAGTAGAATGTAAACTCCTTGAGAGCAGGCATAGATTTATTTTTGTCATTCAATTAACAGTGGCTATCTTTGTATCTTGCATACAGTAGGCTCTTAGAACATGTCTGTCTCACTGAAATGGATTGGTTAAATGTCCTCTAATCTAGTACAGGCAAAATCAACTACAGTGCTTGCAGGGAATGGTGGGAACTTTCTGATTGTGGAATTAGCAGAAAGTCCTTTTACTTTTAGCCCTTGCTAAAAATCATTGGAAAGTACATTTGCTCACCTCCTTGACCTAGCAATCAGTAGAGAGTCCATCATAAAAATGTCAGCGCTGGAAGAGAACTCAGTGGGCACGTGGGCTAAATGAGATTGTGCAGCACAACTCCCCTGACAAGCGGCCCCCTGGCAGTGACTGGACAATACTGATGAAGAGGGGCCCACTACCTCCAGAGGCAGCCCAGTGAATGCTTCTAACTGGGAGCAAATCTGTTTGTGTTTTCCCCTGATATCAAGCCAAGATGTACTTGTCTGCAATTTGTGTGCATCTCTCACTCCCACTTCCATCCTCTGGGACCAAGCAGAACAAAGTCCAATCCCCCTATCTCATAACAGCCCTTCACAGAGAAGAGAAATGAGTTTCAAATTTGCATGGGATAGGGGGGTCTAGGGGAATGAGTGGGAGAGCAGAGGGAAGGCCACTAAGAGAAAGAAACTGAAATAGCTCTGCGGATGTTCTAGGGTCCAGGCCCTCAGGACACTTGAAAAATGGGGGACTCTGCAGGAGATACACAGAACTCTTACTCCATGAGAGCTTCCAATGAAAACAGGAGGCTCTGTGTGGCTGGCTTAGAGGTTTACTTCTAGGCCCTCCCTGATGGCATTCTGCTCAGAATCTCCAACACAGAGCCATAAATGGGGTAGGGAACAAGGGCTTTGCCACAGATGGCCAAATTTAGGGGATACTAACAAGACTTATGGTCCTTCAGCAAGACAGAAATGAGTGTCTCCAGCATGATTTAACAGGGAACCCCCAGTTCACAAGAATAATGTGTTAAAATAAGAGTTACCCAATAGTGGGCTAAGGTGAACTACTCCTTGCTGCCCAAAGGACAGCCCTTCCAGAAGAGACTTCTTGCCAGCATCTCTGTTTCTACTGTTTGCCTCCTCACACCTGAGGGAATGCTTCTTGGTACTTTCCAAGGTTAAAAATTCCTCATTATGACTCCATTTCCTTTCTAGTCCAGTCCCGTCCCCAATAGCAGCCTGGTGCTATTACCAGGGAATACTTCCTCTCCCCATATTAATAATAATAAATGCCTGTTTCCTGCCTTCTGTCCTTCCTTTCTTTATCCCCTCCTTTGTCCCCAGACTTAGCCTAACACGCTCCCTCACTTCAGCCACCCCAACAAGGAGCCAGTATCTCCTCCCCTTTTCCTTGGCCCAAGCACAAAAGTTGCTACTTACAGCTCTGAAAAGGCATCCTTGGCCGATTGCTCTCACAAACACAAGAGGCAGACGTGGCCACTAATGCTCCCTCTTCTGTAGCCATGGCCCTGAAAAATCCCCAGTGAGCCAATAACTAGGGTGAATTTACCCAAATCCTGAAAATACTTTATTTCTGAAACTTATAACCAAATATTGCCCTCTGTCTCTGACAGTGAAGCAGACCAAGGATGGTCAGGAGTAAAGTGCACATGATAGCTAAGTCCCATTTGGGAAAGATGTGAAAAGCACCTCCCTTCCTGACTCCCCCTCCTACTTCAGCATCTCCCTCATTCTTTGATGATGCTCTGCCAACATGCTTCCCTCTAAATGTGTCTTGCATGAATTCATATTAGAGCTACATTCTGACATGCTCTGATCTATGGGTTCTGTACATAACAGTGGTCTAAATACAACATGATAAAGCTTAGATGCCCTTCCATACTCAATAACAACAATTCAAAATGTTCTAAATTAGCATCCTCCTTCACGTTCATTTTTATCAAATTTTCAGAATCACAGAAAGAGTAATTATTCTGAGGACTAGGCCAAATGACGGCCACTCTGTTTCTCCTTTCCCTCCCGTAACAGGAATAGATAAAGTTCTGCTGAGTTCTATACAATGGCTGATCACAGTATGCCATTCTTAATTTCTTTCAATTGTCTCCATGAAAATATTTTGCATTTTAGATGGCATGTTAAACCCACAAAATCTGCAATGAATAATAAAGTTATTTTCAAGCATTTGCCTTTCATAGAAAACATTTTAAATTGATTTGTCAAGATTCTTCCACCCCGAGATTAAAAATGAACAACCAAATTTCATCCCAGAAGAAAGGCAATTTGGTGTTGTAAAAAACTCACCGGGCTTGATTTGACAGATCCAACTCAGAAACCTGCTAGTGATAGAAGTTTGAGCAGGGTATCTCAGCCCTCTAAACCTGCTTCATCTGTCAAATGAGGATAAAAATATAAACCCTGCCTGTCTTACACTGTCGTTGTGAAGATTAATTGAGAAAGGGTTTGTAATTATAGAAGCACCATATAGATTTTCATAATTTTCATCACCATCACATCTGATTTTCTATTTTAGCATGCATTTATCAGCCTAGTTGAGTTGAAATACTATTATATAAGTATTGTTTTCCCCCACAATACAGGGGTAGAATAACTAATGCCTCTGAGAGGTCACCCATATACATCCATCCTAACTTCCTGTTACGTGGCCAAGACTCAGAGGAAACAACCAGGCTGTAGGGCAAGGAAGCAGTTTCCTATGCCCTACTTTGGGTTTTCTTGTTCTTTCTCGGCTCTTGTTTGGTTCCCCAAGGCCCCTGGATCCAAAGGCCCACCCTAAAAGAGCTATGTCAGGACACTTTTGTGGAAGTGGCTGGTACCCTTCTTTTGACAGAAACGAATCCTTGGCTACTAACCTGGGAAAGTTTTGTTTCCCCAGAACTAAGAAATTAGGAATATATTAATCCTATTTCTATATGATACTAAATTTATTAGAGAAGGAAGACAGAATTTTGGACCCAGCTAGAGAGTTTGCCCCCTACCTTCCTAAGACAGCAGGTGCCATCCAGAGCAAGCACTTCCTTCTTCCTTATGCTATACCTCCAAACACTTCTTCATCAGTCTTCTTTCCTACCTCCTCTGCTCAAGTCTTACCAAGGCCCAGCCCTCTATTTGGGCCTTTGTTCTCACCCCCTCCTATGTCTCCTCCAAGAATGTATTCCCTTGATCATTTCCTATCTTTTATCATCTTCAATCTCTCCTTATCTAGAGGCTCCTTTGATGCCCCAAACCAGGTCCCTGCTACACACCCTTAAAAAAATCTTCTCTTGACTTTGCCATCCCTTCAAGGTATTGCCCCATGTTTCTTATCCCTTTCATACCCAAACTCCTAGAAAAAGCCATCTCTAACTGTTGCCTCTACTTTCTTACCTTCCACTCAGTTCTTAACCCCCTGCAAGGGCTTCTGACCCTTAAATTTGCTTGAAACTGCTCTAACCTTGGTTACCAGTGATCTCAACTGCTAAATCCCATGGCCTTTTCTCCATCGTCGTCATTCTGAAGCTTATTGCACTGTTGGCCACAGGCTTTTCATTAAGATTCTCTCCTCACTGGGCTTCTATGACATTACTCACTATGCCTTAGCTTCCCTCTCAACTGGTCAACCTCTCCTTCTCATCCTACTTTGCTGAATAATAATCCAGCATAGGTGTTGCCCAAGGTTCTGTCCTGGACCCCCTTCTTTTTCTAGGCAATCTCCTAGCAGCATTTCACACTTTTTGTATTTGAAATGTTATTCTCTATTTCCCCCCAAACCTATTCCTCCTACAAACTTCCCTATTTCTATTGAAAGCACCACCATACTTTCCGTCAATCAGCAATCCTCCTTCACTATTCTTGCCCTCACCACTCTCTCCCCCCACATCCAATCAACTGCCAAGTCTTGGTGTTTCTTCCACATCGCATAGCTCTCTCCTCTCCCCTCCTGGAATCACCACAAAAATTCAGAATAGAAAGCTCTCCTCCAAAAGATTCCTACCAGCCTTGCCAGACTTTGGTCACATGACTCCCCTTCCCATTTTTTTCATTCCAGACAAACTTGCTTAGCAGCTACTCCCTGAATTTGACCAATCACCCCCCATATCTGTGCCTTTTGCCTGCAACATATTCTCTCCTCACTCCTACCTCTCAAAACCCTTAGCTTCCTTTAAGGTACAGCTCAGGTACCAGTTCTTCAGGAAAGCCTTTTCTGACCTTTGCCTCTGTATCATTTTCATCTCAGTATTGATGGTGCCTATTCCAAGTAGGACGGAAACTCCATGAGAGTAGGAACTTTCTCCTTTTTTGTCTTTATATCTCCAGATAGATCTATCTGTACACAGTGACATATCTGTACCTGACAGAGTAGAACTAGGTGTCTGTTGAACTGAGGAACTCCTCTCATTAGAGAACTTGAAGAAAAGACTAGATAAGTCTATATCCTAGACCCAGGCAGATCCAATATTCACCTGCCTGGAAACCAAGAGAACAGATCTTTTAAGGGCCTTCCAGGATTTCAACACTTTTCAGTCATGGTGCTTAGATCAGATCTAAATCATCCTTCTTTTATCTCACCACCTAAAATGCACACATTTTGTGATGTTGTGGTGAAAAGACTGTTCTATCCTTTGATTTATCTTTTTTAATGACTGCAATTAAATGTAATCCATCATTGTAATTTCATCAATATATCAAGGTAGGGCTGCATGAAGCAAATGATAAATGGTCTGCTCTCTAAAACCATTCATGATTTTTGAACCCCAAAATGAAGACGATCAAACAAGTGGGAAGAGAGTCATCAAGGCTCCTTTGGAAGCAGCCAGCTTTGGGGGTCAGAGATGAGCCTCCCGCTACAGGTTTCCAAATATGCCAGGTTTGATGGGACAACACAGCTCGGACTCTGACATCCAGTGCCCCGAGGTCTGTTTATTAAGGGCCCAGACCCGTGCCAGTAGACACGGAGGCTGCCCGACAGGATTACGGAATAAGCTCTTGAAAAATTTCTTTGGCAAAATAAGAGGACACAGTAGGCCCAAGGCCACCAAAGCCACGAGGCTGCGCAAGGCATGACGTACCAGACCACGGAGCTGGCTAAGGGGGGGTAGGCAACCTCACCACATCGCAGCACTCCCTCCCAGCCGGACGCGTTGAGGCCTCCCCTCTCCAAGACCGCCCCAACAGACACAGCCCCCACCTCCATACTAGGATTCCCAGCCGGCTCTAACAGTGTGAGGGGCAGTGACCAAGCACGTGACTGGAATCACGGGAGCTAACTGGGACATGGGGCGGGGCTTCCAGTATGGGGGGGGGCGGGACTTTCCATTCCTCCATTGCCTCAAGGCTAGGGTCCTGCTGGCGCATCTTGGCCCCGTGTCTTCCCCTTCCCTTTGTTGTAGGTGCCCTTGACCCAACCACATGACAGCCCTCACCGACTTAGTGCAAATAACTCTTATGATTTATTTGTAGTCCCCCTTGGAGGAATGATAGGATGCCTTGTACGTTTGGGATTGCTCACAAAAGAATTGAGTCTCTGGGACCTAGGGACCTAGGAGGCAGCTTGGTGCAGGGGGTCTGGAGCACAAGGGACCTGGGTACAAACCCCCACTCTTTCTGTCTCAAATGAGGTCATGGGTGTAAAAGACATATCATCTTAAAGGGCAGGTATTCCTCTGTGTGACCTTAGGCAAGTCACACCCTCCCTGGGACTTCAGAGCTCTCTTCTAGGACTGTCATTTGTAGAGTAAAGGCAGTCAGACTAGAGGACCACTGAAGTCCCTTCCAGGTCTCATTTCTAGTAGAATGTAAACTCCTCGAAGGCAAGAATATCCCACTTCTATGTTTTTTATCCCCAGCACCTAACACATTGCCTGGCATGTAGGGAATCCAAAATGTTTATTGAATGACTGATGGGCCAATGGAGTTATTTCT
>CM053602.1:7666883-7684051 GCA_028646575.1 Pseudocheirus occidentalis | reverse complement strand
GGGATGAACAGCTCCCAGGTCCTTGTCCAGTCCTCAAGGCAATCCCCAGCACACACTGAAGTTCACCAGGTTCAGCACACCTCAAACCCTTCGGGACTTCTCTTACCTGGAACTCAAGGATCAGCCAGGCCGCCAGCAAACAAAGTCCCATCCTGTTCATGTCTTCAGTCAGCTTTCAGATACTGGGAGAGGAACACTCTCTCTCTCTCCCTCTCAGCTGACTTCAGTCTCCAGAATTCTCCTTCACTGAGGAACCAACTCCAAAATCTGTCTGACTCTCTAAAATTCTCCTGCTTATAAGCACTGGCCTTCTCCCAAGTCAACAGGGGAGTTCACACCTTTTCACCAATGGACTTAGCCCTAAATATCTGATCTACTTAGCCCTAAGTATCCTATCCACTTAGCCCTAAGTATCCTATCCACTTAGCCCTAAATATCAAACAAATTGATTACCATTACATTACTCCATATCCAACCTTTGTCTAACAGCAGAATGTAAGCTCCTTGAGGACAGGGACTGTTTGGTTTTATTTGCATGGTATCTGACAGAAAGTAGGTGCTTGCACCAGACCAGGGTGCATTCAGCCACAGTGAATGACATAGCTACACTCATGACATCATTTCATCTATGACAAGGCTCTCTAAATGTCCCAAATGCCAGATCACATGACCCCAAGTACACTGAGATCTAGAACATTGAGGCCTATACAAATTCCTCAGTTAAAACTGTCATTATTCAAAAGAGATAAGTTTAATCATCTAGGCTGGAAAAAGAGAATGGAGGAAAAATATATATGAAGCTCTCATTGGGCCAATCCACATCTCTGTGCCAGTCGTGGTGGCTCTGCCTATGCTGGAACAACTTTAACCTGTAAAATGAACTGGGTCCAAACTTAAAAGGGAAGAGTAGGAGACACTGGAATATGCTTGGAAAACTGGGGAGTGCCTTCAATAATCATGAATAATTTTTTTCTGTGCCCATGAAACATCTGTGTAGAGATTTAGAATATGTATATGTATATGCTTCAATCAGATATAGATGAAGAACAGTGAGCATCAATGTGCAAAACCACAAAGAGGGGAAACCAGGAGACATGGCAGTGTTGAATATGTAAAGGAGGAAGCTGGGCCAGGGAGTATCATGGCAGGCACTGTGGAGAGAGACAAGCTATAAGAGGAAACTGGAAAATAAAACCAAAGGAAGACAAAAGTAGAAGCAGGAAGGTTGGAAGTTGTGATTAGAAAAGATGCCAAGTCCCTTCTGGGGCCAATTTTCTTCCTTGTTAGCAATGGCTTGATCTGACCAGTGGGAAATGGGAACCTACTGATGGGGGCCTCTCTTGCACTATGGAAAAATAGGGTAAACTCAGTCAAGCTGAGGATGGAAGCTTGGGCTTGATCAGTTCGGTATTGGTTCACAGTTGGATGCTTTTTTGTTTTGACATTAAGAAATCAAAATAATAATAAATATGGTGCAGGCTTCAAGTGCCACTTGTTTATGTCAGCAGCTTGGAGGGAAGGAGGTGGGCCAGAAACAAGCAAAATGGGCCAAACTACAAAAAGAGTAGTTGAGTGTCAGACTAAAATGAAGGACCCAAGGACCTAAAATAGTAAACCAAGGGAGTATGGAGCAAAGGAATACAACCGGGCCGGGTGTGTGTGTGTGTGTGTAGGGGGAGGGGGTTGAGGGGGGGAGAACCTGTGGTTAGAAAACAGAAACTGAGGGATCTGAGAATGGAGACACTGAAAATAGCTTTAAGGGGGCGGCTAGGTGGCACAGTGAATAGAGCACCGGCCCTGGAGTCAGGAGTACCTGAGTTCAAATCCGGCCTCAGACACTTAACACGAAAAACTAGCCATGTGACCTTGGGCAAGTCGCTTAACCCCAACCTGCCCTCCAAAAAGCAAAAAAAAAATAGCTTTAAGAGTCTGCAGGAAATACAAGTAAGAGGTCCAGAGCTGATGTGGGGAATATTTTATAGGACAAATTACTGGGTAAAGTCAAAATGGAGATCTAGGCCAGGAGGACAGGGAGCAGGAACTACACCAACATCTGGACACTAGATCTGTTCCAGCCAAAAACCTGTGCAAACAGCTAGTTCAGACTCTGAGTTCATAGGCTTTCAAGATACAGGAAGCCTTTGAGAACATTTAATCCTAGGATCACAGTTTGAGAGTTGGAAGGGAACTTGGAGGTCAAATAGTCCAACTCTCTTATTTTACAAAGGAGTAAACTGAGGCCCAGAGAGATGTGACTTAGTAATGACTCAAAGATCTGAGCTCCAGGTGTATGACTCCAGACCTAGCATCCTTTCTCTGCTGAGTGAATCCATCTGTACCTGAGGCATTATTCAAATCTAGCTTGCATTTCTACCTTAGGGAAATACAGGGCACCTGGGACTGTTCTTGGGACTCAATATGCGTGCATACGCTTGTAGAAAATAGGACACATATAGAGGAATTAGGGATGGAACAGAGAGAATTTCTTGCCACAGCATCTCTTCACATTTCCAGGTTCACTAGTCTTAAATAATTCAAGCCATGACCCAAGTCTCCATCCAATGGCAGACTTTCCCTTTTTTTACTAGACCATAGAGGAGATATGTTGATCCAATAGCAAATGATATTTAATTGACACGTGAAACAATATAATAAATAGGAAGGAATTAAATAGCAAAACATTTTCTGCACCGAAATACAAAGGGTTGCAATTTCCCATAATTCCAGGGCAGTCAGGATACAATTCTTCCTTCACTTTTCTCATGCCTAACCCCTTCATTTTACAGAGGAAGAAACTGAGGTCCAAGGGCTTCAGGGTCCACACAGTAATGTTCATAATAATTCTACAACACCCAAACATTTGCCATCGACCCTATAAGGTTGGGTATCTAGCTATTCTTTCCTTGGAAGGAAAAGCAAGAGCATTAACAGTATTCCTGACCTCTCTGGGAATCAAACCATCAGACACTAGGGGCCCTGACAGGAAGAAAAGGAGAACAGGTGAAAGAAGAGGAAGAAAGGAGTAAAAGCAAAACCCAAAGTCCGAGTTTCTAGGAAATGGATATCACAATGTTCATAGAAATGTTGCTTCGGGAGTGGGAGAGAATTGTCAATATGTAAATGCCTTTTTATGATAAATAAAACCTCATGAGAACAAAAGGAGATAATAGATATAAAAGTGCTCTGGAAAGCGAAATACCTTCCAAACACCAGGCAATAAAGCCTTTCCTGGGAGCACTTCTTAAATCTCCCAGTCTTATTCTCCAGAAACATTTAGCTTCCCCATCCGTCTGATTTTATCTTCCCCAATTTACTTCCTTTCTACTCTAAAAGTCAAAGATAAGACCAAGAGGCTAGAGCCTGGCAAATGGTGGCAACAAGGCCCAGACCAGATTCCCTTCAAAATAGAAGTTCCAATGAGCTCTGACAAGGTCAGAGGTACCACTCTGGCACATTCTAGATGGGGTCTTTATTTTAAATGGACCCCCTTCTGACACAATTCAATCAAAATCAAATATTTATTAAAGGCCTACCAGGAGAGGATCACAAAATGCCTCATGTTAGAGTGGTCATATGAGCTGAGCTCTGTAGAAGTTGGGAAATGACAGAGATGGTGAAAAGTTGACCCCTTTCAGGGTTTCAGAGAGAAGATGTAAGTGGCAGCTTGGGGCAGGTGTGATGCTCCGTTCTAAGGGAGCAGATAGAGTCACAGGTTCCAGGAGACAAAGACCAGCCATCAGGGAAGGCCAAGTTCTCCATACTGAGGAGGATGTTGTTACTGACAGTACCTCCAGTATCCAGGCTAAGTAGCCACCAACATGATCCCCTCCCCAGTCCCCCCAAGCTTAATATCTAATCTCATTCAAGAAGAGAATAAAAACCTCCTTTAAAAATTGAACCCCCAGGTAGCTAGATGGCACAGTGAATAGAGCACTGGCCCTGGAGTAAGGAGGACCTGAGTTCAAATATGACCTCAGGCACTTGACACACTAGCCATGTGACTTTGGGCCCTGCCTGGATTCCTGCAGGTTGACTTCTGAGGTGGATGGAGGTAGGGGTGCCATGCAGCTTTGGAAGGCTAGGCCTGCTGAGATTCCTCAACTCCTCAGACTTTTTCTATGAACTGCTCAGTCTCCATTTGGTTTGCTTTTCTAGAAGTTCAGGCTAATTTGGGAATCTGTGTTAAAAGAAATTCACTTCCCAGAGTGCGGAACATGCTCTACATGTTAAAAATGTTACCTTTAGGTGGGTATGGAAAAGGAAAAAAAATAGAAATGAGAGGCTACAGTGCCCAGGATAGCAGATCTTTAAGCAATCCACACTGGGCTTTAATCCCTTCAAAAGGTCAATTCCTCAGACAATTTATTTCAAAAGATTCGGCTTCTAAGATAATTGGTCTTGTTTATCCTTATTGTGGGGCACAGCGAGCTCACTCTCAAGATTGCAGCTTCCCCATCTGGATTCACAGCATGGACAGGTGTTTTCTGTCTGGACGGAAGGCCTTTTAAGTGGCACATTTAGGGCCAAAATTGCTCGCTGTCTATTTAAATACAACAGATCTTCACCTTTAGCAAACCTAATTCAAACTCTGACTAAGAGGATGCTGGGAATAATATTGTAGAGAACGTGGCCAGCCCTTTGCTGAATGAACAGAGTTTAAAGCTTCCTAATAGAAAAGCATCTCATCCGATTACCAGATGAGTTTGTAGCTATTTGGGAAGGAGTTGCCGGGCCATTCTGAGAAATCAGAGTTTTCTACCCGTAACTGTGGCACCCATGAACTACTAAACCATTGAAAGAAAGTGACATTTCAGGCTCTTTGGCTCCTAAGAAAATAAACTGGGAAGAAAACAGACACCTCTACTCAGAGTCATCTCTGGGATTCACCGAATCTGAGGAATATAGATTTGGAGCTGGAAGAGGTGAGAGGGAAGGGACTAAGTATTTATTAAGGACCTACTATGTGCTAGGCACTGTGCTGAGCACTTTACAAATAGGATCTCATTTGGAAGAGGCCTTAGAGGCCATCTAGTACAACACCCTCATTTGACAAATTAGGAAACTGAGGCCCCATACCAGGATTTGAACCTCGATGCTCCTGTGTCAGATCCAAAGCATTTTCTGTTACACTGTGACTGGGAGCTGTGCTTTGGGGAGTGAGGGAGCAAAAATTCTCAGCTTGGGAAAGAATGAGATCTCCTCCCACCACCAATCCACTAGCCTCCTCCTCATCCTTTCAGGCCCAGTTCGAAGTGTCCTCCTCCAAGAAGTCTTCACTGCTTTCTCCCCCTCCTCTTGCCTTCTCTTTCCTACCAAGACTGCAAGCTATTTAGAATCATATCTTAGATCTGGAAGGACCTTAAAGGTCATCCCCATTTTAGACAGGTCGAGAGAGGGAAGTGATTTATTCAAGATCTTACAGGTAGCAAATGCTAAGACTCGAACCCAAGTCGTCTGACTTCCAAAGCCAAGTGTCCTTTATGTGTCTTCCTAATTAATCTTCAGATTCCCCACAAAGACCAGCCCAGGCCCCCATGCAGCAGACCCCCAAGAAATGTTTGCTGAGTAACTGAACACATACCATGGTAACTTGATGCCATCCAGTGAGGGCAGCATGATAGGCTGGAAAGAGTCAGGAGACCAGGACTTGGTTCAAGCCAACCAACATGTAGCACTGAGTAACAGCCTGACAATGTGGAGTGAGAGCAGCGCCTGGCTTCAATGCTCATTATATGTAAGGAGAAGCAGCTGGTGCTGGGATAGAGCACCAGCCAGGAAGGGAAGGCAGGCAGGAAAACCTGAGGCCAGGCTAGCTTCTCGAACATACTGACTGTGTGCCCCTGGACAAGTCATTTGACTTCTCATTGCCCCATTCTAGTCTACAACTAGAAGCTCCCTACGCCCATGAAAAAGCATATGAGAATGCAAAAAATACACCAAGTTCTGTACTAGCCCCTGAGGAGACAAAGATAAACACGACTTTTTCCTGGCCCTGGAGGAAATCGAATTCACCTGGGGGGGTTACCACATCTCCACAGATAAGTAACTACCCAATGTAGACAAAGGCATTTCAACTGAGGGCATCAGGGAAGGCCTCTTGGAAGAGGTGGCACCTGAAGCATGCTTTTAAGGAAGCAAAGGTAAGGAGACAGGAGAGTGAAGTCAGGCACTATGTGCAGGTAGCAGCTACAGGGGGTCTTGGCTGTGGAGACCTTGAAATGCCAGGCTGAGGAGATGGCATTTTCTCCTAGAGTTCCTTTGGTTACCACTTCGACTGGCTCTCTGGCACAGCGAAGGCAGCCCATCCATGGCTTCCACAAGGTGGGCCAAGAAAATGGTAGTTAGGCAAGGCAGAAGGGGAGGTTAGGTAGGTAGCGGGAGAGCAAAGGGAAGCGCCCTGATGGCCTGTCCTGGTAGTTCTTACCACCTCTCATAGACTGGAATGCTATCTATGCCACAGGGTCCTTATTTATTATTTATCAATCAACATATGTATTCACTTGACAAACACATTAGATAGCTTTCAAACAAATGCAAAACATAGTAAGATGCCACAGACATGAGATAGTCCGAGGGCCAGCTTCCTCACAGCTCAGAGCTGGAGGATTTGCCAAACACATGAGATGTGGAAGGTGCAGCATGCCTTGAGTCAGGGAAGCTGCCGCTCAGAATTTTGGGCCTCCAGCTAGTAGCAGTGGGCCCAGGGAGGGGTACCCAGAAGGCACCCCCATTGATTCAAGAGCGAAGGGGCCTTCTCCTCCCCTCATTCCTGCTGCAGCCCTCCCATCCTTGGCTGGCAGATTCATCTGATCGCCCTTTTTTCTTTCTTTTTTTTTTGTTTGTATTTTTGCTTTTTGCAGGGCATTCAAGATTAAGTGACTTTCCCAAGCTCACACGGCTAGTTTTTGTGCTAAGTGTCTGAAGCCGCATTTGAACTCAGGTCTTCCTGACTCCAGGGCGGGTGCTCTATTCACTGCACCACCTAGCTGGCCCCTGGCTGCCTTTTTTTCACATTCCACATCGACTCCCTTCCCGTGATCATATTCCACCTTAAACCGTCTTCGTGTAGACATCGATGTTCTGCCCCCACGCCTCCCTTCAATTTAAATTAGGTGCCAGCATGTGCCAGGCCCTGCATCAGACACTGGACAAGCAAAGACAAAAGTAATGCCCTGCTGTCAAAGGGTTTCTATTCTACTTAGGGCCCGAAATGTGTTTGCAGATAAGAAAATACAGAGTTTTTAGAGAGTAAATGCAAAGTAATTGGTGGTGGGGTGAAGACAACGTGGACACACAGGGCGAGGGCTCTTGCCTTCTCAGTGTCACCTGAAGGGAATGCTTCAAAGGCAGCTTGGGAAGGGTGGTGAAGGGCACGCTGCAGGCCAGGAACACTGCATCTGACAGCAGATTGCTTCCACATCTTGACTGCTGTTACTGATCGGTTTTCTCTGATTTGCTTTTTTTAATTCTTTCTTACAAAGGATGACTGGGTGACCAGAGGGGAATCCAGAGAGAAATCTAGGTAATAGAAAAGCAGAAGCTATCCATACAAATCTATTCAAATGAAAAATGAAAGAAAAGAAACACAGCCCAGGGAGGGTGGTCTGAGTGAGGCCCATGGAAACAGTGACTGAAATGGTGCAAAGGAGGGAACATACTGTCCTCCATGAAGTGCCTGGAAGTTCCTCACTGAGGTGGGGTAACCAAGTGGCAGAGGCCCATCCTGCCCCGCAGCTGCCAAGTTTCCATAGCTTGGGCTCATGCTCTACCTAATTGATGCCATGGCCATTGAGGCATCTCTTTCCCCTTCTGCTCCTGCCCATCCTTATCAGGTGAAGGGCCCATGGACACATGTGTATTTTGAGTTACTCCCCTCAGTCACAGAATCCCATAAAAAAGAGAGAAAAGAGGAGAAAGACTGTGCTACTGGTCTGTGGTGCCCTACCTGCTTTCCCCAAGCTTTGGGCAAGTGGGGCTATCTCTTCCTTTTGAATAAAATGGTAGCCCTAGAAAAGGCCTGAAGATACCAGCTGGGGTAGGCCTACAGGCCTTGGACAGACCAACAGCCTTTCTCTCTTGAGAACTCCTTCCCTAGCCCTCCATTGTCTTTGGTCACCCCTAAATCCAGAAGATCCTAAGCCCAGCTTTCTGAAAGCTCCTCGCTTCAATGGTTTGGGCTTATTCCATTGTCTACAGCTGGTCATAAAAAACGTGCTATGCACTAGGCCATATTATAAACAAATCATGCTTCTGTCTTCTCCACACAGACACACAGCATGGAAGAAGGGATAGAGAGAACTGGTCTTACAGTCTATAAAGACCTAGGTTCGAGTGATGCCTTAACACAATGCCTGGCACATAGTAGGGGCTTGATGAATGTTTACTGACTGACTCTGTGACCCTGGGCAAGGCACATAATCTCTTAGTGTCCCCAAGCAGCCCTCAGACTTTAGGCTTTGAAAAAGCAGTCACTTCCATTTGTAGAGGGAAGACTCTCCCCTGGGAGTTCCTCATACCCATGAAGGTGTAGGCCTTCCAGACCCCTTCCCTTGTCCAACCGGAGCAAGGCCAATGTCTTTCCCTTTTCAAACTAGAATCTCTCATTCTTTCAGAGGGGGGCAACTTCTGCAGACTCTTTTTTCATACCCTTTTTGAAGCTGGGAGGACTGCCACACACAGAACACTGTGAATAAGTGGCCAATAACAAGCATGCCTTGCTTTAGACAATAATGTTTCACATTGCCATAATAACACTTTAAAAGGTTTGCAAAACACCTGATAGACATTGCTCATCAGGCAAGTGTTATCGTGAGCCCCATTCTACAGATGAGGAAACTGAGGCAGAGAGACATTAAGTGACTTGTCTGGGGTCACATGGCTAGTAAGTCTCAGAGGCAAGATTTGAATTCACGTTTTCCTTGGTCTAAGTCAGCCTGCTCTAAGGACCCCTGACAATGTATATGTGACTCACATGTTTGTAAATCAAATTCTATTTCAATACATTTAGGGAGAGAGCCCACTAAATAAGCATGGCTTGAGCATCTCAATGAGGCTCTGTGATGTTGGCAAACTCCTTCCTCCCCCAATGCAGACTGTGACTTGTAGCTCGCACCTCCTGGTAGCTTGGTAGGAGATGCCCAACGGCTCCTGGAGCAAACAAGATCTCAAAAGACAAAAAACCTGAATGCATCACCTTGCAGACGATGTGGTAAAGATTTTCATAAGGGCTTTTTGTTTTAATCCTTTTTAATGTGCCTAACCATTCACTAATTCTCCATTATGTAAATCTGGATTTTTGTATATAATATTTAAAGAGAGACCTGCTTCCACAAGAGGAGGAATGTCTGCTTCCTAGTTCTGGTACTGTGCCCTTTTAGAGCATCTCCAGATCATACTGAATTTCCTTTCAACATGCTCAACTAGTGGTCACCTATGACTTTCAGGTCCTTTTCCACAATAGCCGGTCCTGTCTACTGTTTGTAGTGATAGCTTTTTTTTCCTCTTCTCTGTGAAAGTCTATGATAGGCAGCATGGACAAAGTAGAGTGCCAACTTTGGAGTCAAGGAGGCCTGTGTTCAAATTGATATTTACTAGCTGAATAGTATTGGATATTTACTAGCTGAATAACCATGGGCAAGTTGCTAAACCTCTCTGTGCCTCTACCCAACTATATAAGACTATAAGCTATGGAGAATCTGTTGCTCTGCATTAGTGGAGAGGATTTCCACACCTAGAGAGCCCACATTAATGTAGTCATAGGTCTGGACTAAAAAAGTGCAATTCTGTCCTATTTGTTATTTTAACTTTTTTTTCCTAATGATCTCTCTGGTATTGTTAGGATACTTAGGAACCACTGTGGCAGCCACCCTAGAAATTAACAGACAGCCAACAATATGTCAAAATGTACCCATTTTTTTTTCTACATGACAAGTCTGTGGCTATGGGGGCCAGCCAGCTCTAACAGATGGCCAAAAGAGAGGATTTGGCCAGAGCTAAAGTACTACTCAGGCAGAGAAGGCAGAGAAGGCTCTCTATCGTGTAGGAGTGCTGAGGGCAGCAACATACTTGCAGAGATGCACCACACAGTCCAAATGTCCCTCTAGGCAGCTTTCTGTGTATAATAGGTTTAAGGGGCGATGGGGTTCTGTCTAGTTATGTGCACACAGACAGAAATGGAACCCAGAAGTAGAAGGATAGGACTGGCTCCAGTGCGGCTCAAGACAAAGGCTCTGGGAAGTAGCTGGAAGACTGCAAAGATTTGAAGTAGGACCATTGGGTTATTTGGGAGGAGGAGCTGGTCAGCCCAGAGAGGTCAAAGAAAATGGCCTTTCGTCCTGCAGTCCAGGCCAACACCTATGACAAAGTCTATAGCAGCTCCATTTCTATGGCCTTTGCTGTGAGCCTTTACACGAGTCTGACAATGACAATGGAAAGAAGTAGGCTGAAAGCTGAAGGAGGAAGTAAGGCCAAGAGAAGTTTTCATTCTGAAAAAGATGGGAGGTTTGGGCATCTTTACAGGCTCAGGAGTCAATGAGGAAGGAGACTTTTTAAAAGATATCTTTCAAAAAACTGATCATCCCTTCATTGCCTAAGGCATCAATAGACTCCACCCTTGTAACAAAGATGTAGATAGAGATGGGCAAAACAAATGAGCACATGGCCACAAGGCATGTCTCCTTCCTCACCAGTCTTTGTGGGGGGAGGGAGAGTGGTTAGGGGAGGAATTAAAGATGATGAGTGAATGAATGAATGAAAAACCAAGCACTGTGTTAAGCACTGGGGATACAAATAGAAAAAGCAAAATGTTAGAAATAGTTCAAGAGGTAGGGGCGGCTAGGTGGTACAGTGAATAGAGCACCGGCCCTGGAGTCAGGAGGACCTGAGTTCAAATTTGGCCTCAGATACTTGACACAAAAATTAGCTGTGTGACCTTGGGCAAGTCATTTAACCCCAATTGCCCTCCAAAAAGCAAAAAAGAGAGAGAGAGAGAGAGAGAAATAGTTCAGAAGGGAAACCAAGTCAAAGCTAAAGAGAAACCCTAATTATGTTGTACAAAGCATGAAGAGTAAAGACACCAAAACTAGAAATTCCCTGGAGATGAATGGGAAATTAGGAACCTGCAGAAGCCCAAGGAAGGACAACGGATGGTCTGAGAGTACAAGGTGTCACATGGAATTAAACACACTATCTTGACATGGATAAAAGGAAGGATGTATGCGTGTGTGTACATGTATTGTGCATGTGTGTGCACATGTTGTATGCGTGTGTGTCTGTTGTTTGTGTGGGGTTTTTATAGCTTGGCAAAGAAATCTCACCTAGAGGAAAAACCAGAAAGTAAAGTCCCAGGGACCCAGGAGAAAAGGAGAGAAAAGGCAAGCTGGGCTCAGAAGCAGGAGCATAGGCCATTGATCTGAGAGGTAAATAGAAGAGAAATACGTTTTGTATAAATGTGATATTTCCTTCAGAGGAGCCAGGCTGGGAAGAAGAGAATCAATGATCCACAGGGTTGAGCTCCAACTTATATTATTTATACATTTTGGAGGCAGGGAGAGGGAAGAAAACTACCAAAAAAAGAAGGAATTTTCCTCCAAGTTTTCAGATGGCTTTCTGACATGCTTCTACTGGGCTGCTTCCATTTTCCCCAAGGTACTTTGAACACTGCCCTGTGCCAGCCCCCAAAGCCTGCCAGCCTGCTGCTCTGTGGGTTTGGGTCCAAGGAACTAAGCAAGCTACAGTGGGGGCTTTAGAGAAGAAACACAACACAACAAAACAAACTCAGTGTGCTTTGCAAGGCTTGTTTTAACACTTCCATCTAAATGCAGCACTCCATGATTTCCCTCCCTAGTCTAAAAGGGTCGAAAGAGAGAAATAAGTACAGAAATCCTCGTCTCCAGCACTATAGTCTCCCCTTGGGCCAAGAGGCCCAGACCCTGGCCAGCAAGCCAGCCAAAGTCCTTGAGGTGGTTGAAAGGCCACCTTCACCAGCCTCTGGCCCTCAGCTCAGGAGGCTTTTTTTCCAATGACAATTTTCATTCCTTGCCTTGTGTTTGGCAAGAGGCTCTTCTTCCCCAGTAGGTAAGCTTCCTGACAGTGCCATCAAAGGCCTTGGCCCCAGGAAAGCCTAAAGCAACGTGACCAATCTGCAACTTATCCACAACAACCCCAAGTGGCTTCCCCTAGACTAGACTCTACAACCTCAAGAGTTCCTGACAGACAACCTCAGACCCTGGTGAAAGAACTCAGTGACCAAAACAAAGTTCTTTTGTCCTAGAGAGGATAGAGTCACCTTGTCACTGGGGAAGACCAATGATCCCTGACTCCCAAGGCTTTCTAATAATAGCTGATCATAAATGTGGGCCAGAAGGATAGGAAGTCTGAGTGAGCATGGCTAAGGCTCCATGGAGATGGACGTGGCAGCCACTCTTCCCAAGTCTTCTGGCACTTTCATGGTGGTTAATGCCTAGGAGTGTTGGGTTTTTTGTTTACTGGAGAAAGGGAAGGCATCAAGTAGCATACTTGGTATCACTACAGGTTGATGAAGCACCAAGCAGGAGATTCCAAGTAGAAATACAGGAGTATCCAACTGGGAGGGAAAGGATCATCTGTGTCAATATTTTGGCATCCCATGGATAAGGGAGGGTCCTGCCACATGGTGCTACCAAGAGAGTTAAGAAATCAGAGAATCTCAGAATTGGCAGGGATATCAGAGGCTACCTAGTCTAAACCCTATCTGACCAAGAACCCCCTCTAGAGCCTGCCTGGTACCTCTAATGAAGGGCAACCCATTTATCTATACTGGTGGCCCATTCCACTTATATATAATTTTCATTGACAATATATCAGGCCAAAATCTGTCTCTCTGCAACTTTTGTCCATTACTCAATAGGGCCAAACAGGACAAATAGAATCCTCCTTCTACATGGAAACCCTTCAAGTACCTGAAGACAACTCTCCTGTCTTCTTTTCTCAAGGCTAACCATACCCACATCTTTCAAGTTGCCCTCACAGGGCACATTCTACACTCCTCTCACCATCCTGGCTGCCTGGACATACTCTGATTGCCTAGGGTTATAAGTTTTCACAGTGCTCATGAACCATCTCCTTTACGATGAATTCTAGAATTTTTCCAGGAACAGAATTCAAGTTCCCTGGTCTATAGTTTGCAGATACAACCTTTGTTCCTTTATTGGATGCTGAAATAATATTTTCCCTTCCTTTATTCTGCAATGTTTCTCTCCCTTTCTCTGCAGCCCTTAAAAGATCCCAAACAGCAGCTTAGCAATCACTTGAATCAATACTTCCAGTAACCTAGGATGGAGTTTCTCAGAGACTGGTGACTTAAGCCTATTGAGAGCAACCAGATACTAACCGCCATCTTCCTCTCTTCTCTTGGGTTTCCATTCCCTGCTAAGCATTTTTGTGCTATCCTTCTTGGAAGAGAAAACAGAAGCAAACTGAAAATCCTGTGTCTTCCATTCCCATCATCATCCCAGCTACTCTCTTGTTCTCAGAATAGGACGGGGGGGAGGAAGCCACCTTTTCTGACATCTCTAACATTCTTCTGTGAAGGTACCTCAGGTCATATGCATGTAAGATCATGGGATCATAAATTCAGAGGTGGAAAGGACCTCAGAAGGCAATCTAGTTCAGTCCTCTCATTTTACAGATGAGGAAACCGAGGCCCAGAGAGAGATTAAGAAACTAGCCCTTGGTCCCACAGCTAATAAATGGCAGCCTCATGGTTCACTAGCTTTAGATCATTCTGTTCTTTAGTGCTCTTAACAAAGTTTGCAAACCTCTTGCTACTTTTTTGTTTTCATCCACAAATATTTCCATCTTCTATTCATGTTTCTGTAAACACGATCCCTTTGCCAGCGGGTTCCCTGCAGGGCCGCATCTATCTCCTTCACCAGCTTCTCCTCTTCCTCTTCACTGCAATGGTTTCACCTTTGAGAGGCTCCCATCTCTCCTGAATGATGTCTCCTGAAAAATGTGAGGCCCAGACATTCTTTCTCCAGGTTATGTGGTGAGGCTTGATTGTAGTGACAATCACAACACCAATCCCTAGCTCAGTCCTCTTTCCACCAGGTAGCTGTACTTCTTCTAAAGCCTCCACTATGTGCAGAGAAAGTATTTTGAAACAGGAGCTAACTAAGGAAAATACACTTGCATGAGGGGACATCCATGACTGGAAAATACACTTGCATGAGGGGACATCCATGACTGGAAAATACACTTGCATGAGGGGACATCCATGACTAAGAAAATTGCTGGAACGCTAATTCAAGATCGATGCTGTTCACTTTCATTCATTCCTTATATATTCTAGACACATAAAGAGTGCTGCCTCTTGGAAAGTCATGAAATTTTAAGAATGTACCTAAGTAAAAGGAACGCTGAATAAAACCCATCTATTTCTCCTCCTTAAGCTTCATGCCAGGGTTTTGGAGTACCAGGTTTCATTATGTGATTTTCCTCTGCCAGCTTCAGGTTCAAATACATCTACTATCTCAAGGAAAAATTCAGTCCGCTGGCTAAAATGGCCATGTTTGCCCTTAAAGCTAGGATCTTTGATCATCAATTTTAGAACTGGAAAGGACCTTACAGACCATATCATCCAATCTCCTTTGTAGCCTCCCCAACAAGTATCATCTAGTGAAGGGCTGGGGAACCTGCAGCCCCCTCTAGGTCCTCAGGGGCAGCCTTGGACTTGAGTCCAAGTTCTACAGAACATATCCTTTTATTTTATTTTATTTTATATTGTATTTTTTTGCTTTTTGGAGGGGGGAAGGCAGGGCAATTGGAGTTAAGTGACTTTCCCAAAGTTACACGGCTAGTAAGGGTTAAGTGTCTGAGGGTGGATTTGAACTCAGGTCCTCCTGGCTACAGGGCTGGTGCTCTATTCACTGAGCCACCTAGTCACCCCAAGAAATCCTTTTATTAAGGGGATTTATTCTGTGCAGTTTGGATTCAGTCAAAGGGCCACACTTGAGGACCTAGAAGCACACATGTAACCTCAAGGCTGAAGGTTCCCCCACTCGTGTTCTAGCCTATACTCAAAGACCTACAATGAGGCCCATTAATGGATGAGTAGAACAGAGGTCATTTTATAGATGACAAAACTGAAGCCTGAAAAGGGGAAGTGACTAGCCCAAAGTCATCTAAGCAATAAAGGGTGACATTATTGTACAGTACAAACTTAGGTGCAAAGCTTGATTTCTGCTGTTCCTGCTTCTCATCTTCTTCCTTCTGCTTTTCCTCAATCTCTTCTGGCTCAAGTCCCTCTCTTCCTTTGACTTCTCTTTGAAGCCTCATAAATATCTCCTCCCAAAATTCAGCCTGGGACCTGCTTCCAAATCCTTTCACATCTCCTTCTTTGACATTCTTATTTCAGCTTGAGTCCTGGGGCACGGGACACTTTGGACTTTGAGTAACAGTAGCATGTCTGGTTAGCCACTTTCTTGGTGCCATTCAGATTGCCATGGTCTAGAACTCCTGATCAGGCGCCCGACTCAACCATTGTTACAAACAGGATGGCCTTATGCTACATTATTCTTTAATTTAAAAAAGAAAAAAAAACTTCAAGGAAGTGACAGTATGACTCTCTTAATTCCTCTGCCTTCCAGAATTAGAAGCATAAGAAATCAATATGGTATTGATCAGTCTATTACTTAACTTCAGGGGCATTATTTGTTTTTAATTTTACATTTTTATTGCTGTCTTTAGCTTTTACTTCTCCTTGACCTCTAAATGTATCCTCCCTATCTCCCCAACCCAGAAAGCCATCTCCTATACTTTTTAAAAAGTAATAAAAAAACTAACTCCCATACCAAATGAGTCTGACAGTATTTACAATATTCTACACCTATAGTCGCCCACTTCTCCAGTGAATGGTAAAAGGTTCATTTTTCCCATCTCATCCTTGGGACCAGGCTTAGTCCTTATAATTAGATAGCATTCAGTTTATTTTGGTGGTTGTCCTTTCATTTCAATTGTTCACATTTACTTTTATATTGTTACAATAATCGGGTATATTGTTTTTTTTCTGGTTTTCCTTACTTCACTTTGCATCTATTCGTATAAGTCTTCTCATGTTTCCCTGAATCCTTCATATTCATCATTTCTTACAGCACAGTATTATTCCATTCCATTCATGGATCAAAGCTGGTTTAGTCATTCCCCAAGTGATGTGATTCTCTTGGCTTCCAGCAGCGGGTGTTGTTGAATTCACAGAGAGAAGCCAATCCATGAGGGTGAATCTATAGCCTTGGATTCATGTCAAAAAGCATGAGTCATTGTAAAAGAACAGGCAGCTTGGGGGCAAAGTAAATAGTGTGGGATTTCGAGTTAGGAAGCTCTGAATTCAAATTCTGCCAACTCTGAGCAAGTCACTTTACCTCTGTGTGCCTTCATTTCTCATCTATAAAATAATGATAATGAAAGCACTGACCTCATATGATTGTTGCAGGGATCAAATGAATTAACATATGAAAAGCACTTTGCAAACCTTAAAACACTATATAAATGCTATTATCATCATCACTAGTAGTGGTAGTGGTAGTAGTAGTAGTAGTAGTAGTAGTAGTAGTAGTAGTAGTAGTAGTGGTGGTGGTGGTGGTGGTGGTGGTAGTGGTAGTGGTAGTAGTAGTAGTAGTAGTAGTAGTAGTAGTAGTAGTAGTAAGGCTCATAGAACTCACCTAGACCGTGGCAAGTCCCCTAATTGTACTTCTGCCTTCCAGATTCTCCTCTCTCTAAGCCATCTTCCACATAGCTGCACAAGTAAACTTCCTAAAGCACAAATGTGGCCCCATTTTTCCTTTGCTCAAGGATCAACTTTTGTAGTATTCCTTCAGCCTCTAGGATCAAACCTAAACACCTCAGCTTGACATTTAAAGCCTTTTGATTGATGATTGTGGCCCACCTTTCCAGATTTAAATTATACCTCACTTTCTCGAATACAGTTTATATTCCAGGCAAACTCATAGAAGGATCACAGATCCAGAGCTAGAGAGGATCACAGAGGCCATCTAGAGCAACCTCCTAATTTTACAGATGAACTGAGAGCCAAAGAGTTTTAGTGATTTGATGAAGGTCGCCCAGTGTTAGTAAGTCCTATATTGGGGCAAGATCCTTCCAGTAGAATTTAATTCACCCCCCCCCCAGGTCTG
>CM053602.1:7651241-7666383 GCA_028646575.1 Pseudocheirus occidentalis | reverse complement strand
CCCCCCCCCCTTTTTGCTTTACTCACCCAGACTTCCTTCTTGACCTTAGCACTCTCTTGAAGGTCAAGTGACTTCCTAACTGTCAAATTCAGGGGCTTTGGCTCAATCCTCATTCCCCTTAACCCCTCTGACACATTTAGGACCGTTGATTTCCCACTGCTATCATGACATCTGTGACACTCTCCCCCCACCCCCACCTCCCAAGGTTATACCCTCAGCCCTCAAGTTTGTCCCATTTTATAGCTTCTGGGTGCTCCTCTCACCGACTGACTTGGTAGCTTTGAGCACGTCACAACCTGCCTGGGTGTGCATTTTCCTCTTGTACAAAATATGAAAAGGAATTGAGCCGGCTGATGTCTGTGGTAGATGCAGCCCTGAAATTCTTTTCTGCTGTGTCTCCCCTGGTCTCTTTTTCCAGTCTTTTCTCCAGAGCACCAGGCCTTTGACTCTACACAATGGGCTCAGTTCAGCTGAATCCGGTAACAAATGCACTGTACTCTGCATACAGTAAGAACTTAATATATATTTGCCCAATTTGGTCACAAATATACTCTGCACACAGTAAGTACTTAATGTATGTTTGCCAAATGCAGTGACAAATGCACTGTATTCTGTGCACATTACTTAATGCACATTTGCTGAATGCAGTGACAATCAAATAATTCTCTCACTCAAAGTGATTGACATTATTTTTAACTCTTAACAGCTAAATGTATACACCCTCCTGAGTGTAATGGAGGCCAAGCCTCCAAACAGAGCTTACAGAGCTTCACTCCTGCTTAGAGCCAACAGCACATGTGACAGCATTGTGACAGAGATGAGTCCAGCTTCATTCCTGCTTTTGGCCATGTTGTGACCCATCACTGAAACACCTAGATTTTGATAGGACGTAGCAAACTGTTCGAAGGAGAGGGCTTTGGTCGCTGCTGCTTTATCTGGGACTCTCTAATCCCAAGTGGCATCATTTGACTCCAGTGGGGGGTTGGAAAAGATTTGTCCTTTTTCGTCTCATCTGTAAGGCAGCTCGCAGAGAGGACAGTAGAGCTGGGTTCAAGTCTTTGATGGGCTGACATGGAGGAGGGGTCAAACCTGTCCTCTTCAGCCCCAGAGGGTAGAAGCCAGAGCAGTGGAAGAGGCAAATTGAATCAAAATGTCAGGAAAAACTGCCTACCGATTCCTTAAGTGGAATGGGCACCTGGGAACAAGGGAGCCTCACCTCTGCCCCCATCCCCACTTCTACTTGAGGTCTTTAAGTAGAGGCTGAATTAGGGCTGCTTTGGGGAGATAATGTGCAAGAGATTCTCGGTCAGGTAGGCCTTGAACTAGACGGAGTCTAGTTCAGGAGTCCAGTTCAGGAGTCCCTTAGGGCTTAGGGCCTGATTCAGTGAGATGGAAGCAAACTGCTCTGGGAGGTGGGGGCAGGGAGGGGGAGGGTGCCTTCCTGTTGGGGAATCAGGGAGGGCTTAGCTGAGGAGCCCCTTGAGTCAAGCTTTAAGGATGGATAGAAATTCAGTGGCGTGTGTGTATGTGTGTGTGTGTGTGCCCGCGCACACGAACATTTTGGGCATAGGAATTTGCATATTCTGTAAAGGAGAGCATATTGCCTCCATCTCATGGTCTGCCCACAAACCCCCTCACAGAACAGCCGCTTAGCTAATGGCTGCTGGTACATCACTTGCCCAGCTGGCCCACTTGGTCTTCCCAGAAGGTTGCCTGCCTAGGCTGAGCCCAAAGTAGTCTGGCTCACTCACCTTTAAGTAGCCCACTCTCCAGCCACAGTCGCCGTTCCATCTCCCATGGGCACCTTGCCCACTCATCTCTGTCTCTGAGGCCTATGCCCTCTCCTCCATGCCACTTCCACAAAGCCATTCCTGATACACACACACACACACAGAAGGCTTTCTCCTTCCCCATATTTATCTGTGTACACATAATATCCCTATACCGATGTAAACTTAATCCCTACACAATGTAAACTTTTTTTTGTCTGTGTCCCCAACATCTTACATGGTTTGGGGTTTTGTGGCAGGATTTTTGTTTGTTTTGCTTTGTGTTTTGGTCCAGTTCTGTAAGGGATTCAATTTGCAAAGTCCATCCATAATAACCCAGTTGCCTTGAACACACAAGGGTTAAATGACTTACCTAGGGTCATCCAGCCAATTTGGGTCAGAGGTGGAATAGAGTCTAGGTTTTGACCCCAAGCCTGGCCCTCTACCTATCTTAATACAATACCTCTCACATTGTGGCTGTTTACATATAGTAGGTACTTAATATTTGTTGAATTCTGTTCGCTAGAAGCTTATCTGCCATAGCTCCCCAGTTGGCTTTGCTTGGGCAGGGAGTGTGCTGACCCTCTACATCACTATGATACCTTGATACCTCATTCTCTGGACCTTGGATCATGACCTGTACTAGAACTTTGGCCCTAAGAACCCTCCAGTGCCTCTCCTCAGCCCCCAGTCCCATCCTCTTTTGGGGAGAGCTCAGGGTAAAAGCAGAAAGTCAACATGTGCCCATTTCCCTGCTCCCCAGTCCACATACAACCCAATGGAATTCAGTTAGAGCAAATCAAGCTTTCAGTAGGCCTGTCTCAAGGCTCCATCTATTTTTAAGGAAAGAGGTTTTTATTAAAACATCTGAGTATTCAGGGGAGCTGGCTGTGTGGAGGCAAGCATTTGAGGAAACATGAAATATATATGGGATGCCAACAAGAGCGGGCAGGGTAGGTAACACCATAACCCTGAGGTTGGGAACAGGGAGAAAGAAATGTTTATTGATGTAAATAAAAGAGAGAGAGAGAGAGAGACAGAGAGAGAGAGAGAGGGAGAGTGAGAGAGAGAGAAAGAGTGTGTGTGTGTGTGTGAGTATGAATATGTGTGTGTTTACGTATGTGTGAGTGTATGTGTGTGAGAATATGTATATATAAGTGTGTCTGTGTGTATGTGAGTGTATGTGTGTGTGTGTCATTGTGTATGCCTATGTCTGTGAGTGTGAGTGTGTGTGTATGGGAGGTGGTGGTGAGGAAACGCTTCGTGCTGGTTGCATTGCTAAGCCATTTCTGCAACTCCCAAAGCAATGCTGTGTTTTTCTGAGTGCCCAAGAACTGGAAGGGCCCAGAGAGGACACCAGTCTGACTCCTCCCTCCTGTTTTCAAGAAGGAGAGACTGAAGCCTATAGGAAAACACTCCCCTAAGAATGATCTTCAGGTATGAATCATAGCCATTTGTCGTGAACTGAGTCTGGGGTTTAGGGCTCCAGTTGGCCTATCTGTGAGATGGACCAAGTGACCCCAAGGCACACAATATACCTGGATCAGTGCATGCCCTGGCTCTGCTCGCTCTGCTGTGTCTGAAGGGGCCCAAACAAGCTGTGTAGGTGTAGCAGCAGGAGCGGCTGAGTCCTGGAGGCTGCATTTGGACTTGGAGGGTCTAGGTTCAAATCCCAACTCTGTCACAAATCGCTTCACTTCTCTGGGCCTCAGTTCCCTCACCTGTAAAATCCAAGGACTGGAGTAAATTATGTCTGTCACTTCTAGCTGGACATTGGCAGATGTTGTCCCTGGGGTAGGAACAGGGCATGACTTCTGGAAGAATTGTCTCCTCAGACAAATAGTGATCACAATAATGACAGCAAATGACATCTCTGCAAAGCACTCGATGTATATTATTTTATTCGTCCTCTCAACAAACAATCCTGTGAGATGCTACAGGGAGACTGAGGCAGAGATGAGGTACCTGGAGGTCAAAGAGCTAGTAATGGGGAGGGGGGAGAGACAGGGCTTGAAAATAGATTTTCCTGCTTCAAAGTCCAATGTTCTTTCCCAATACCATGATGCCTGAAAATACAAGAGTAGCTGTAGGAGCCAAAGGCCAGTTAACCATGAAACGAAGTCTTCAGGAAAGCAGAAAATTGGACAAAAGCCCTCCAGGAATCTACCCCCTGAGCCTGCCAACAGTGATGAGGACTCGGGCCCAGATGGCTGGGCAAGGACTCTCTCTGCATCAGCAGTCGCTAGAGTAGACTCTTTCCCCTGGATCTGGAATTCCAGAATGGTAGGTGGCCACTCTCCCTGAGGCCTTCACCTCCTTTGCCTGCCTTCCTCTTCCTCCTCTTCTTCTGCCGGTGGCTTCCACAATCCCAGAGATGAAAGATACCTCAGAGATTCTCCCGTCTGACCTTCAACTCATGCCCTTCCATCTGTGAGCCCTTCCTTTCTGCTTTACAAACTCTCCATGGTTCCTGTCACTGCATTGTGAATGGGGTTAGTTAGGTATGGGAGAACCAAGTCGTAACCCGGTTTTATGAATGTCTTTTCTATTCCTTCCCCTACTTTTCTTGACCACCCTCTCATTGGAGATACTCTTTCTTCCTTGAATTTCTATGACACTCCTCCCCGCACTTTTCCTTCTCTCTGTTCAGCTGCTCCTCCTCAGTCTCCCACCCATTGTCATAGAATCAGAGAATCCTGCCAAGCTGTGGTCCTTAGCAGTCATCAACCTCCCCCTCTTACAAATGAGAAAACTAAGACCCAGAGACATAGCAAAACTTCCCCATGATCATGCAACAAGTAAGGAGCAGAGGCAGGATTCAAACCCAGGTCTTCTGACCCTCATTCCAGCACCCTTTCCACCTATGATACACCCTGGCAATGTGAGCCTGGACAAATCCCTTAAACTCTTATTGCTTGAGGCAGCTAAGACTCTAAATTGCAGAAAAAGTTCCGACCAGCACTAGCAAAGTTTTCTCATCAGGAATTCCCTATACTAACAAAAACGTAGGTCCACTCCCTGTCCCTCCCCCTATGAGCATTGTTATCTGTCATCTTCTCACCACATCCATACCACTGACTTACTTCAGGTGCTGATGACCTCTTACCTCCCTGGACTCCCGGCTTCCCGTCTTTCCCTTCTCCAAATATCCCTTCCAGGTTAAGTGACTCACCCAAGGCCACACAAATAGTAAATGGCAGAGCTGGGATTTGAACCCAGGTCTTTTGGCTCTAAGTTCCCTGCTCTTTCCACTCTACTGAGTTAAATGACATCAAGGATACCAAGCTCTCCGTCAGCCTTTTGGGGTGAGGGAGCAGCTGTAATTCCTTATCTACCTAATAGTGTGGAATCCCAAGGTTCACAACATGCTTCCCAGCTATCAGCTTATTTGATCTGCCATTAATGGCAGTGGCAACCACAGGAGGGGAACCCAAGAAAGAATACCCAGCAAAATGCTGTCTATTTTCCTTATGAAATAGAGAAGACAGAGATCATTAAGGGATTTCCTGGGAAAATCACATCCAAATCGCATTACCATGTGGGAACCAATTCCAAGCTTGGCATGCCTGAGAGGGAAGAAGGCAGGGGTGGCCCACCAGATGCACTGGGGTGGGATGCAGGGAGAAATGCCAGCCTTTCCTCCAACTTCAATTTTTCAACTGCCTCCTGAACCATGCCCATATCTTATTTGAATCCAATGTCAGGATGTCAAAATGTAATTTTTGTCTGCACTCGGCAGGCTTTGATACAAAGATGGCTCAGCCGAACCGGAAGAAGATACAGAGTAATCACACAGCCAGCGCCCACTGTTTGTTGAGACTCCAAAGCAGACAACTGAAATGGTTGTTTAATCAGGGGAAAGCAAAAAACAGAAAAATCTCTCTCCCATTACCCTTCTGATGAACCTGGGCCTAGGGAAACCAGTCGAATTCCAGCCAAATGAAAGGAACCATGTAGATGGGTTACTTCATTTTTCTGGTTTGTTTTTTTTCCTATATATTTTTTAAAGGAATAAAACAGATTTCCACAGCAAACCCAGAACTGCTAGTATTTCTGGCCTAAATAAGGTCTGACTACTGTGGCAGCCCTGACCCAAGGGGCAGGTGAAAAATCTGACTGTAAGAGATGTGACAACAGCTTCCTCCTGGGCTTTCTTAATTCCAAAATGCCCTTGCAGAGGTGGTAAGGACTGGGGTGGAGGAGGGCTGACTGTTCCCCAAGGCTTTCAGGATATTTGGGGGTGGTGCAGTGAATAGAGAACCAGCCCTGGAGTCAGGAGGACCTGAGTTCAAATGCGGCCTCAGACACTTAACACAGTACTAGCTGTGTGACCTTGGGCAAGTCACTTAATCCCAATTGCCCTCCTTTCCTCCAAAAATAAATAAATAAACAAACAAATAAATAAATATAAATAAATTAACAAACAAATAAGTAAGTAAATAAATAAATAAATAAAAGGGAGGGTATCATGGTGGAAAGTATGTGGGCTCTCTCTGATAGGAACTTGCCAAGCCCCAGGAAGGAAAGCTCCCTGAGGGCAGGCACTGTTTGAGTCTTTGGTTTGCACCCCCAGTGTCTGGCACACAATAAATATGTCAGAGGGCCCAGGAATTCAAAAGGAAAAATAGCAATTATGTGTGTATGGTGCTTTATAAAAAGCAAACCCCTTTCTAAATATCATCCCATTTGATCTCTTAATGCCAAGAGGTAGGTAGGAGAAAGATTTTATCACATGCCCCTTCCTTTTTTAGATGAAGATGAAGACAAGGCTCAGCCAGGTCAGAGGACTAGTCTAGGGTCACACAGTCAGAGCCAGATCCCAGGAAAGAAAATTCCTGGTTGATCCTCACCAGATTAATGTTCTGAAACATGTTGAGAGGATGGAGTGCCCAGTATGGAGTCAGGAAGACCTGGTTTCAGACTTCTCCACTGACACTAGCTGTGTGACCCTGGGAAAGTCACTTCCCTTTAGGAGGGTTATAAGGAGAAGTGGACATGGCAACCAGACATCCTCTCACAACTCTCATTTATCAACAGGCAGTGTCTTGAGTGCTTTAATGGTCTGTTTTCCAGTTATTTTTTCATCTCTAGGGGCAGCTGGGTGTCACAGTGTTAGACTTGGGAAGTCAGAAGATAGAAGTTCTAATCCTGCCTTAATTTCCTCATCTATATAATGGGGATAATAATGAAACCTACCTCAGAGGGTTGTTGGGAGAATAAATGAGAGAATGTGTATAAAGTACTATAAAATGACAGGTTTATTATTATTGTTGTTATTTCTGTTCCTCTAGACTCTTTTTAAAAATGTTTCTCTTGCTCTGCTAACAGAATCCTGAACACGAAATCTAGTATTTTCTGAATGATATTCCTTTCTGCCACAGAGAGACTTTCCTACCAAGCCAATGAGAATCAGTGGAAAAAAATATTCAGGGGTAAGTTTTCCCATTATTAGCAGAAGTGAATAGAGAGAGTTGGTCTTGGGGCCCAGTAGTTCAGGCCTAGCCTTTAACATGCTAGCTCTGTGACCCTGGAAGAGTCATTTAACCTCCTGCTATCCCATGCGCCTCTCCCAGGCTAAAAATTATGTTAATTATATGAATCCAGATCATAAATATGACAAGAGCACACATTTCTGTACCCTGTGAGGTAGGTATAGAAGAGGATGAGGAAGTGATTCACTTGGTAAGTGGGAAATGGAATCCCTCTTTTTGTCTACCTTAAACTCCTCCCTAGTTATTCTCCAGCAATTCAATTCTGCTTAAGAAAGATTTTTTTTTAAGCTCCGCAGACTTAAAAAAAAAGAATGAAAAGGAGCCAGCCTTGGAATTAGGAAGACCTAGATTCAAGGCTGGGCTCTACCACACACTAGCTGTATGACCTTGAGTAAGTCATTTCACCTCTTGGTGTTCTAGGCAGGTCTTTTAAGACTGAAAGTCAGAGATGAGTTGCTGATCTTAATTGGATGAGGGAGTTTTCACCCTGGGAATCAGCTATTGAGATTTCCCTTCATGAATGAAATCAGGGAATCACAAGTTTTAGGGAGAGTGAGAGTGAGAAGATAAGGTTCCTACATGTGTTGTGAGCTTGGGCGAATGGGAAGACAGTGTTGCCCTTCACAAGGCTAGAGAAATTTGGACAAGGGCGGAGAACAGAATTCATTCGGTATTGGCCATGTCGAGTTGGACATTCAAGAGTTAGGTGAGATTTGCAATTGAAGCTCAACAGAGAGATGAGGGCTGGATGTAGAAATCTGAGCACCGTCTTCATACTAAAGATAATTGAAGCCATGGGAGCACATGAGCCTGCAAGGCAAAATATTATAGAGTGAAAAGTGAACGGGGACCATGGCAAGCCTTTCAAGGACACCCACAGTTAGAGGGAATGACAGGGAAGAAGGAGACTGAGAGGGAAGAAGAGTGAACAGGAGACAACAGCGTCACCAAAACCTAGAGAGGAAAGAAGGCGATCCACAGTGTCAGACTGCAAAGAGGCCAAGGAGCATGAGCATAAAGAAAACACCTTTGGATTTGGCATTAACTTTGAGGGGAAAATTTGAGTGGAATGAGAGGGTTGAAAACCAGAGGGTGGAGGATTTAGAGGAATGTGAGAAAAGAAGAAGCAAGGGCATGAGTTAGATAGCTTTCTGAAGGAATTCAGCCACAAAGAAAGGGAAAGATATAGGATGCTCTCCAACAAGAACGGGAAGATCAAGTGAGAGGGTTTTTTTAAGGATAGAAAAATGGGCATATTTTATTTACTAGGAAAGGAGTTCATAGGCATGGAGAAATTGTATATAAGAGAGCAAGTTGGGATGAAAGTGGGGACAATTTGCTGGTAAAACCAGAAAGGGAGAAGATCAAGGTGCATATTAGAGGGTTTACCTTAGCAAAGCAAAGGACCACCTCTTCATCTGAGATGGAGCAAAGAACGATATAGTGACAGAAGAGGGAATTTTTGGCAAATGGCTTCAATTTTTTCAGTGAATATGAGGCAGAAACCTCACTAGAGAGGGTAGAGGGAGGGGAGCGCCAAGAAGGGGCAAAAGAGATGAGAAGGTTTGAAATAGCTACTGTGGAAAGTGAGATGCAGTGTTCTTTTTTCTTTTCATGATATTCTTTCAATATCATGCAAATAGAAGCAACGGATGTATGTGGTAGGAATAATGCAGGGCTGGGGCAAAACATGACGGATCAGTGCGAAAACAAGGGAGTAATAAAATCTAAGTTGAAGAATGTGGCCAGTTGAACTGGTTGATCAATAGCTTACAGAATGTAGCCAGTACAGGGGTGATAACCTGGGAACAGAGATCATGAGGTCACATTTAGGACAAAGAATAGGGTGAGGGATCATAAAACAAAGGAAGAGATAGAATAATTAAAGATTTTGATCAGATGAAGGAATGTAAGAATTCACAAAATTTATGGGTGATAAAAAGGTCAGAGGTGTGACCTTCTCTGGGTGTAGCTAAGGTCATAGAATGGAGTGGATTGAGGCACTGGGAAGGAACATTGAGGGTGCATCAATATCTATGTGAAAGTTCCCTAGAATGTGTGCAAGAGTCAGGGAGGAGAGGCAATGAAATTGTTGAGGCACTTCGACAGGGAGCACAGTTTGTAGACAATCTCCCTCACCTTGCTCTTGTCTTGTAATGACCACCTTTCTGAGGAAACAAGCCTGTCCCCACCAGGGACTCTGGGCAAGGCTCTTCCACCTTATGGTCTCAGTTTCCTCCTCTGAAAAATGGAGTTATCAGTGCCCGTACTGCTTATCTCAGAGGACTGTTACAAGTCAGCATTAACCCGGGTACTTGACAAGTTACTAAAGCATCATACTGACACACAGATCAGATCACCTGGGCCAGGGCTAACGTCATCAGCACCACTTCCAAGAGAGAGTGAGCAAGAGGGTCAGCACGGCAAGTGAAGTGGTGGCTGAACTCCCACAGAGCTCCATTTACCTCCTGGCCTACTTGCTCCCTTCCCAACCCTCAGACAGCCCCTTCAATCCTCAGTTCCTACTTCAAAAGCACAGATCTCACCACACCATCCCTTGCTCAAGGAACTCCAATGACTCCTTCTTTACTCTAGGATAAGACGCAATAAGAAACAAAACTCTCTACAACCTGGCTGCAGCCTATATTTCTAGACTTATCTCAAATTCCTCCCTTTCATCTACTACTACTACTATTACCACCAGCACCACTGCTACTAGTACTAGCACAACAACCAGGGGGAAGGGGTGTTATTATTAACATCCCCACTTTACAGATGAGGAAACTGTGGCAGACAGGTAAAAAGACTTGCTCAGGGTCACACAGTAAGTGTCTGAGACTGAATTTGAACCAAGGTCTTCCTAGTTCCAGGCCTAGCAGTAGCGCCACCTAGAGGCCACTGAATGTTCCTAGTCAACCTAACTGCTCTTCAGACTCAATAGCCATTTCCTATCTCTGTACCTTTGCACAGGCTGTGCCAGGTACCTGGAATGCTCTTCCTCCTAACTTCCACTTCTCGGAATCTCTAGCTTTAGGTGGTACCTTCTGCCCTGAGGCCCCCAATTATTAGTGCCTTCCTCCCAAATTACTTTGGATTTGTTTTGAATTGGTTTATCTGTTGACTAGCTATGTCCCTACAGCAAAACTGATAGAACCCCTTTGTCCCCAGCACCTAACATAGTAGTTGCCTTAATAAATAAAGGCTTCTTCAATTGAATCAAATCAGTCAACCATCCAGAAAGCCACAAAGGCAATCACAAGGGAGGTGCAAGGAAGTACCCCACCCTCTCCCTTACCCTCCCCTCCACACACATACCCATAGGTCTGTAGGATAGGGTTGGGACAGATCCCATTCCCAACACAGCCAGGACCCTCTCCCAGGTGGCTGCCCAGAACTGGTTTAACACCTTAAGAATCTCCATGCAGAATGCCAGGCAAAAATAGCAGAGTAGCCGCCTCTGGTACCCTCCTGTTACCATGGTGATGGTTGCTCCTGTTTCAATCGGATCCCGTTTTCTCTTAAAGGAAATCAGAAAATGTATGCCAGTGAAACAACGTACATTAGAGTGCAGCAAAGCCAGGGCACAGTGAGTCCCCAGATCCCTATAACAGCTCCATCCAATGGCCTCTGGATTCCCCAGTGCCTAGCACAGTGCTTGGAACATAGCCTTGTTGTTTGATCAATCAATGAAGGGAATCCATAGTTTGGGTGTTTCTCCTTATGTATGCTTGCAGTTGTGTGAGCCCAGAAGTCACTCAGCCTCCCAGAGTCTCAGGTAACTCCCTAGGATTTCTCTACTAAGTCATAAATTGGTTATGATCAGCATCAGTGAAGGGAGTTCCCATACTGGGAGTTCCCACACCACCAGAAGCATGCTCTTTCAAAAAGACCATCTCTCAGCAAAAACTCAGGAGACTCTGGGGTGATAGAAGGCTGGAAGTCGGGAATCTGGGCTCCATTCTCAGACTCTCTACTGAGGAGAGCTAATAAGCGAGCCAATTAACCCCTCTGTGGGAATTTAGCTTCCTCATCTGAAAAAACCCAAGGTGCTAACCCTTCTCCTGTGCTTACCTCACCAGGAGATGGAGTCTAATAAGATGCTATCTGCAAATGGCTTTATACAAGCCTTAGCGGCCAGTTCCCCGCTTGGTGTTTTGGATTTCTTGGCACCCCACAGAGCACACCAGTGATCTAGGTGCTTAGGCTACATTACAAAGATGGGGAAAGTCTAATCTGTCTTCAGATATTTGAAAGACCTTCATGGGAAAGAGGGCTTCTGTTTCTTCTGCTTTGCCCCAAAGGACAGAACCAGGAGCTCCAAGTAGTTGGGTGGAAGAAGCAAATTTAAGTTCCTTAAAGGGCAATTAGCTCTTCTGTTAATGAGGTCCAAAAGGGGGCTTTGCTAGTGACTTCCCCATCTGAACAGCTGGTTCCCAGGCCTCCTCCTTGGCCCAGTGGAGATGACTGAATTCTCACTCTCCACCATAGTCAAGGTACAGGCAGTAGGTGTCCCCTGCCCTGTCCTACCCTAACCATGGGCAGCAAAGCTGGGTAAAAGCCCTTGTACCTCCTACCATTTAGCATTCTGAAGCCTTGAAAAAGCACTAAAAATACTGGGGATAGAGGGAAACTCTGCCCAGATGCCACAGGATTTATTACTGTCTGTCTCGCCTCCACTGCTATCCCAAGGACTCTGTGAGGACAGCAGGGACCTGTGATTCAACTTTAGAATCTCCCTGAGCACCTCCCCTCTGCTAGGTGGTCAGGAAAGGCTTGCATTCCCCACACTTGCAAAGCAGACAGTGGAGAAAGGGCTACAGATAGAGGTACCAGATATCAATGCTGTATAAATGGCTTGTTAGATGTACAAACTCGAGCTAATGATCTTCCTGTCCCCTGCCTTCCTCTGTGACTATAACATAGATAACAGTTTTTAGGTATAACCTGAGTGTCAGGTAAGGAAGAGAAAATTACTCAGTTTCCATGTGGTCGTGAGCACATAGCTACTTCTGCCTGTTTTATGTTCTTTCCAGGTCTTTGGCAAATAAGTATCCCCTTAGGGAATGTGTCTAGGACTGGGGATGACCTTGGGAATTCTGAAAGGCCCAACATCTTTGGAGGCCCATGGGTGTCAGCTTCAGTGTCCCTGGACTAATAGTAGGGTAAGTACCACCATTAGAGGCAGCTAGGTAGCATTATGAATAGAGTTCTGCCCTTGGAGTCAAGATGTGAATTCAAATTCAGCCTCAGACACTTACTAGCTGTGTGACCCTGGGCAAGTCACTTAACATCTTGGTCTCACTTTCCTCGTCCATAAAATTGGGATAATAATAGCACCTATCTCATGAGTTTTTGTGAAACCCCAAATGAGATACTAGATCTAAAGTGTTTTGCAAACCTTAAAGCACTAAATAAATGCTACCTATCATAATTATCATCAAATGAGAGGATGGTCACTGAGAGACTTGGCTGTAGTCTGACTCGTTACCAGTAGACAAATGCTGGGAGTGGTTGGACAGTGCAGTGCCCAGGTGAAATGTAGGATGCCTGATTAGCAGTCTAGCAAAACTGCTTTGTGTTCTGATGATGCTTACCTATTAGCCTACCCACCTATTATAACCTTATGAATAAATTAAATGACTGAATCCTGTTGATATATGCTGTGGTTCTTCTACATTTAGCAGTTCCATGTATAAATACCTACCTGTCCTATGCCAGGTTCATGTTTATACCTTGAGTCCCTTTTGGGGGAACCCTACTTTCAAGCCATGCCTTTCGCTAGAATTAGCATCATTCCCAGGACTCTTGGGTAGAAGGTTGGTAATGAGCCAATGAAAATGGAGAAAGGGAATTCATTAGAAACCAGGCTCCCTGACACTGAGCCCAGTCTACAATGACAATGACCAAGTACAAGACAGGAAGGACTCAGCTAAAGTGGCCTCTCAAAGCAGCTGCAGGAGGACCTTTAAGGCCATCAAGTCAAACGTTCTCATTTTGGGCCTGGAGAGAGGCAGTGACTTGCCCTAGGATACACAGTGAATGGTGGAGCTGGGATTTGGGTCCTCTGGCTCTGAACTCTTTGCTATTCCATAAGTAGCCTCATCCTGGATCCTGGAAGGACAGAATATACTTTCCTAGAACATCTTAATGCAATGCTACCCCCCCTCCCAATGAGGGCTGGTCAGTCATACTGGGAAGGCCAACTCATGGGCACTTAAACGAAAAAAGGGCTTGAAGCCGAGCTTTCCTGCCTCCAGCCACTCTGGCATTGCCGCTCTGGCATCCGTGGTCGGCTTCCAAATAGGTGGTTATGCTGGGGAATCCCCCTGTTGTAGATGGGCTGGAGGAGTGTTTGCTACAAGACTGGGGCTAAAGACACACATTTCTTTGTCCCTAGGCAGCTTTGTTGACTCAGAACCTGGTCAAACAAGTTTAATCTTTTTGCAACCACGGGGAGAACCAGTTTTTTTTTTATGGAAAGAAGCCAGCTATAATTGTGAGCAGGGGAATGAAACGTAAAAAGGAAAGAGGGAGGGAAGGAAGGGAGAGAGGAAGGGAGAGAATAGAGAGGAGGAAGAATTAGAGGGAAGGAGACAAGAAAGGGAGGAGAAGGGGAAGGAGGGAGAAGGGGAAGGAAGGAAAAGGGGAAGGGGAGAAGGGGAAGGGAGGAGAAGGGGAAGGAAGGAAAAGGGGAAGGGGGAGAAGGGGAAGAGAGGAGAAGGGGAAGGAGGGAGAAGGGGAAGGAAGAAAAAGGGGAAGGGGGAGAAGGAGAAAGAGGGAGAAGGGGAAGGGGGGAGAAGGGGAAGAAGGGAGAAGTGGAAGGGGGAGAAGGGGAAGGGTGAGAAGGAGAAAGTAGAAGAGGGAGGGGAGGGAAAGAGAGAGAAGGGAGAGATACAGGGACAGAGGGGAAAAGAGACATTATTGAATTTTGCAGCTTTCACCAAAGCTGTCTAACAAAGGCTGCAACACGGGTTTGACCGGAACATGTCCATATTTAAAGTAAACTCCTCCTTGCCCAATTATGGAACTTGAACTGTTTTGCATTGATAACAGGTAAAGGACCCAACATGAGCGAAATAAAAGGGTGGCTTTTCAAGGAGTGAAACAGATGTCACATTGGTTGGAATGGTCCAGTGGAAGATCATTATGAAATGGAGAAAGATCCAGGATCTGGGAGGATCGAAGCTAGATGCTGTGAGGGAAGAGCCCACAACCAGGAAGCATCTAGGTGAGATGATCTGGCCTAATATTAACAACCTGGTAAGCAAACTGAGCATCCATAAGACATACACATTTCCACCCCCCTCCAATGAACAGAACTGATTGCAAAAGAACATAGACTTGGACAGCTAGGGGTGCAGTGAATAGATCACCAGCCCTGTAGTCAGGAAGATCTGAGTTCAAATCCTGCCTCAGACACTTAACACTTACTAGCTGTGTGACCTTGGGCAAGTCATTTAGCTCCAATTGCCCTCCAAAAAACAAAAACAAAGAAAAGAACATAGATTTTCATAGACTGAGCTCCAGAAAGAGCCTTGAGGCCATCCAGTTGAGCTGCTTCATTTTGCAGATAACTAAGGCCCAAACAAGTAAAGTGACTTGCCCAAGGTCACACATGCAGGAAGTGGCAAGTGTGGGACTTGAAACCAGTGTGCTCCAAACCTAGTTCCCTTTTCCATTGTGCCACTTACTGCCCAGCCAGCTCCTACTAAATCAAAGTCTCTAGATGCCTCTGCAAACTCCAAGGAAACTTCTGCAGGGTACTGGCCCATAAAATATGATGGGGGCACCTAAGCCCAATGAGTATAAATGATGGAAAATCCTCTTCCACTGGCTCCCAGGAGGTACATTCATCACTCTCTCTGGGGCCAGAATCCTGGA
>CM053602.1:7628684-7650741 GCA_028646575.1 Pseudocheirus occidentalis | reverse complement strand
CAGTACATCTTGGCCACCAAACAACAGAGAGACAGATAACTTAGCAAAATGCATTCCTCTAGTGCACACTGAACTCACAGAGGGATGGGGGGGGGGGGAGGTGGACTTTTAAAGTCATTCTACCATAGCCAAGACGCAGGGGGAAATGCTATTAATAAGGAGTCTGTCTGATGTGGAGGGGCCTCCGGAAGAACAGATGGGCTGGGGGTGTGCAAGGGAAGCATCCAAGTAAGTGTGAAGCCACAGAGAGGTGTGAAGAGGCCCCTGTCTCCCAGATCTCCCCTCCCCTTCCAGTGCCTCAGCTGAGAATTCCCTGACTCACTGAGAGGTGGGACCTTCAGAGGGAGCCCATGGGAGCCCCAGCTCACTGAAGGAAAGACACAAAAAGAGCAACCCTGGTGGGGAGGTGGGAGGAGGCTGGGGACACATTTAGAGGTTACCATTACAGAATTGGACCAATTCCTCCTGTGTTCCCTCCCCTCCCAATTCCCATGTTCTCTGTACCATGAGAGGAGAGCCTTCCAAGATCTCAGCACCCATGATCTGCCCTCCAAAGGCCCCTGGGAGCGGCAGGCTCAAAGCTCAGATGGAGAGGAAAGGTAGAAAGAAGCCCAGCCCTAGGGTCAGGATGACTTGCCTTCAAATTCTTCCCCTGGCTTAGCCAGCTGTGTGACCTTGGGTGGGTCACTGCATCTCCCTATGAAAATGAGGTTGCTGATAAGTGCAGAGTACCCACCTTGTCAGGTGTGAGATACAAATGAGACTGCTGAGGAGAGGCCCTCTCAAATGCGCCAAATGCTACATAAATGATAGTTCTTAGGGGTGTCTGTGCCAGCCCAAGGCCATCTAAGCCTCCTTCTTCCCCACTTGGCACAAACCCCTTCTTCCTGCAGTATTGAGTGAGACTCACGCATTCACAGGCAGCCCCAACTACTTAGGGAGCCTTTTCAAATCTAAATGAAGGAGAAAAGCATGTTGACTTCAAGAATGTAGACTGGCCTAATGTGAAAGAGTAAGAAATCTGAGGGGGAGAGGCACAGAGGAAGGGAAGAGGAAAACCCCCTCCCCATCCTCATCAGGGAGCCAGGGCCCATGGAAGACAAGCTTTGTGCCCACTACTGCCTAAATGGCCGGGACACTATTGTCCTGTGGTAGCTTGATCTCACCAGAGCCTGAATCCATAATTGGCTGTAAAATCCGCAGTGAACTCTGGAAATGGAAAAATTTACCCTGACAGCACAGGGCAATGTTGATAAATTCAACAAAGGATGTAACATGATATTTTTGAAAGTGCTAAAATATAGGTGGAGATAACACTATTTTATATATGGCAAATAGAAATGCATATCATCCCCAGTACAACCATGGCACTAACATGAAATCAAATTCCCCTATCACACACCTAGTGTCCAATGGTGTGGTGCCGTGTAGCATCTGGAGTGCCGGACCAAGAGCCAGAAAACCCTGCGTTTGATTCCAATCAAAAGCACTTTTTACCTGTGTGACTTTGGGCAAGTCACTTGACCTCTATGGGACTTAAATGAGGATGTTGGCCACATTGGCCATGATAACTTCTCAAATCCCTTCTGGGCAGCTAAGTAGCACAGTGGAGAGAGTGCCAGATCTGGAGTCACGAGGATCTGAGTTCAAACCCAGCTGCGTCTCAGTTTCCTCATCTGTCAAATAATGGCGTTTCATGAGATGGCCTCTTAGCTAACCTTCCAATTCAAAGTCCGTGCTCCAACAACCTGGACCTTGAAAATGGCCTTTCTCAGTTGTATAGAGAATACAGGTCTGGGAGTCAAGGAGAACTGTGTTCAAATCCTTCTGTGTGACCCTGGACAAGTCCCTTCATCTCGGAGCCTTAGTTTCCTCATTTGTAAAGTGGGGATAATAAGAGCACCCATCTCCCAGGTTTCAGAGGGAATAGTGTGGGCCAAGAACTTGGCAGACCTTCTGATGCTGTCTATGAATGAGTGATGGCCTTGGCGATGGAAATGACGTTGGGCTTGGTGTCTCCTCTGCCATCTTGTTGCTGCCTGGGGACATCCCATGGGGATCTTTACCCAGAGTGCTGGGCACAGCGCCTGGCACACATGCCCCCAGAAGTGTGGCTGGCATGAACCCCTGCTGTGGCAGTGCCCCTGGCTCCAACCTTTCCCATCCTTAGGGCCTTTGCTCAGGCCTCCCAGGCTCCTCTTAAGCCCACTGGATGCTTGAATTATGGGCCACAGGCACACTTGCTCTAGGCAGAGAAAATGAAGTCTGCCCAGTGGGTCACTCCACAATCATCATACCCATGTCCATGTAATTGTGATGCCCTGGGCTGACCCTCCCTGGCAGCACAAGGAGATCCAGTACAAAAATCCCAGGGATGTGGGGAGTGGGGCAGGTGCCCAAAGGAGGGGCCTTGACTTGCTGGTAGTGGGAATGTCCTCTGTGATTGGGGAGGGTCTCCAGAGAGGCCTGGAAGAAGGGTGGTAACGTAACAGCTGGGTTAATGTAGATGGCTACAGGACTGCCACTAACCAGAACTCCAGTTCAGGGGGACTCCAGGTGAGAACCCCAAGCTCTTCCCAACTCCCTATGTTAGCCAGCAAGCTTTCTAAGAGATGCTTCAGCATCTCTCTACCGCCACCACCCCTTCTCTTCTGTCTGCCCAGGACAGGCTCAGGGTTAGTAAATGCAGGAGCAGCTGAGGCAATGGGCCCCCAGAGACTTCAGCTCCAAGTCTGGAAAGTGCAGGAGCAGCAGCAGCAGAATTGGCAGCTTTCTTGTAGTAGGGTACAGATTTTTTTCTACATTTTTGATTAAGGAAATGGCTTCCCTTTCTCTAAATTCAGCCTTTTTTTGCCCTGGCCCTTCCTTGCCAGGGCAGCTGGCAGGGACAGTGAGGGCACCCCTCTCCCTGGCAGCTTGCCATGTTGGGCCCATTTCAGGGCACACGACTTTCCTCCTCACACATGTATTTGCATCTGGGACATGAAAACTGGCTCATGACTTAGGACCCTGCTTGTTTGAAGATACCCAGGAACTCTGAGCTCGACCTGTACCTGGGGAAGAAGCAGCCCTGCTCTAGCCCCCCTTTGCGGGACCACCTCCAAGGCTGGAGCCCAGTTCCACTTGGGGACAGCTCCAAGGGTAGGAGGCTTTCCTTATTACCAAACTGGAGCCTGCTTCCCCAGGGAGGGGCAAGGAGAACGAGATGAATCCCTCCTTCCCCAGTATGGCCTTGCAAATACCCAGACATCTGTCATGGCCTCACTTTCAAACCAGTAATGTGCATATCGAGTCTGATTGGGGCAAATTTTTGTTGGTCTTCCCTCATTCCCTGCTGGGCTTTCCAGTGGCGCCTGTTCTTTTATCTTGTCTTTGCACCCCTGGCCAAGCAGGGTGCCTGGCATATACACAAATAATCTATTATGTTGCATGGGGAATTCTCCATGTGGAAACTTCCTCCACCAAAGCGGATCCCCATCCACCACAAGTGGCAGTCTCCAGTTGTTCCCACATCTGGACAGGTTAGTACAACTGTCAGATTGTTCATTATCTTCCCTCCATGGAGGTGAATTTCCCTCTGATTGGGAAATTTCTTGTCTTTATATCAGTTGTGATTGGAATATATCCATTTGGGAGGTTCTGAGTCCTGTACAGATGAGCTTTGGGAATGGAGGGGAGCTATGAGAAGCATCACTTTGGGAACGTTGCAAGCAAGTCAATGGTGTCATGTCGTTGCTGGGTCAAGAAAACACAAGCTCAGGCTCCATCCTGGGCTCTGCTCACTCATTCCTTCATTTCCCCATGCATTAATGAAACACCTGCTATATGGCCTGACATATAGTGTTTGGTGGGCACTAGAGCTATAGGGACAAAGATGAGAAAGCTCCTCTCGAGCAGCTGACACTCTTTTGGGGTGAAAAGACACATTCACGGAGAAGTGGGGAAGTTCAGTTCTGGGTGCCTCTTGTGAAGGGGGGTATGGACGAGGCACCTTTACCACTACAAATGGTAAATCCCAGAGAACAGCCTGAGGCCCAGAGAGGTAAAGTCAACTGCACAGGGTCAACCAACTTGCTCCAGATGTGGGATTTGAACCCAGGGCTCCCTGATTCAGGGGCCAGCCCTTTAGCTACAAGCCCCTATTGCTTTTGTTCATAGTAGCTGCTTGACACACAATGAAGTTCTGTCTCCTTCAGAAAGCCTTTCCTGCTGGTCCCCCCTGCCTCTGCCTCCTGAGCTCCTCAGTCACCCTTTGAGGTCATTTGGCAGGTGCAGTAATTGGTAGGTGGCGTTGTATTGGTGTATGCCCATCCAGCTGTCCCTCCTCACCTTGTAGACTAGGGCTGCATAAGGTCGGGAGCCTGTGCCACACCAGGCCTTGGCACAGTGCCAGGCACACAGGCAGTGCTCCACAAATGTTTGTGGAGGAGCCTAACCTGGCATCCTGGGGCCCAGCATTGACAAACAGCCTCGGCTTTGTCCTGGGGCTCAGTGGCCATCTGGAAGGCCTCGCGTCCACGGCTGGCCGGCGCAGCTCCATTCCCTGACCTTGCTCTGCCACCCTGGATGCCTGGGCCTCAATGCCTCTTCCTAAATAATGGCTGTGTGTTCATAAGTGGGAGCCTTGCTGGCTCCTTCACCTCGAGACGCTATTTCCCTGGGACCTTTCTGCCAGCTCTCTCTCTTTTCCCTTCTGTTCCAATTGATCACATTCAGCACTCAGAGGCCTCACCTGGCACGCCAAGTGACAATGCTGATGTGGAGCCTGCCAGGGCCAAAGAGGCAAGATTGCAAATTGCATGTAAAGAAATTAACCTCTGAGCCTTCTCGGAATGGGCCAAAGAGTCAGAATGCAGACATGTTGAGCCATGTATGGGCCCTCATTATTTCCCTGAATGTGGCTTCATAATTGGTTCTGATGAAAAGCAGGTGGGGGGAGGGGGGAGGGAGAAACTCGGCATTGAAACACAAATAGCCACCAAGCCCTGCCTGTGTGGGAAAAAGCAGCGGGCCAGACAAAAGGCACAAAATACGTGGGCTTTGCTGCTATTGAAATGAAAGAAATTGAACTTGCTTTCTCCTTGTAGTTCAAGTTACCAGCAAATAATTTACAGTGTAGTAACTGTAGTAGCGTGCTCTCTGTCTCTCTTTCTCTCTCTCCCTCTCTCTCTCTGTCTCTCTCTGTCTCTGTCTCTCTTTCTCTCTCTCTCTCTCTCCATCTTTATGTCTCTCTTTCCCTCCCCCCTCTGTCTCTGTCTCTGTCTCCATCTCTCTGTCTCTCTCCCTCCTCTCTCTGTCTCTGTCTCTGTCTCTCTCTCTGTCTCTCTGTCTCTGTCTCTGTCTGTCTGTCTCTGTCTCTGTCTGTCTGTCTCTGTCTGTCTCTCTCTGTCTCTCTGTCTCTGTCTGTCTCTGTCTCTGTCTGTCTGTCTCTCTCTCTTTCTCCCTCCCTCCCTCTCCCTCTCTTTGTCCCTCCCATCTCTCAACAATGACTATGCGCTGGAAGCAGGATGCCAGTTTAGACTCATTTTTGTTCAGAAACTCCAGAGTAGCTTCTTAGCCTGTCTACATTGGCTCTGTAGTTCTCTTTCCACAAAGGTTAAGAGTCACCTTACAGCCCACACAAAGATGAGAGGGGCGTGAGCTGGGGACTGACAAAAGGAGGGGAAGCCAACAAGAATACCTCGAGTCTCAATGACAATATTCCTAAAGCATATATTTGACCACATTACTCCCGGACCCAACATATCTTTCTAGACCAGGGGTTTGTGAACCTTTTTTTTTGTCATGGTACTCCTTGACAGTCTGTTGAAGGATATAGTCCCCTTCTCAGAATAAGATTTTTAACTGCCCCAAAGAAAATACAAAGAATTACAAAAGAAGCCATTTATATTGAAGTAAAGATGTAATTATCTTTGAGTATAATTTAATGTAATTATCTTTGATATCAAAGTTCATGGACCACCTGAAATCAATCCATGAATTCCATGAGGTTCACATCAAGAGCCCTTGCTCCAGGCTGATGATACATTATTCCCCCTCACACATTTTATGTTCCAGCCAAACCATGTGCTATTTCCCACACAATACATCTCCCATCTCCATGCCTTTGCTCAGGCTGTTGTCTATGCCTGGGATCCCCTCCCTCTTCACCTGTACCTCTTAGAATCTCTCAGCTCACATGCCACTTCCTACAGGAGGGCTTCCCTGATTGCCCACTCACTGTGTACACATTGTTTACTCCTAGTAGACTAAGTTCTGTGAGGGCAGGGGATACTATTTGACTTCTATCTTTGTATCCCTGGCACCAAACAGAACATCCTGTACACAGAAGGTGCTCAATAAATGCTTGTTGGATTGAGTGAGTAAAATGAAAACCTAAACCAAGCAAAGATTTGAATAAAATTTGAATTGAGGGAGTTTCCCTTTCTGATGGCTCCATGGGAGCCAACCTGCTGTGGTGTCAATTAGGAGAGAATGTGAGAACACTAATTGTGAAAAGGCCTACTCAGAGGGCCCCCTGCCACCCTGGGTCTGGATACTGTATTCAGTGCCCGTCACCTGAAGAGCTTCCTGCTCAGTAACTTAATGGGGCTAATTACAGAGGGCTCTCCTGCAGCCACCGACTAGGAAAGGCCTCACACCTTCTTGGAAACCTTTTGTCTAAACAATTTTACAGAGCATAGAATCATAGATTTGGAGCTGGAAGAGACCCCTGAGGCCGTCTAGTCAGAGCCCCTCATTTTACAGAGGGGGAAACTGAGGCCCACAGAGATAAGCAAACTTACCTACCTACTGATTGTAAGCAGAGCTGGGATTCGAACTCAGAGCCCTCTGCCTCCACATGCAGCTGGATTGTACAGTGCTTGGCCCGTATCTGGCACTTCAAAATCCTTTGTTCCAAGTAAAAAGAGAAATAGAAAAATACCAACATTCTAGGTGCCATGCTTGCCTTCCTCAGTGAGCCCAGAAGCCTGCTCTGCCCGTTGGCCTACTCCAGCTCCAGGTAATGACAGCCCACGTTGGGCAGTGCATGCTAGAGGTTGGAAGAGAAGACCAAGCAGGCTCGGTGTCTTCATGCCTCCATTTGATTTCTAAGCCAAAAGTCTTCTTCAAAGATACAGTCTCACCTGTGAATCCCAGCCAAATTTACCCAGGAAGCTTCCTTAGCTTCCAGTCTTCTCACTGACACCTCAGGTCATCATGGCTAGAATGTAGATTGTGCTTCATAACTCTATTATATATTTTACAGATAAGGACATCGAGGCAGACAGAGGCTAAGTGACCTGCCCAGAGTCACACAACGAGGTAATATCTTTGCCAGGCCCGATGCTATGAAGACAGAGTAGAAAACAGTTCTTGCCTTCAGGGAACTTATGGTCTACAGTCTACTTGTTTGAAATGGTGCCCCCTGGGGCCCTCTCTAAGTGGTATATCAAAGACTATTTTTTTTCCTATCTTTGATCCTGAGCAAGTCACTTCACCTGTCTGAGCCTTAGTTTCTCTATCTGTAAAATGGAGACATCAACAGCCTCTACCATCTCAATGACATGATGTATGTAAAAGTCTTGGCAAACCTTAAAGTTGCCCTAGAAATGCCACCTGCTATTATCATTGGCCTGGACATTGTGATTTCATAGGCTTATGGCTCTCCTTGTGAAGAAACTCCCCCCACCAAGGCAAGGCAGCATTTTTGGTGCAATTTGTCATCTTGCAGAATTCCCGGGACATAGGGAGATGGAAGTGACTTGTCTAGGGTCACCCTGCCAGTCCCTATCAGTCTCACTGGCTCCTCAGATGGCTCTCTAGCCACTGCTGCATGGCTCTATAATTTTACTGTTGATGATGTTGTTAGTGTTCTCATCACTTGATCCCTCCTCCCCTTTACCAGTGGCTTCCTCCCAGCTCCTTAGGGCAGGCTCCATCTCTCCTGGACACCGTATCTCAGTCTCCCTGAAAACCCCAAGCTCACACCCTCCATGCAAGCACAGACTGCACTGTCACACCTTGTCTCACTCTTTAAGATGGCCATAGTTTTCGTTTGCCATAAAGCATTTGTCCAGCTTTTGGTTTCCACAAGGTAAGCAGCAGCAGTGATTGTAAAGAATGAGCTTCCTCGTCAGGGTCAAGCAACTTAGCCAGATTGAGTCCAATGGCCAATTTATAAAATTGGTTTTTTTTTCTTTTAAAAGGACCATAATGTTAAAAAGTAACATTAGAAGAAAAGTCACTCACTTGTAGAAGATAAGGCCACCCCAGGTAACCCCACATTCTGTTGGTGGTTCTGGTCTCCATCACTCCATGGAACACCTGGCCTTCCCCAGGAGAGGCTGATCACCTGAAATCTCAAGGCCAGTAGATTGTCTCAGCTTTGATGCTCAACCCCTTCTCAACTCCCCCCTCTGATTGGAGGCCTGGCAGGTAGAGCAGTAAACTCCTCCCAAAGCGTTCATAGGAAGGCTCAGAATGTTAACTTCCCAGGTAACTCTGCATCTTCCTTCAGCTGCAGTGTTTGGCTCTATGGAACATCATGCCCCAGGCCAGGCACTTCCAGTGCCTCTCCTTTTTAAGCTCCTTTGTTTGTGAGGTTTTCCCCCATTAGATTGTAAGCTTATTGAAGGCACAGACTATCTTTGTTCTTATTTCTTAGCACAGTGCCTGGCACGAGTAGATGCTTAATAAATGTTTATTGAATTGAAGTGAATTAAGGGAGGCAGGGCTATCCTCAGGCAAAATCTCAGGAGCCCCTAGACTTTATCCCCACCTGGACATTATCCTTAAACAAGCTTCACTCTTTTTTCCCCATGGGGAATCCAACTATGCTATTTTGTGAGTCATTTTCTGGGTGCTACGGGTCTGAAAGGCTATGATAAAACTAATGTGCTATTGGTGGATGATAGGGCTTAGTGTCTTAGCCCTCCCAGGAATGTGTACTTTAACAGAGGAGAATGTCTTAACCCAAACTCAAGATTCCCCTTAATATACTCAGTCAAATCGGCTCACTTTCTGTTCCCCATGCAGGGCAATCCATCTCCTACCTCAGAGCCTTTGCACAGGCCGTACCCCATAGCTAGAATACTGTCCTTCCTCACCTCTGCCTCTGGGAACCTGTTTAGCTCCCTTCAAAGCTCAGCTCATGTGCCCCACCCTACCTGAGTCCTTTGGCGAGTCTCTGAGTTATTAGTAGCCCCTGAAATTTCTAGTTTGGGTTTGTCTGTGCACATGTTGCTTCTTCTGAGAGAGGAGGGGCCTATCTCATGTTTTCTCTGGGTGCCCAAAACCTAACACAGGTTCTGCTATTTGGAAGGTACTTTGATGAATTCTCATTGGGTTGAACTGGATCCCCGACAGTAGAATTTCCGACTTGAGGGAGATAAAGATGGGAGAGTTCTTAGGGGTCAGGCAGCCTCTCCAATTGCCCCCTGGGAAATCAGACCACATTCTAGAAGCCCTCTGATTTGGGGGGGCCTGCAATCACTTAGTACCCATCTGTCTTTGCTCACTGCACCCACCTATAGTTAAAAAAATTGTGGTGTTCACAGACACTGGTCCCAGGAGAGTTCTGGGTTGTGGGGTAAAAACTACCAATAAACCGAGGGCCCCCTTCCATTTCTTTCCTTTAAGAGCTGCTGGGTAGTCACCTGTTCTGCCAGGGCTGTGCCCATGCTGACCGGCCATAGCAGAAGCAACACCAATATTTCAAGGGATGTCAGGAGGTAAGGCAGCCCTTGTCAGCCATCCGAGACAGGAACATTGGTGTGACTGCCCCTGGCAAGGTTTCATATTTAGACACTAATACGATTGCAACATTTTCTCAACCTTTGACTTGAGAAACCATTCTTTGAATTTACCTTCTCCCTCTGCTTACTCTTGTAAAGTCAACTAGATAATGGTGGAATGAATGAAATCAAGGCAGCCGACTGAGGAGCTCAAACTACATTCTTCTCGCTACCCAGACGGGCCTAGCCCCAAACTTACAGAAGTTGCCATAGACAAATGTATTGGGATTGAGCTCGAGGAAGCAACCACTGCCCTGAAGATGAAGAAACTCTAGCCAAATAATAACCCTCTCTGAATCCCCATCCCCAGGCTCCAAATTGCCCCCCTTGTGCCAGGTTAGGTGCCAAGACAGAGGATGACCATGAAGAAGGAGGTGATTGGACTAAATGATTTCTAAGGTCTTTTCTGGTACAAAATGTCCCTGACTGTTCCCCTTGAAATCTTGAAATCCGGTGCCAACCTGGGCCCTTGGCTGTTGGGGCACACACAGTGTAACACCGTCTCCCCATAGAATCTTTGACTTCAGATTAAGCTCAGAGACCATCTGACCCATCTGCTACTTGAACAAGAATCCAGGCTTGTTCAGTTGCTGAGTTATGTCCAACTCCTTGGGACTCAACTCCACTTGGGGTTTTCTTGGCAGAGACACTGGAGCAGTTTGTCATTTCCTTCTCTAGCTCATTTTATAGATGAGGAAACTGAGGCAGATAGGGTGAAGTGACTTGCCCAGGGTCACACAGCTAGGAAGTGTCTGAGGCTGGATTTGAGCTTAGAGACATGAGTCTTCCTAACTTCAGGCTGGGCCTTCTGTGCTCTGCAGTGCCAGCTGGCTGCCCAGCAGAATCCAAGTGATGATCCACCAAACACGCAGTTGCAAGGACTCTATTCAAAGCTCTCCAAGGAGGGCAGTTCCACTCTCTCCCTAGGCAGCCCATTCTACTTTGAGGTAGGCCTTGTTATTAGGAAGTTGTTCTCAAACTCAAACCTACATTTGTCTCTTCGCAACTTCCACCCACGGCTCCAGGAGCCAAACAGAACAAGCCAAATCCTTCCCATAACAGCCCTTCAAATACATGAAGACAGCTCTCATGTCCCCCAGAACCTTTTCTTCTCCTTGTTGAACATGCCTTCCCAGTATGATCTGATCCCAAAGCCCTCCCCTGTCCTAGCTGTGTCTCTAGACCTTCCCCCATTTATCCGTCCTTCCTAAACGGTTGTGCCCAGACCCTGAGATGTCATGCCCATAATAATGCCCTATGGAGAGAAGGCTAGTAAGGTGTTTGCAAAATGATGGGCCTTTCCATGAACCCAGGTTGCAAGTGCCTGCCGTGGGTGAGGCTTTTTGTCTGTGGCCTTTGGCCATTTCAATAGCACTTTAAGGTTGGCAAAGTGCTTTGCTATCATCCTTGCTCTCCAATAATCCTGTAATAGAGAGCCTATTATTACCTGCATTTTCTCTGTGAGGAAAATGAGGCAGACAGAGGTTAAGTGACTTGCCCAGGGTCACATGGCAAGGCATAATTTGGACCCAGGTTTTCCTGACTCCAAATCCAGTGCTATTCCAGCTTCCCTCCTGAAGCAGAGGTGGAAAGTCCAACTGGGACTTCTATGGTTTAAAATAGATCTTTGGCAAGTATTGAGGGACCCACAGCTTTTGGGGTCCCTATTGGGGTAAACAAAGTCTGGGTCACCTCCAAGGTTGGAACATTGCCAACATGGGCTAATGGATACCAAAGACAGTACTCTTTGAGGGTATTTGAATGAAATAAGACACCTTGTCATGCCTTCGGCACGCAGTGGGGCAGTGGGGCACAGGGGAGGGAGGGAAGGGCCTGACTCAGGCCACAGTAGGGCCAGTGGGAAGGAGGACCCCGCAAATTGGTGCACACGAGGGCAGGGGACAAAAATGTGCAGGCCCTGTGCCACAAGTTGGCTCCTCAGCCTCTGCAGCAGCATCAGAGCTGAGACAAGCAAATCAATACAGCAAGATTAGAGCCTCCCCTCCTAACCAATTCTCAGCTGTTAGAGGCAACTTGGCATCCTATTCAAGCCTGTACCAGGGTATAAAAGTAGCAATATGGTCAGATCAAAGTAAGCTCCCAGATCAGGGAATCTTAACAGCATTGGCAAAATTGAATGTTGTTACCCCACTCCCTTAGGGAAGGTGAGCCTGCTCACGTGCTCAGAGCCCTCAATATGTCACATCGCTAAAAGCCAACACCACCAGAGGGAAAACCCAGGACTGTGTTGAAGGCGGTGAGGGCTCAGAGAAGCCTCAATTCTGCACTGTGTCGAGTTAGAGAAAGCTGGCTGGCAGAGAACACCTTGGCAGGACTCATCCCAGCATACCTCTGCTCCAAACATTCCTTCCAGTGTCTAAGTCAGTGTACTAAGCTGAATTTCACAGAATCCCGGGGCCTGGCAGAATGAAAACAGGGGCTTTATAAGCCAGTTTCAAAGCAAAAAATAGTTTGCCCTCATAACTACAACCAGGGCAGAGTGATCAGAGCTTTGCCCTGGGGCACTACAATTTAGAAGTCACTCACAGTACTTGTAATTAGTCAGCAACACAGAAGCAACTGGGCTCAACACCTAGATATCATGGCTGTCAGATCCTGTTTAAGGGTCTGAGCTGGCCTCCCAGCCCTGGCAACAGTTGATCTAAGGGCATTTTTGTTCACCTTATCCTGGGCATATTTTGTGCTGGGCCTTCTGTGACTCTGGTCATAAAGATGACTAGCAATGACTCTATTTCCCCTCCAGAATATTAAACATGAGATTGGCTATCAAAAATACCTAATATGTGGGGCCATTTTCCAGGATGAATATAGGGTTAATTTCCTCCGTTGCTCAATCGTGTCTGACCCTCTGTGACTCCATATGGGTTTTCTCGGCAGAGATACTGGAGTGGTTCGCCACTTCCTTCATCAGCTCATTTGACAGATGAGGAAACTGAGGCAAACAGGGTGAAGTGATTTGCCCAGGGTCACACAGCTAGGAAGTGTCCAAGGCCGGATTTGAATTCACAAAGAGGAGTCTTCCTGACTCCAAACCTAACATTCTATCCACTGTACCACCTAGCTGCCCCATCTTCCCCTAATTAGCTCCAAATTGTCTCTGAACCCTCTTGATTCCTGGCTGTATTTCAGGTATTACACACCATGTAGGTCTGTCCATGTCTGCCCATAAGTTCACAGCAGACTCATGCCTTCTCTAGCTATGGCAAGGATACCAGCAGCATCCACAAGCTGCCCAGTCTTGTTCTGCCACTTGGTCAGCCCATCTCCTTTTTCGGTCATTCTATCCTGACTCAGCAAGGTGGAGGATCATTCTCAACAACTTCATAGTGAAGCCCAGAGACAGAAGAGGATGTGGAGAATTTCACAGGAAATATTAATGGTGTCATTTCTTAAAATGTCAAAATCCTTGCAAATCCAACCATACTCACCTTGCTTTGTGGTCATAATTTTCACAGAAGTTACAGATGGTGTCAATTCAATATAGTAAGCATTAACCAAGCTTATAATGTGCAAGGCACCAGAGATATAAAGGCAAAATGACACAATTCCTGCCCTCAAGGAGCTGATGTTCTAGTGGGAGAATTCAACATGTAAGCAGACAGATAGTAACACTAACAACCTGTTAATAGGCATTACTTACTATCATTGGTAATTCTATTTTCACAGAGCTGACAATTTGCTCTCTGAAGACAGGGCCTCTGTCTTCCACATCTTCCACAAAGGTGCCAAAATCATCTTCCTAAAGTGCTCAGAAAACTGAATACTATATTTGGTCTAAAAACTACAATGGCTCCTGATTGCCTCTCACATAAATGACAAAGGTCTTTGTTTGGCATTTAGCATCCAGTCTACTTACCTTCCCAGCCTCATTTGATGTTAGGCCCTATCACCACCTCAACATTCCAGCCCAGCTGGCCTCCTTGCTGTTGCTGTTCACTACTTTTCATCTCCCACCTCTGGACCTTTGCACACGTCCATACCGGAAGTTCTCTCTCCTCACCTATGTCCTTCTCCTTTTGTACTGGAAGACCTTTGAAGGAGCAGAGAGAGAAGTACTTGAGTTTCTTGCACTATAAGTCAACTAGCATTTCTTAAGTGCCTCCTATGTCAGGCACTGTGCTAAGCCCTAAGGATACCAAGAAAGGTTAAAAAACCATCTCTGCTCTCAAGTAGCTCACATTCTAATGGGGGGAGGACAACATGGAAACAATTACATATAAACAAGACATGTACAAGATCAGTTGGAGAGAATCTCAGAGGGAAAGGTACTAGGATTAAAGCTGGGAAAGTCTTATTGCAGAAGGTGGAGATGAGGAGACAGTATGTTCTAGACGTGGTGGACAGCCAGAGAAAACAGCCCATTAGGAGAGGGCATCATGTGCAATGAGGCCCCTGTCACTGAAGCTCAAGAAGGTACAAGAAGGCTGGTAATGTAGGAGGGTCCAGGCTATGGCGAACTTAAAGGCCAACCAGAGAATTTCATCCTTGATCCTGGAGGCGCTAGGAAGCTACTGGGTTTATTGAGTAGGGCAGTGACAGGATCAGACTGTATACTACACCGCCCCCCCTCCCAATTTCCTCTGTCAGGTGAATAATGGCAGCCTGTGCATGTCTAGTGCCTTTGATACAGTATTTAAAATATCCATGCCCCCTCATTCTGATCAAGTTCAATCAGTGACATCTTACTAGGACAGCGACGCAGGTGGGTTGAGTTCCCCACCAGAAGGGAAAGCACAGTTCTTGGTACCCAGATATCAACTTTGGGCCCTGGGACCAGGACCATTGTCTGGTTGTCTTCTTAGCTCAGGTGATCTGGAGTGGGGGCAGGGGAGGAACAGAAAAGGGAAGCAAAGGACAAATTTTGCTAACTTCATAATTCTGTCCCCCTGACTGAGGAACTCAGAGATTCACCCTAACTGGGAGTTTGAAATTTTAAATGCCTTTATAAATAACAAACAGCACTAGGAACTAACTCTAGCCTGTTAAAGCAACACACCACATCAAGAAGACCCAAGTTCACACTGGTCCTGAAGTCAGGAGGACCTGAGTTCAAATCCAGCCTCATATACTTACTAACTGCATGAGCCTGGGCAGGTCACTTAACTTCTTTGTACCCCAGGTAACTCTCTAAGACCAATTGACAAATAATATGTTGATATGTATATGTCTGGGCCCCCCAAATTTTGATCTTCAATTAATCTGTCCACACAGTAAGGTTAATAACAACCTAATGCCTTGAGACTGGGCTGACCTTTTTTGGCTCTTCTTCCTTATATAATACAGAGCTGAATCTCTACAGTGGGAGATTTCACCCTAACTTATGGTGACTATCCAGGCTATTTCCCCACTCTTCATCTCTTTAGTCTAGGCCATAGCTAGGCAATGGCCATTTACTCAATAATCACCAAACGGCTCTATGATGCAGGCTTCCTCTGATTTGTAAATTTGAAATTTCTCCTGTTGATCCATGCAAATGACTAATTGGCAACCTGTGCATCTGCAGATGACTGTTTCAGCCTCAAAACCTTTAGAAGGTGGGAAAAACCCATGAATATCTGCTCAAATCTTAAAGGGGCTGACCCTTTACAAAGTGCTAAAGCTGTGTAAATGCAGTACAATGCACCTTTTCATCTTCTTATGTCACCCACCCCTTACAACCTGCACATTTGCTAGAGTGTGAAAGGAGTATAGTATGCTCTTCTCTTAGAGACAAGAGAAGTCTCATTGATGAAAACAGGAGTTAAGGGTTGTCTGGAGATGACTGTAAAGTGTAGGTAAAAGGTGCCAATTTTAATTTTTTTGAAAAAAGATTGTTTTAGAGACCCAACCACACATGGGCTTCACTCACTCCCAGCAGAGGGAACAGTTAAGTTGCTAATGGAGAAGAGGGGAGGAAGAGGCGCAATCAGAGCCTGGGCCTTAAGACAAGCCCTGTTTTTGGCTACAAGGTTTGTTTGTTCTGACAGTTGGTTTCTCTTGGGGCTGTGAGGAGGCAATAAGAGGGAGGGAAGAGGAGCGAAGGCCCAAGAGGAGAAGAGAAGAGTAGAGGGAGGGGTAGAAAAGCCAGAGCAAGAAAACATGTATGAAGAGTCCCCTTTCCTAGGATAGGGGAATGGAGACCCAGACTCATTAATCACTCTTTCCCCATTCTAACTGACTAACATAAATGATTTGGTCAATATTGTTTTTCTCTCTTTTCAGTAGTTGTGGTAGAAAAAGTGAAGTCAGCAGATTTAGAATCCAACACCAGCTTGTAACCCTAGGTAAACTACAATTTCCTTGGGTCTCAGTTTCACCTTCTGTAAAATAATTGGGTCAGACTACCTGTTCTTTAAGTGTTCTCAACCTGGGCTCTATGGACTTGTTCTTGAAAACATTTTGGTGACTATATTTCAATATAATTGATTTCCTATGTATAATACTATGTGTTTTACTTGATATATTTAAACATATGATCCTGAGAAAGGATCCACAGGCTTTACCAGATTTCCAAGGCATCCCATGACACCAAAAAATCATATTAAGAAACCCTGAATTAAATGGTTTTTCATTTTCCTTCCAGCCTAAACCTCTGATCCTGCAGCGTGGGACTTTGTGAGGAAATCAGAAATAGAATTGCATATTCTCACCATATTAATAACAGAAAGATTCTTTCTGGGCCACATTTTGTCAAGGGGAGCATGGGTGAGGGACTTGGCACTTGAATGCTATCATACACGTTCCTGGCCCCTGTGATCCAGCAGAGGATGAATGTGTACTGTTGTTAGGTGATAGCCACCATTTTCTCGAGTTTTATTCCAAAATGTTCAGGGCCTCCCATTCTGTCCACACTGAACATGTAACCAAACAAATGATGAGCTAGCAGATTCTCATGGCAGCTGATGGCTCATGTTGAAGAGGCAAGCCTATTTCCAGGCCCAACATCTGCTCGAGATGAGGAGCACAGGGCCATCGCCTGGGCTGGCTAGCTTTTATCACTTGGAACCAGTGGGACCTGGAAGTTGGCTCTGAGCTGATAGAGATACAAGTTCATCACCTTACCAGCTTGCTTCCCGGATCTTCCCCTAATCATTCAATCTTGAATCTGCAAATGCTGAGTGTGTTCACATTTTGTTCTGAAAAGAGAGTATTCTCTGCGTTGATCTCAACATTAACCTTGCCAGTTCAAAACCGGCCAATGAGAAAATAGAGCAGCTCAGTTCAACGTGGCCTGTCCATTTCACTATGGAAACAGTAAGAGCTGAAAAATAGAGTCAGAGACATGGTGTACGGAAAGGGCCCATCAGGTCATCTCACTCACTGTCTCCTAACCATCATGCCATTCTTCCTTTGACAATGAGGCAAGGCCTTGTCCAATTTTGCTTTAAGTGAAAAGGATTTACAAAGTTCCTTTTCACATAAGGTCATTAGACTTCTGATTGCAATATATGCTTCTTTTGGTCAATAGTTCTCCTAAGATAATGAAATCCACACTGTGTTAAATTGCTCAAAGAACAAAAGTCAAACCTTATTATATTAGGTAGAACATGAAAGTGCTTCCCATGGTATCAGCTTTCTATTGCACCGCCAACTGGGGAAACAGTTTCTTTTTACACTCAAAGTAATGTGAGCTGATGTCCGCTTATACATGAGCTGCTTTGTCCAGCTTTATTTCAAGTCAGAGCACAAAGAGTTAAATTCAATCTAATCTATTCTTTGATGGAAATCCAGGGTGGCCTTGGCTGCTCTGTCAGCCAAGTGCGGAAGCATTACTCCCATCAGGAACAGAAAAGGACGAGATGCTTATTATCTTCAGTGAGTACCTATAGCTTCTAGGCAGAAAGATCCCAGAAATCTGAAGACCAGTGGATGGAGATAAGAAAGGGGAACGACTCAGACCTGCTCATGCAACACTTTCACATTCAGGGAGATGAGTGAGTAGCAACAAGCAGAGAGTCCGAATTTAGAGTTGGTTTTCAATTAAGAAAAAAGTACAAATGAGAAAGAGAGAGAACAATAACAACATAGAATCCAAACATTGCTGTTGGCAAAATTATTATTTTTTGCTTCTCTGGGAATAACATTAAAAAAAAATTAAAGTTAGTCTTCCATTATACCACTGCTCCAGTGGAAATCTTTGGACAGTCTTTCCAACCATACAAATCATAACCCAGTGGTTCTCAACCTTCCTAATACCATCACCCTTTAAAACTCTTTATGTGGGCCTATCTGCATGTGGGCAGACCTACCTGGAGATGGATAGAGGAGCGGTGTCTCAGTTCCTAAGACCATTGGAAATATGTGTTTTCCGATGGCTTTAGGCGACCCTTGTGAAAGGGTCGTTTGACTCCCAAAGGGATCACGACCCACAGGTTGAGAACCGTTGTCATAACCTATCTCTGCCCACCTGTCCTGGGCAATTCTGCTCCACGTTCTCCGTGAATCTATCAGCAGAAGATGTTTTCCCATACCTTCTCCAGGTCCTCCGTTCATCACTTTTCTGTTTGTTCATTCTTTGATAACACCTGTTTTGCAGCTTTTCTTGCATGATTCCTCATTTGTCCTGTGTTGTGGTCTGCTCACACCTACAGTGAGCCTCTTCATTGGCCTATGACCAAGTCTCAATCTCAATTCTCTGGACATTGGGTCCATAGCGTCTTCTGAGTCACAGTCAGAATGCTGTTTACTAATGTTGTAGGCTTTTAAGTGAACATTTTGTTGATATATTTCATTTTTATATCACCTACATTTCCCAAAATGTCACTCCCCTCCTCCTCCACTTCCCAGAGAGCCGTTCCTTATAATAAAAAATCACAAAGAGAGAAAAAACCCAGTTCAACAAAACTAACAAACATATCAATAGTCTGACATATGCACTGTTCTAAACTCATAGTCAGTCCCCCTTCCCCCCAAAGAAGCCTTTTAAAAAATCTTATTTAGTGTCAAACTTGGTGGTTGTCATTTTGAAACTTTGAGTTTTGATTGTTTTGTTGTTGTTATTCTTTCTATTTACATTGTTGTATTGCTTCGTTTATTCTGCTTACTGAACTTTGTATCAATTCATACGTCTTCCCATGTTTCTCTATATTCATTATACTCATGATTCCTTATAGTATAGTAACATTCACTTAATCTCTCTGAGTCTCAGTTTCCTCATCCTTCTTTTAAGGATGATGTTGATGATGATGATGCTAATAATAATAATAATGCCACATACTTTACAGAGTTGTGAGGATCAACTGAAATAACTCAGAGAAAGTACTTTGCAAACCTTAAAATGCTATATAAATGCTAGCTATATTCTTTGATGCTCCAATTCACAAGATGCCATAAATCATTTAGCTCTGAATTCTCCAATAGTTTAGTCAATTATTTTGCCTTTTGTTTACCTGTGTTAGATTTGTCTAGCTCAGGAAGAGGAATATTAAGTTCATGCATTCTTTTACCATTGTTATCTACTGCTTTTATTCTGCTGACTTTTCCTTCTCATAAGTATTTCTGTGTTCCAGATCTGTTTGTCTTTTTTTCACTTCTTTATTGAGATTTTACATCTTGTATTCATTTTTCCTAATTATCTAATTAGTTTTTAACATTCTTCTTTGAGAGTTGTAATTTCTGAGATATAGTCATCCCTAATTTCTTTTATGGACTTCATCTTTCTTTTGAACCATTTTGGAGTGCCTTCATGATGTTTCATGCTCTCTTGGGAGTCCACAGGATTCTGTATTTCATTGGGCCTTAGTTCTTTTCCCTATGTCTAGTAATGTTTGATAAGAGAGCTTCATAATCTCTTTGAGGATTGAGTATTCGCATTGTCTTCTATTTTTAGTACATTCTCTGTTGATTTATCTCCTTACACTCTGAGGCTTTTATTGAGGGTTTTCCACCTTAAAATCTTTGGTGTTTCAGCCTTTTTATGGTCCCTACTTCTCACTTTCTTATTCCTCCCCTTTTGCTGGTAGATATACCCTAAGGCTGTATTGCAAAGCTGCTTCATCCTTCACATGTTGGAACATCAGTTCACTGGCCTATAATCCTTGCCTTTAGTGTCCTCTGAGGGTACAGATCTTGGCAGAGTCTCTGTAGCCTCAGTGGGCCCTAGTCTAGGGCCAAACCTCAGTCAGAAGGCGAGCCTATGTTTACCACCTACCTTCCTACTCAGCTATCTGGGTAAAGTCAGTGCTTGTTTTAGGGCATGGAGCAGTGAGGGGACAAGGTAGGCTGGCAGTATCTCTATAGTAAGGGATGTACCTTGATGGTTCCCAGACACAAACCTGAAATCATTTCATCTATGTGTCCCTAGGAAAGAAGAGGTGCTGAGTAAGCCCTTGAGTTCTCTGGTGTTCATTTGTGAGGATTTTACATTGGGGGTCAGGTGGAGGGTTGGTGGGTTCCTCTCTTCTTTGCCCTATGGATTCAGCTGTGGAGCGCTATATTCTGGTGAATAATTAGAGAGTTAGAGAGTTCAAGGGGTATAGACAGAGTGACTATTGACCATCTCCCTAGTCACATACACTGGAAATCTAATGTTTTAACATGATGTGAGGCACAGTGGATAGACAGTGCGTGGACACAGAAAAATCTAACCTTAGGATGATAGAACAAGAGCTGGAAAGGTCCTTAGAGGTCAGCTAATCCAACCCTCTCATTTTACAGATGATGAAACTGAGACCCCAAGAGGTAAAATCACTTGCCCAGGGTCACACTGTAAATGGAAGGGTCAGGATCCAAACCCAGGTCTCTAAATCCAGCTCTTTTTCCATTATAGCTCACTGCATTAGTAGAGGGGATTTTCACACCTAGAGTGTCCCTCCTCCCCACTACCACCCCCACCCCCGCAATGAAATCATAGGCTTGAACTTTTTAAAAAAGCCACGTTTTATCTTAAGTGCCTGTGACATCCCCCAGAGGTTCCCAGGGCTTTTACCCTGTCATCAGCTAATTGACAAGTCTTTGACAAGTGCCTATTATGTACATGCCATTTTCCTGGTTCCACCTGAGAAAGCAGGGGGCCAAGATAAATGCACTCTCCTTTGAAAAGTTATCAGCAGAGAGCTCGTGGCCATACCTAAGGAGGTTAGAGAGGCTCTTCCCTGGGTAGTACTTTAATCTAAAGAGCCTGTGGATATTCAGAAATTTGTGGAGCCCAAAGGACACATTTTCAGGGTTGTGGTTCACATTGATGGGACTTGTCCCAGAGGACAGAGGTAGAGAAGAGGTCAGGAGCACAGTTTGTTTGAGCTCACAGACATCTTTTCTGGAAGAGGGACTGAGCTGGGCCTGAGGGATCCAAAGGGAGTTATCTTGCTGTCAGGAACCATCCAGGTGATTGACCAAACTGCTCTTCAATGACACAGTAGATTTTTAGCCATCTCTGCAATGCAGATGATGCCCCACTCCTCCCAAAAACCCCAAACCCAACTTAGTGGAGCAGCCCGACTCCCAGATGGATTCTCTGACTTGACTTGCTTTCCTTTCCCTCGGCTTCCCTGAAGACACCTCCCAAGCTTCTGAAGGCAGCTCCAGTCAGGAAGAAAGTACAGCAAGACAGTGGGAATGCAGATCTCCCAAGACAAACGCCCGCCATATGGTCCAAATGATTCCCCCCACCACCCAGCCATGCCAGCAGACACTTGGCGTATGCAATGCGCTATTTATTTTCTCTTGTGGTGGTTTCAGCTTGAATTAAATGTTTCCCGTCCGACAAGCAACTAATAACAAATGATCTCCTCTCTCGGTGGCATGGTAACAAATATGTAGTAATTTGAAAGCTGGGAAGAAAATTATTACTCCCAAAGATGCAATAAATATAAGATATGTTTAGAGAGTCTTTTGATGAAATAAACAGTTAAGGTGCTGCAGGCACTGCTTGATGCTTAAGGTGGGGAGACGGGTGGAGTGGGTGGAAATCAACCTCCCCCCCAAAGCATTTAAAGAGGCTCTCTGATCTGTTGACCTTGCCTGAGCATCTAATACCTTAAGGATCTCTCTCCAAGTGAGATCTTTGTGTTGGGAGGAAGAACACCAGCGTCGGGAACAGCCAGGCATAACATGTCACCATTTTAAGGCAGAACAGCAAGATGAGTTATGTTTGCCCTGGTCCTCCCAGTTACAATAGCATATGTTTAGATAGTGCCTTAAGATTTGCAAAATGCTGTGCAGATACTATCTCATATAATCCTCTCAACAAGCCCTGAGAAAACAGGCGGCAAGCAGAGTTGAAGAGACATCCCCAGAGTTGAAGAGACTTCCCCAGGGTCATACAGCTAGGAAGGGCGTGG
>CM053602.1:7608474-7628184 GCA_028646575.1 Pseudocheirus occidentalis | reverse complement strand
GTTTTCTTTTGGGGATCTTTTTCAAGAGGTGATTGGTGAATTCTTTCAAGTTCTATTTTGCCCTCTGGCTCTAAAATATGAGGGCAATTTTCCTTGAGAATTTCTTGAAGGATGCTTTCTAGGTTCTTTTTTGATCATGGCTTTCATGTAGTCCAATAATTTTTAAATTATCTCTCCTGGATCTATTTTCCAGGTCAGTGGTTTTTTCAAGGAAATATTTCACATTGCCTTCTATTTTTTCATTTGTTTGTATCTGTTTAATAGTATCCTGATTTCTCATGAAGTCATTTGCTTCCATTTGCTCCACTCTAATTCTGAAGGAATTATTCTCTTCTGTGAGCTTTTGAGATTCTTTTTCCATCTGGCAAATTCGAACTTTTAAAGCATTCTTCTCCTCATTGGCTTTTTGGGCCTTTTTTACCATTTGAGTTAATCTGCTTTTTAAGGTGTTATTCTCTTCAGTCAGGTTGTTGACTCTTTTTCGCATCATTCTCATTTCTCTTCCCAATTTTTCCTCCACTTCTCTTATTTGGTTTTCAAAGTCTTTTTTAAGTCAATCTATGGCTTGTAAGCAATCTTCATGTATCTTGGAAGCATTTGGTGTGGGAGTTCTGACTGTGTTGTCTTCCTCCTGCTCCATACTTTGATCCTTTTTATCCCCCAAAAAGGATTCTAGAGTTTGATTACTGTTCTTATTTTGCTTCCTTCTCCTCATGTTGGCCAGTCAATTAATTGCTTGATTTTTTAGCTCTGTGGAACTCTGCTTCCAGAGGGGAAAGCTCTGTCCCAAATTGCTGGGGTTTTCACAGCTGCTGGAGCTATTGGGAGGCCACCATTTTTTTGCAACTCCCACCAGCTTTGGCTCACTGAAAACGTACCCCAGTATCACCACCTAAGACCACAATCCCGATCCAGGCTGCTCAATGCAAGAGCATTTAGCCTCTGAACAATCTCTTGGCTCCCCTGCAGTCTGCAGGCCAAGAGCTCTGAATCAACCATGTGGAGGTGGCTGCAGGACCACTGCTTCTGCCACTTCCTTACCCTGGAGACAGTTTGGCTAGACTGCTTTTCATCCCCAAATTTAGTAGAGTTTCACTAACCTTTTACTTTGTTGTTGTTTCTTATGGCTTGATAATTCTGGAAACTGCCACAACTGCCTCTGATCCACTCTCCTGAAGGATCCACCTGCAGCTTGTCCTGGCCACCCCAGGGCCAAGCCACAGTTTCAGGCCGGGCTGGTTTTTGGCTCCCAGTGTGCTGCAATGAGCCCTTCCTGCCAAGCTGCCTTCAGCAGGAGATGCATTTTTCTGTATTTTTGTGAGTTTTGGAGCCCTAAAATTTATTTGGAGTCATATTTTATGAGTATTTGAGATGGCTACGTGGGAGCTTCAGAACCTTGTTGCTTCTATGCTGCCATATTGGCTCCATCCCCCTAGACATACACACACACACACACACACACACACACACACACATATATATACATACATATATACATACATACATATATACATACATACTCCCCTAGATGGAGTTTTCTTAGAAAAAAAAGGCAGATGGGTTTTCTAGTTTCTGCCCATATATACAGAGGACATTACCAAGCCAGAGAGCCTCTAGAGGAGAAAAAACTGGACCAGAAAGGACCTTGAATCTATGCCATAGGAGGTTCAATAGAAGGCGTCAGGCATGTCTAGCTAGTCTGGAGACGAGAATACTCCATGGGAATGTGAGGGCTGCTTTCCTATATTTGAAGGGCTAGGTTTGTTCTGATTGGTCCCAGAAGGGAAGTATAAGAAGCACTGGTCCTAAGTGGAATGGGCTGCCTCTGGAATGGTATCCTTTCCTTGTAAGTCTTCAGGCAGGGGCTGGATGACCATGAGCCAGAGATGTCACAGAGGTAATTCTTGTTTAGGTATGAATTGGACTAGATGGCTACTGGGGTCCACCCAACTCCCCCATTCTGTAAGTTCCAAGTTCATTCTTGGGATGGCTTCCAAATATTTGGTGAGAGAGAGAAAGAGAGGGAGAGAGAAAGAGAGAGAGAGAGAGAGAGAGAGAGAGAGAGAGAGAGAGAGAGAGATCTGACAGGTAGCATGTGGGGCTGGGCCTATTTTAATCAAATTTATTGGGAGCTGTCCAAGGTAGCCACAGATCCAAATGGACTGCTGGACCTCTGTGGTGTTCAGAAAGGTAAAGACTTGCAGAGATGGGACAGATCTGGAAATTTTATGCTTACTTGGGCTGGAGGCACCTGGGGAGGGAAGGAAGTATATCCCAGCCTACATGGAGTTTCCATGCTGATAAAGACTAGTTGATGCTGGGGAGGTGGAAAGGGGTCTGAGGGTTGGAGGTAGAGGTGGGAAAGCATGCCCAGGATGGTAGGGTTGGTGCCCTATGCTGACGGCCCATATGCTGTGGCTTCATTGTGGCTCTGGCCAGGAGACCTGGGATACCACCAGAGGGGAGCACTCTACTCATCTCTGCCAGGCTTCTCACTTCAGCCTGGGCCTCCTGGGTAGTGAAGTCAGCTTAAATCACAGCCTAGGGCATGCCACTGACATCAGTGGGTGTGGAGGTGATGGGGGCGGGAGATGTATATGTGTGTGTATGTGTGTGTGTGCGTGCACTTGCGTGAGAAAATACGCCATGCCTTGATGCCCCAGCACTTATAGCCTCTCCCTGGATCCCTGTAAATTGAGATGCCTCTTGTTGGCTAAGGAGAGTTAAAAGCAAGGCGATGACACCGTGCAGCTGCTCAGTCCTTCCTTAATAAGCCAGCTTCCTCATTAGCCTGATGCAACCCAGTGGCCTGGGGGAAGCCAAACCCAGGCCGCCCACCTCACCTCACCTCCAAAGCACTCAGCCAGCATAATGTTTGTGTGGGACAGACCTGGAGGCAGAAAATGGGGTGGAGAGAGAAGCAGAGCATTTGTAACCAAGCAAACAGGCAGAGGCCCATCTTCTGGTCTACAGCTTTTCCAGGCCCCTGGTTTCACCTCCTCCTCCTCCCTTTCATGTCCTAGAAAATCATCTCCAGAGAATTCCAACCACTGTGAAAGGCTGGTGGGAGAAATATTTTGTGTTGGGGGGAGCCCTCAAATCACACTATATGGCTCAATGTTACAAGGCCAACCCTCGGCCCAGTGGGGCTACTATAGATTTTTCCTGGAAGCAGCTTTGTAGTGTGTCATCTTTTTAATTGGGTGCGGGGTGTCAGTCAGAAAAAAGAAGCCAAGATGTTCAGTGTTTGGGAGGTGAAGAATGTGTATATGAATAATATTGTTCTATAAGAAGTGACACATGCGAAAAATCAGAGAAACTTGGGAAAATTTGTATAAAATGGATGCAGAGCAAAGTAAGTGGAGTCTAGAAAACAACCTTTACTGTAAATGCAATAATGTGAAGGTAAGCAACAGTGAAGGACACTCAAAAACTGATCAATGTAATAACTTATGGTGGCTTCTGAGAACTGATGATCAAACACGCCTCCTTCCAGGGAAAGGGGAGGATCATAGGTGACTGAGATTTCAGGGAGATTGGTTCATTCCATTGGCCAGGATTACCAAAAAGCATTCCAAAAGGAAGAAACATGGTGGAGTAAAGGTGTGGAATAAGGCATACACTGTCAGACATGGATGATGTGTAGGTTTATTTCATTTAACTAGATTTCTTTGTTAAAATAGAGGATCCTATAGGGTTTATATAGAGGGAGGGAATCAGTGGCAAGTGACCATTAACATTTTTAAAAGACCCATCAATATGACGTGTGTGTATGTGTGTGTGTGTGTGTGTGTATGAATGTGTGTGTGCATATACATATACATATATATGTAAATAACCCAAGGTCTGCCATATTGTCCCTCCCTGCTCTGGAAGTTGGAAATCTAGGGACATGGGGACATGGATTTGTTTTGTTTCCTCTACAATCATAGCTCTCTTTCTTATGCTGGCCCTGGGAGGAAGGCCTTCTCTGACTCAGTGCCTTCCCACTGAGGCTGATGCTTTGATCATCTTACTCCTCAGCTTATCAAAGTCTAGCCCGGGCTCCCCACAAAGTGTCGGGCAAGAGTTAAAACATCTTTCATTGACTTTGGAGCTTTCAAGAGGGACTGGCACAGGGCATGTCTTTGACCCACCATTGGAAAATATGAAATATGTTGCTCCACCCCAACCCCTCCCGGGCACCAAGCCTCAGCAGCCTAGGCAGCCAGAGACTTCCTTGGCACTCAGGGCTTTTTTGCCTCATTGTATAATGCCAGAGCCTGAGAGAAAGGCATATAGACCCAAATGTCTAGAGCCGCACTTTGTGTGTGGTAGCAAAGCACTCAAAGCCAAGTGGGTGCCCACCAGCTGGGGGAATGGTGGGACAAACTGGTGGATGAATGCAAGGGAATGTTTGTGCCACAGAAATGACCAAGAAATGTGAAGGATTCACAGAATCATGGGAAGACTGGTACAAAGCATTGCAGAGTGAAGTAACCAGAACCAGGAGCTCAATTGACATGATGACCATACTGCTATAAAGGAAAATAGCAATGAATGACAGCTAACTCGGATCAGCACAGCGAGCAGACCAGACATTTTTGGATTGGCATCATAGCACACGTCCTTCCTCTTGGTAGACAGGTGCTGAATGAGGCATGCCTGAATCTTTCTTTTTTGTTATCCCTATTTTGGAGTAAAAGGAGTTGTGAGGAAATGATAGCAATGTTAAAAAATCATCAATGTAATACTTGCTGTTTAAAGATGACAAAAATTGAGTATACGGATGATCTGTGGAAGTTACTCTGGTCTAACTCAAATGGACAATTCTTTCTGCCCAGTGGAAAGGTAACCAGGTAGTATAGTGGATAAAGTGCTGGACTTAGGAGGACCCGAGTTCAAATCCTGCCTCAGATACTTGCTAGTTGTGTGACCCTGGGCAAGTCACTTAACTTCTATTTGCCTCAGTTTCCTCATCTGTAAAATGGGGACAATAACAGCACCTATTTCCCAGCTTCATGCGGGTCAGATGAAATCATGTATGTAAGAGCTTTGCAAACCTAAGACTGATACACCGTTGAGCTTCGTGCTAGCTATTATTAGCTATTATTTCCCCGGGCTAAGCATCTGCTCAGCAGCTGGGCCCCCTGCTGGCAATCCTACCTGACAGGAAGAAGTAACCTCACTGAAACCTCTGAGGCCCCCGGGACACCCCTCCCCCCACGGGCCCTGACATCCAGCAGGCAAAAAGAGATGAATTTGAAGTTCGACCAAATTTGACCATTTGCTACCCCATGGCCTCAGTTCTAGCAGAATGTCTTTTCCTTAAGGGCAGGGATTGTTTCCGTTTTGGTTTTGGATCCTCAGCCCTCAGCACAGAGTCTGACCTCCAATGGGTGCCTAGTGAATTGTGGGGAGCTGAGTCATTCAAAGTTCTCTTTTGCCTCTAGCTTGGGTGATCCAAACAGGTGGTTTTTCCGCAGGCTGTAAAGTCGACACAGGCATAAATGATCGCATCTGAGCCAGGGCTTGTTCCTGCAGGCATTATATTCCCATTTTTCAGATGTGAAAACTGAGGTGTAGAGAGTCAAGAGATCTGCCTACAGTCAATACAAACAGGACCATCGAAGGGAACTGCAAACTCAGGTTTCTCTGGCTGTCCAGAAGAGACCAGGGTTCTTTCCACCCTCTTGCCGACTTTACACCTTCTCTCACATGCAGCACCCTCCTTTGGTTTCCTACTGCTCCTATATTGAAGTCAGATCCTTGCCTCTTGGAGCATGACTCTTCCAGGTTCCAAAGCTCTCCGTGGATTCTGTCGCGTACTAGTTTAAATCCCCCTCTATCACTCACTGCTCTTCTCTTATTCAACCAGATGGGGCTCGTCCAGTTGCTGTCTCCAATCCCATCAGGTCTCTCACCTCCTTCTTCTGTCTGTGTTATCCTCTGTCATCCACCACCCATATCTACAGCCTCCTACCCTCCTAGGACCTAGCTTATGTCTCCAATGGGGGTGACCCCTTCCTCCAAAGAAGACCCCACACTTGGAAATCCTGTTCCATGTAGCATTTCATGCTTGGACTTCAATGTTGTGCTGGAGTAGCCAGAGTGGAGAGACAGCAACACCTACACTGATGAGAAGGCCGACTAGGAGTCAGAAAGACTTAGGTTTGAATCTGGCCAGAGACACTGACTAGCTGTGTGACCCTGGGTAAACTGAGTCAGCTCCTTGGGCCTCAGCTTCCTTACCTGTAAAACGGGGATAATAAGAGCCTCTCCCTTCCTCGATCCCAGGGTGGTTGTGGGGCTCCAATAAGATAACATACCAAGTGCCGTGTAAGCATTAGCTGTCATTACTATCCAAATTACCCTTCAGGCCTTAGAGCTCTGGCCCGTCGTTCCCACTGATGAGCTTGGCTATTTTCTGTCTCAGTCTGTATCCCCCCCCCCCAAAGGAAAACAGCTGGCTGCTGTTTGCCTTTCTAGCTCCATAGGGCAGCCACGCCAATGGTTTCAGACAAAGATTCCCACCAGTGTGGATCACTATAATGAACTCCCTCAGGGAGCTTTCATTCTCCTGGGGGATCTGAGTACCCAGATAGGGGAATGAAAAGTTTATCTCCAGTCATTTCCAGATAGAGGGAGTGAGAACAGCAAGGGAAGCTTTGTGTAGGAGGCACCACATTCCAGCCATGGGAGGCCAGCCATGGAAGAGGCACCGAGCAAGCCAGTCGGACTGGAAGAGAAAATTCCGAGGTGGGCCTGGGATCAGGACTGGTCTTGTGGTTCCACTGGTATTTTAGGAAACTCCCTCTACCAAAGCAGGTTGGCACCATCTCTGCAACTGAGAGGCTTAGGGAGTTGCCTCCAGCGTTGAGAGGTAAGATAACTCACCCAGGGTTACACAGTCACAATGTCAAAGAGACAGGACTTCAACTTGCGAGGTCAGTCCTCTGCCCACTACACCATGCTGCCTCTGGCATACCTGAAGAAGAGTACTTGAAATAAAGGTGGAAAGAGTGATTATGGAGGACTTTAAATGTCAGGCTGCAGAGGTTGCATTTTATGGAATTTGTGGCAATGGGGAGCCATTGAAGATATTTGAGCAGGGGAATGACATTTTAGGAATTAGTTCAGCAGCTGTAGAGAGGGTAGATTTGAAGTGGAGGACAAATCAGGCACCTATTTCAAAAGTTCAGTGGGGATGGGGGCCTGGACAAGGCTTGTGGCAACATGAGTAGAGATAAGGCTGGGGAGTAAAATCAGGCTTAGCAACTGATTAGCTCTGGGGTGTGAGGGAGAGTCAAGTGGGAGAAACTGTGTGAGGCTGTCCACAGGAAGAAGGAAGTCCTTTCATCACAGGATGAGTTTGTGGGAAAGACGGGTTCCATGTTGGACATAGGAAGTCTGAGATGCTGATGGGGCACCTGGGTGAAGAGGTCCAGCAGGTAGTTGGTGCTGTATGCCTCTAAGGCTCAGAGGTGGAGTGTGGCTCAGAGATTTCACCATGTAGGGAACTCCTGGTGTTAGAAACTTCTCCCCCTCCCTGCAGACTAGCAGCTCTCACCTTAGAGTCCTAGTGAGCTGCTTAGAGGGCTGAGAGAAGTCACTTGCCTCAGATCCCATAGCTAATATGTATAAGAGGCTGGCCTCGAATGCCAGGCTGGCTAACTCTAAGTCTGGTCCTCTATCCACTACAACCTCATACTGTCTCTCAAGGGAGAGATTAGGCTTCTATATGGAGACTCAGGAGTCATCTGCATAGAGATGGTAATGAAACCCACAGGAGCTGATGAAATCACCTAGGGAGAGTACATAAGGAGGAGTAAAGAGGGCCCAGGATGGAGTCTTCTGGGACGGCCCCACTTAGACGAAGGCTACTGAGGGGAACAAGACATTCATTCTCCCCTCTTTACCTTTGTCCCCTTGTGTCTACAGTACCCTCCCTCCATCCCCTTGCCTCTTAGAATGCCTAGCCCCTCACAAGGCTCAGGCTAAGGATCATCTCCAACATGAGGTCTTTCCTGCAGCCCAGCCACAACAACTCTGTATTTATTTCATATGAGGATAGTCACTGGACCTGAGTTGTCATTGCTGTAGGGAACTCCCTCCACCACCAATACAGGTGAGCACCTTCTCTATAACTAATAGTCTTAGAGTGTTGCCTCAAGGCCTGAGAAGTTAAGTGACTTGTCTAGAGTCACACAGCTATAAAGAGGAAGAGGTGAGACAAACAGTCAGTATATAGGCTGTATCTGCTTCTCTGTGTACAGGCTGTCTCAGCCCCAAGGTGGAATGTAAGTTCTTGGTACCCCAGGACTGTTACATGTTTTTGCATTCCCAGTGCCTGGCACACAGTAGATGCTTAAAAGATTCTTACTGAATTGAAGTGAATAGCATATTGTCCAATTGGATCCCTCAAGCTGATAGGACATGTGGGAAAGGAGGGGAGGGGCATAGCTTCCACAATTCGGGGTGTTCCAAGAGCTACAGTGAGTTCAGAAGGAGGGAGGCTCATTTTGTTAAGGAAATTTGCTTCATTTGTTCTACATATGTGTGTACATGTATACAGCCAGCCAGCCAGCCAGCCAGATATTCCTCCTTCTCCTCTCCTCTCCCTCCTCCATCTTTCTCTATCTCTCCTTACCTCCCCCCCCCTCTGAATCTCTAGGTTTTTATGTGAAAAACTCACATTGGCTCATTTCTTTGTTCCCATGTTCTTTGTTCCAGGATGACCCAGAAGCAGCATAGAGAGCAGGGAATCAGGCCTTCCTAGTGGGCAGCATCTTACCATCAGAGCACGTGAGGGAGGCAGCTGGCGATGTTGGCCTTCTGCTACCCAGGACACTCGGCACTGTTGGGGACATGCTAGTCACAGGATCCCCAAGTTGAAAGGGACATGGGAGGTGGGAAGGATTGACTCTTCTGAACTCTGGTTTAGAGCTGGGGAATTTATCCAAGATGGCCCAGGGAGACACTAAGAGTGGGCCAAGACAACAGCTTCTACTGTTTCCATGGAGGCTGTATGGTGAAATGGGCAGATCCCTGCATCTCTGGAGTCAGAACTTGAGACCAATCCTGGTTCTGTGTGACCTTGAACAAGTCCTTTCCCTTCTAAGGGATTTGGGCCAAATGACTTATAAGAGCCCTGCCTGTTCTCATTTGGAACAAGAATGTCATGTGTGCAGTGGCTCCAAGTCGAGGGACTCAGACCCTGATGAGACCCAGCACCCTAGAAACTGGTGAGGAGGTAGGCAGGGGTCATATCCAGGCAGTCCCAGGAGGCGCCAGAACCAGTTAGAAAGCTGCAGGACTTCTGAGATGCTGCTTCCTCAGAAGCCAGACTGGGCATGGCAGGCCATTTGCTAGTGTGTTTGGGAGTCCAAGGAGCACAGGCTTCCTACCAAGACAAGACCACTCACTCCATACTGAAGCCTCAATCCTCAAGGTGAAGGACCAGTGGAGAAGCCCAAGGCCATTGGGTCAATGGGCCCCAAATGACCCAGAAATGCTTTGACAGAGCAGTTTAAAGAACCCTCCCCTCCGTTACATTAGGGGCATGACTTCCCTTTCTCTTGGGCTTGGCTTTGCTCTCTACTTTTCTGCTAAGAAACCAGAACAGTTTTAAAGTGAGGCCTAGAATCTCTGAGCACCTCATTGCCAGGCAACATTATCTAGAGCCATAACTAGCCTGGGGAGCGTAAGGCTCTTCCTCAGGGTACTGATGTTAGTGGTGGGAGTTCAGGTTCCAAGGAGACCCATTTGGTTGCAGGCAGGTCCTATAAGACTTGGTCCACATTGGCCTTCAGCCTCAGAACCTGAGTGCAATTCTTGGAAATGATAATGGGAAAAGGCAGGCCTGTGACAGCACTGGCGGCAGTGGCAGCCTTGGGGTGTAAAACCAGAGCCTCTCTTGTCCCGTTACTTTCCAGTCCAAAGGCATCCAAGGGACTCCTCCCATTATTTGCTGGCCTTCCTCAATCTCATGTCCTCTGATGCCAGCCTCCATTAATTCTCACCGATTTTTCAATTAATTCTTCAGAGAACTTGCTCTAGGTGGGAGCCTAGAGAGGATTTTTCTTCTCTTCTCCCTTGTCTTCCTCTTTTAAAGCAAACTACATTATTTTATTTTAAAGACCAAACTGAACTTAAACAGGCCTCTCTCTAAGGAAACAGTTATAGGCCCAGGAGAGGTGGATGGTTCTCTTTCCCCTTTCCCCTTTCCCCCCAACTAACCCCCAGTCTGCCAAAGGAAGGCAGACTCCTCTTCCAGAGCTGGGGACTGTGCAGGAGGGAAGGGTAAGAGGAGGGCCTTTCACAAACTTCTTGGCTTTTGCACTGGGCTGGGAGCTAATTCGGTGACATCCTCTTTGAAATGCACCTCCTTCTTTGGTGCTGACAGGCAGGGCTAGAAGTGGGGAGGGCTGTATTTTGCTCATTTCTTGTTGGGGAAGAGGCTATATGTGCATATGATTATGATTTGAAAACAAAAGTGTGAAAATGCATTTTTAAAGCAAAGAAATACTGGGTAGGAGATACATGACTGACTTAGCTTTGGGGGCTTACTATGTGTAAAGAACTAAGACTCCCCAGCAGGGCCATAACTAGCCATTTTGGCACCTGGGACATTTCAGGCAGAAGAGAAGGTAAGGTCCTGAGGACATTGCTTTGTGAGTGGGAGATAGAGAGCCTGTGGGGAGGGCATTGGGAGGCAGTGTGGAGATCATGATTTGGGCTTCCTGTCTTAAATTATTCTTGCTAATATACAATATAAGCTAAGGAAGCTAAGTCATAGTACTTGGTCTCTAAAGAAACGGAAGAGCTGTCAGTGCCTTGGGACAAAGCTCTGATCACTCCACCCTAATTATGTGCCTGTTCCCTCAGCCTCTTCCTGGAAGCTAGCCCCCAGCCCAAACTCAACCTGGAGTCCTTCCCAATCCACACCTTTCCCCTGCCTGCCCACTCAAGTCACATTTTAGCCAACAATGATTTTTTCAATAATTGCTTTGATCCTAAAGTGCATTGAATGCTTGGAGTTATGAAAACCACATTTAAGAGGAAAACCACCAGATAAAAAGGAACAATGTGACAGGTAACACTATAACTGTAATAATTTAATAAAGCTGCTTTTTTAATCGTCTTCATAAACTAGAACAGTGATTCGTTTTCACTTACAAGGACTTGATCATGAAAACCCCCACTATATGTAACAGCCAGTTGGTATGTAGCACAATTTAGTCTTCATATGATCAGCTGTTGGATGAGAAGATGCACTCCACTGGAGGCCCACAAGTTCACTTTGGTTTGACAGGAAAAATGGACATCACTTGTCTAGGCTCATTCTCCTCATAGAAGAGGGAGCCACTGGCTGCATGACTAACTCTTGCAATGAATACCTGTATGTCCAAATTCTAGTCTATACCACCTTAACTCAGCTGATGCCAGTGGAAAAACACCCGTAGCCAGTGTGTAAGGGTATCAGATGGTTTGTTGGTGTTAGGGTTGTTGTTTTAACTAAGGTTGGTGGCAACTCTTTGGTCAGTTGAATAGTTGGTTTGTTTGTTTGTTTGTTTAACCAGCACAGCGAGATGAGCAGTTTTCCCCCCATGACAGACAACACATTTTCACTCCAACTAGATTTTTTTGCATGTGATTTTTTTATTTATTTATTTTTTTACTAAGAGCTTTTTTATTTTTTTTTCCAACATTGATCAGACAACATTTTCTTCACGAAAGCAACTTGTTTTCAACTTTACAAAGTAATTGACAGTTGTACAACAAGTGACCCACAGGTCAGCTCCAGTCTCACAATAAACAGGAATTCACTGCAACAACTCCATTAGGACGATGCATTATGCTCTCATGGATTTAATAATGAATATAAAGCCACCCAGTCCCAGCCCCACCCACACATCCCCCCCTTTGTATATCATCTTGTATATACTTGAGAAGAAAAAACCCCAAAACAGTGTTGCAGTAGACTTCCGTGTAAGAATACAATTTGACTCATGAAATGACTTCCTAAATGGAACTTCACCAAGTAGGCAAACACTAGGATTGTATACAATGGACTTCTTAAGCTTGTTTATGCCAGTTTTCAAAGCTAGCTATGCAGAGTGAGGGCCTTGCTGCCCTAGATAAATAGCGGAGTGGACCAGATTTGCCAGAAAGAAATGCTTTGGGAAAAAAGTCACCACCAAAATGAATCTCATAAAGCTAAATTGAAATTACACTTACAATTAGAGCTATAATATACATTAAATCTTTCAAGATCCCCAAAGGCCCAGCTATCCCCCATGTCTCTGGGCCTTGCCCCAAATCGCCTTTTGTTTTTTGGATTTCCGCTCAAGACTACCTTAATTTAGCTTCTGAATGATCATAAAGCTAAATGGGAGAAAAAAAGAAACGGAACTCCTCGAAATCCCATGCTGAAAGAAGGGTATCGAGAGATACCCTTGGCGATGTCTCAAGGGGAAACACTGCTGGGTGGCCCCATTGTTACGTCTCACGCTGTTTCCTCGAGCATTTTTGACTGGAAGCCAGTGTGTTGTCGCCTATGGAATTCATGAATCGACATCTCTCTTGTCGATAGCTCTAGTCAGTAGGTTTGTTCCTTCAAGATGAACTGTGGGTTCCTTGTGCCCATCATCTATACAGCAAGAATGTTGGTGGTAATGTCACCCATTGTCTTTTGGCAGGGTGGCAGGGATGAGGGAGGCTTCATCTGATCTTACGCATTATACAAGAAAGAAAGTAAGAGAATCCATGTTGCATGGTTTTCTACCCCTTAGTCCCATATATTATATTCCCAGAGTCGGGAAAAATATCAGTTAAACTAAAACTAAACCCCTCCATATTGTACAGAGGCGCTTCCAGCCTAGGTGGATACCCAAGGCTGTTGGTAACAGAGCGTTTACTGCTCTTCGGCTCCCATGTCTCTCCAAGTGGGACATCAGATTAAATGGAACAGGGACTCCCCTGATGCTTTGGGAGCTAAAGTCCTTCCCTCAAGTTAAGGTATGTGGCATGGTTTAGGAATGAAGGTGTGAATGGGGGAGAGATGATTGGGGATATTTGGCCCTCTGATCTTTGCAGCCTCTCATCAGGCCTGTGAAGGAGCAAGGAGAAGAAAACACATCAATGACCCTAACCCACTCAGGGAAATGTAGGATTCCTTGCACACAGCTCTGGTTAGATATCACAGCCTGGCTTTACTAGCTTCCCAAAGCCTTCCTAGACATTTGAGGTTTCCTAGGAGGGGTCAAGTAGGGCAGTTGAGAAAAAGGCTCTTTTTGTGCCGTGCATATGCTCAGTTGAGGGCTTTGAAGCCACAACTTCTCTGATTGTCCACGGAGAGATCCATATGATTGATTGGGTAGAAACAAAGGCATCTAGGTAAGGAGAGAGGACAGGCCTCTAAAGCGAAACTGGATTTCTAAGACACAGAAAGGGGGAAAAAAGGAAGAGGGGAGAAGAAAAGGGGGGAAAAATCCTGGCACGGTTGATCCAACCATTTTCGGCTCTGCTGGTAAAAGACATGGCAGCCAGTGGTCTCTATGGCTCAGCAACCACAGAAAGTAACATTGAGCGTTGCCTTTTTCTGTAACCTCTGCGTCTCCCTGGTGCCCACTGAGCATAGTGGGAGCTACAGCTGTGTAAAGACTGTCAGATCTGACTTCAAAGAGACCCTCTGGTGGTAGCTAACAACCTAATATCAGAATAGATGGTAGAACACAATCTACCTTTTACAGATAGCACTAGTAACTAAAAAGGGCAGGGGTAGGTTTCTTTCTTCTATTACTCTAACAGAATGGTCAATTGTTAAAGAAAATAAATATCTAGGATTTCAATGTTAGTGTGCTGCCATCGGGAGGAAATAAAACAAAAGGAAAAGAACGCAGGATCAGCAGAGAAGGAAATCCAGTGAGAACAGAAACATGTAGATGGCATGGTAATTGATCTCTAATTGTGTCAGTTTCAGAAGAAAATGTGAGGCCATGCTAATAATCCGCATGAGGTAGTAGTATTCAGCAGTTTCACTAGAGATTTCTTCCGAAACTCTATATCCCTCCCCCCCTCTGCCCCCCTATCCCCCTACCACTACCAGATAGATAAAACATTCTTAGTGATGAACAAAGGCAGAAACTCGGACAAAACAACCCCACGGAAATGGTGGAATATAGTCGACTGATCTACCTTAAAAAGAAGAAAGAACAATCTCATTTGAATGCTTGTGCCCTGGCATTGGAAGCTTTCTTACTGGGCACTCCTATGAATTTCAGTCATTGACACTAATGAGAAGAATCAAAACACTCAGTCATGGAGAAACAATTCTTGTCCTTAGAAGTTCAAGGCAGAGAGAAGATGAGATCTGGTTTGTTTTGCTTTCTTTTAAATAATGAACACTTAAGTTAAACACAAACACACACACACACACACACACAGTCCTTTGGCTAGGAAACACAATGAATGAGCTGAGAATTAAGCAAATGAATTTAAAAAATGGGGGGGGGGAGCAATTTTAGAAGATGGCAAATGAGGGTCAGTTTGGTTAAAAGAAAAAAAGAAAGAAAAGCAAGTCTTTAGGTTAGAAACTCTAGCCTATAGTTGTTTTGTAAGCTAAGTCAATTTAACAGGTTTTCATTTTAGTGTCTTCATTCATGTTCAAATCTTTAATCACCCCAAAATGTGCTCATTCCAAAAAGACTAACTTTCAATTTTCTCCATATGGAAGGCACATAAATTTGATTAGTAATGTTGCTATGTTTCCCCTAGGTTGGTCTAAATGTTATGCTTTCTATTACTTGCTCTATCCCCATTTAGAAGCCCAGGGTACAGAGAAAGAAGATTTGAAATTTCAGGCCGGTGATGAACTATGCAAACTAATTCCAATCATGATTGGGGAACACTGAATCAGGAAGTGTGGGTCTGAAGACATGCTAATTTCTCTCTCTAAATAGATTCAGTCATGTTGAGTTTTAGATGATTGGAGACAGGGCATAGTGAAACTTAGGAACCAAGGAGTTCAGGGAACAACTTTTCCTGCTCAGTGCCTGAAAATTAGAAAAACGGATCTCATAAAACTTTCAGCAGAGTATTTCTGACACCCGCAAATTAGGCAGCTGACTATCTGAAAATGCCTCTCTCCAACGAGCTATCATCGCTCTGTGAAAAAAGACTTTGCAAATGATGAGCCATCATTCATTACATAGGCTCAGAAATGTGTCGTTTCCCCCAAGTCTGCCATCTCTGCGTTGGGTACAAGTTCAGGGAGCTGTGTCTTGTTTTGGAAACACAACTTTTAAAGTCCGTTGCCATCACCATAAGTGTGATAATCAGAAACACTAATCAGAGGATACTAATCAAGTGACAACAAACGGAATCTTCTTTGTGGGCAGGCATCCGAGGGAAACTAGCAACATGGGCAGGTGCGTGAGTTTTCCAAGAGTCTTTGTAGGGATTCAACTTGAAGTCATTGAATTCCTGGTAGTACAGTGCCTCGGAAACAGCCAGTCGCTGTCTGCCATACGGAGACATTGGTGTGTTGATTCAATGTTCAGATAGCAGTGTTTTTGTTTTGTTTTTGTTTTTTGTTGTTTTTTTTTTGTTTTTTTGTTTTTTAATCCTTTACAAATAATCTGAGTCGGAACTAGAATAGGGTGCACGAGCCTTCAGTCCAGGGTACCCACATGAGGGTGTGCTTCCTCCTCATGGTGACTGCTGTCCCCTGTTCCTGCCCGACACAGTCCTCAAGAGACGTGGACGGCCCCTAATCCATCACTATGGCAGCCCTCTTCTGAGATGCCTTCCTCCCACTTTCAAATTGTGCTCTGCACCTTTCTCTCCCCCAACTAAATTTGCCCCAGGTGCAGTTTGGGCTGCTTTCGGCTCCACGAACAATAGTCATTTACATTATAATTTTACTATAGAAAAATATAGAAATCCAAAATACTTAAGACATAATACTTCTTACAACTCAATTCCTCTTACTTCTGTCCCACCCCAAGGCCCCCAGAAACCAAAGCTAATTTGCTCCAAACGAACACCCCGTCTCCTGTTGAAACAAGAGCGATTGTCACATTATGACAGTATCATTCACAAACAAACAATACACTTAGGGAAAGCTTTGAAATACAGGCATTGGTGAGCCACTAAAAAGCCGTCGAGCTGGTTGATTTCCATGTACATCACCATGGTTATTCTGCCTATGTGCCACCATGGTTGCTCCTTCTCTGCATGTGGCCAACCTACAGCACGATATCCTTCAGCCTCTTCGCTCCCGGGGACTCTTTCTCGGGACTTTCGGGCAGGAGAGGGTTGACTTCGCGCACCACTTTCTCGCTGTCGGCTCCACGTGGCTCTGCTTCAGTGGGACGAGAAGGCCCGTTGTTAGGGAACTGCTCCACAGTGTGGGTAGCAGGGCAGTGTATGATGGCACTGTAGGTGACCATCGTCGGCTTGGTAGGTAGAGAACTCTTCAGATGGAGAGGCGAAGTGACCGGGCTGATGGCTTCGCAACCGTTGCCTGCCTCACGGATGGCGCTGGTGACCTTGGGGCTACAGATGGCCAGGTCTGCCGCTCTCTTGCCTTTCTGGGTGGAGCGCTCCTCGGAGTGGTCACCTCCATCCTTGCCAAAGGTTGCAAAAGTTCTCTTGGTGGTGCAGTCTTCATAAACCTCAACATCGGCAGCCGTTGCTTCAATAGACAGAGTGATGATGTTTCTTCCACGATCTGGGGACTTGGCCCGAGTAGGAAGAGGATTCCGGGGCATCCAGCACCTGTCAGAGTGACCGAGAATGCGGCATTCTTCCCTGCAATGAAAGCCTTCATTTTGATCTGTTTAAAGAGAAGAGGAAAAGGTCAGTTCTATCAGCCTTTCTTAGCATCCATTGTGACATCCCATAGTCCAGTTTCTCAGGCTCCACATTCAGGGCCAGCTCAGAAATATCTATCACCTTCCAAGAGTCAGGCTTTGGTTGCATTTGGACCAAGTGTGAGGCAAGGGGATTGCAAACAGGTCATATATGAGTCCTCCCTCCCCATCCTTTTTATTTCGGCTGCTGTTTCCACTGCTGACAGAACCGAAATCGAAAGGGAAACAAGTTATGATGAGAAATATATTTTTTTTTAAAAAAAGGTTTGTCCCAAGCATAGCAGTGCTGCTAGTCAGCATTTTTGTTATCAAATGCCTGCTCAAAGGCAGCATATTGGAAACTTTGTCCAACAGAAGGAGGAAAAAAAGTCACCCAACACTCTAGGCAGGCCATCTACATCTAAAGAAAGCCAGGCTTTCCTTACCAAGAGGTTTTTAAGCCCTCTTCACTCCTCTTTTCCCACTCTGCGCCATCTCCTGCGCTGACATCCTACTCTCTAAAGCCCAATCAGAGGGCAGGGTAGAGGGTCCCTAGTGGCAGCAGGCCATTTTCTGGGTTGATTCCTACAAAGCTGAGGGGAGATGGACAGATCTTGGTCTTCTGCTCAGTTCTACCTTAGCTTCCCCTACTCTGAGCTGGCCCATGCCAGCAGCTCCTCTCTCTTCTCCCTCACCCCCCTCCCCCACCCCAATAGACTTAACATGGGTGAGGTTTAAATACTGATGCCTGACTGGACTTCATCTCCTTCCCTCCCATCCCTCAGTGAGGTTGGACTCAAGCTGTGTTTCTTACAAGCAGCAGCAGAACAGAGAGTATTTGGACTCTGCTGCAGAAGGGGTCAGCATTTGGCAGTTAGTAAGGCCTTTGCACACCAAGGTCATCAAAGGCTAAGCCTGCTCTGGGGCCCTCAGAGGGCTGGGCCTTGTCAGGGTCCAGCTTCAGGGCTTCCTTCTGCCCACCTGTACCCCCCCAATCATTTTCCATGGGGTGTTTAGCACCTCATCTTTCTAGCTACATTTGTATTTCTACCACATTCTAGCACGAGGCTCAGCTAATAAAAATTCTCATCACATCATACAATGCACCAAAAATATGAGCAGCTTAACATTTATAGAAAATCTTGGATGGGGGAACAGGGCTAGAAAGGTAAAATATATGCACATATACACGTGCACACACATACACACATACACATACACTCACTAGAACCAAAATCATTGAAAAATGATGCTCCAAATGTTCACTGGGTCCCCAGCTCTCCTGAATTCTCTGGGAAAAACAGGGAAGAGCAAGCAGCTATGGAAGCAGTGGCTATTTCCAGGCCTTGGCTAACAATTTCTGGACCCTCCCATGTACAGCAGCCGACATTGCAAATGAGCTACCCCAGAAGTCAGGCCTTCTATATGGCTATCTGACTTGTTTTGCTTTGTTATTAAAGAAGTTCAAAGTGAGAGCAAAGCAAGAAATTGCCCTGAAATTTATTTTTGCCCTGCCCTGTTCATCTGTAGCTTGAGATGGAAGACTGTGGGTGCAGGTGTGTGTGTGTGTGGGGGGAACTTCCAGAAGCTTTGGCTGAGGAGACCATAGTTCATCCATTAGGAAAAAGACCTTAGGGCTAGCTTAGTCCCAGGAAGAAGATGCCCATTTGCAGCACAGCCTGCAGACTGCCGCCTCATCTCCAGCAGGCCAGATGAAAGCTGACCAAGAGCAAGAGCTGGCTCAAACCTAAATAAGTGCAGCCATGCTGAACTGGGCTAGGTAAGTCAGCTCCCAAGAGATGGGAGGGCTTATTTGGCCTCATCACAGTTATCAGCAGTCGCATCAGAGGGATGGAAAGAGAAAAAGGAAATGACACCTCCCAAACCCCAGCCAGCTGTGAAAGAAATCCCTATGGGATCAAGAGGATGGATACAACAGTGACAGCAAAATTACCACTGATGATGCACCTGGGTAGTAAAGCACCATCCCACTCCCAGGGCCAGGGCCCTCTCCCTGCCTGAAATTGGCAAATGGAAAATTGACATCTGCTCCTTACCCCCCCCCACAGTACAGACACCAGGACCGTGGACCCCAGCTTCCCATTCTGGATAATCCCAGGAGAATGTGAGCTCCCAAAGCTCAGGCAAGGACCTCTATGTTTATCTTGGCCTCCCCAGTGCCTAGCACGGTGCTGTACACTACATAGCAGGTACTCAATAAATCAGCAGGATCCCATCTAGCTCAAAACCTATGACCCTGTGATTCAGGTTCAGAGACCAGCCCTGACACCCTGCAGGAAGCATGACCTTTTGAAACTGAGTTTCCTCATCTGTGAAATAAAGGGTTACACTGGATGATCCCAATAAAGTGTAAGCTTCTTAAGGGCAGGACTTGGTTGACCTTTTTTTTGTTTTTGCATCCTCTACTAGATATAAATGACCTTCAGCAGGTACTAAATATATGTTTTTTGAGTGAATGGAAGTACCCCGAATGTCCCTTGCAAGTGTCCATCTATGACCCTGTGTAGCATTGAGCCCTTCACTGGTCTGAGCCTCAGCCTCCTCATCTGTGAAATGCAGGGAATGGCACCTGGACCCCAGGCTTGTGGCAAGGATCAAAGGAGCTAATGGATGAAATGAAAGCTCTTGTTGTTACCTGTGTGGCCTCATCTGGAAAATGAAAGGGTTGTGCTGGGTGATTGCTGAGACCCCTGGCAGCTCCTGATCATATAATCCTAGAGGAAGGTTGGTAATGGGGGCAGAGGTGAGGAAGGAGGGGATGCCAATCTGCTTTTTAGGGGGAGGAAGGAGGGAAGGTTAGCCTGCTGTTTGGGGGGGTAGGCAGGAGGAGAGGTTAGCCTGCTGTTTGGGGGCA
>CM053602.1:7554470-7607974 GCA_028646575.1 Pseudocheirus occidentalis | reverse complement strand
GCCTGCTGTTTGGGGGAGAGGAAGAAGGGAAGGTTAGCCTTCTGTTTTGGGGGGGCAGGAGGGGAGGTTAGCCAGCAGTTTGGGGTGGGGAAGGAATTCTCTTTCAAGCAGCAAGGCAGGTGTTGAGAGTGTAAAGAGTAACAGTGGCCTGGCCTGGGCACCAGGGATGGGAGGAACCATAAAAGTCTAGATGCTTTGGGGGACAACCTCCCATTCTGTCTATGTGCCATGTAAGCTTAACTTGATTCAGACCTACTCAAGGCAATTGGGGGTTACAACCCAAAGGATAGTGAAGAAAGATGACAAAGTTTGCAAATGCTGTCTAGACAGCAGATCCTAAGAGTTTCAAAATGATTCTGTGAGGCAGGGGCTATTACCAGCACTCTCATTTTACAGATGGGGAAACTGAGACTAACAGAGGAGAGTGCCTAGCTAGTGTCAGATGTGCCATTTGACTTATTCCAAGGCCAGCATCTAGCGCCTCTGCCAGCTGCTACTGAATGGGTACAGTGAGCTTAGCCCTGGGACCTTAGACTATGTCATTCACAGCCTCTTCCTCACTCCCCCTCCCCCTCACCCCCCCCTTTATGAGGGCAGCAAGGTTAGAGCACTTGGAATTTGGCCCAAACACACAGATAAGTATTTGTTTGCCAGCTGAACTGACCAGAATTCATCAATCATCATCATCTTCTTCTTCCAAATGTATAATGAAAACAATTTGCACACTGAGCGCTTGAGAGCACAAACACACACCCTGGAAAGAATGCTTCCTAGGCTCACTTCCCTAGCTCCCTGGGAGCTGCTTACCTGCTAGCAAGGTGTATGAATGGGGTGCCAGTCAGCCACGTTGAAACAAGACCCAGTAACAGATGGCATTCATCTAGCCCTAAAAGGCTTTAGAAGCACTTTCCATCCCATATTTCACTTAACTGACTGCTCCCACAGAAAGCCATTGCTTGGTGGTGCAGAGACTCATCCACACCTACCCACCCCCAGCTGTCCCCTTGCCTCTGACCAGCTGTAGGGGGGGAAGTTTTAGGATACAGATAATAGCAACACTGGAAAAACATGGAAACCACCACAGAGGGCCTCTAGTCTAAGCCTCTCATTAAAGAGATGAGAAAATGAGACCCAGAGAGGGTCCAAGGCCATGGCTATTGAGTGGCAGAAGCAAGCCTAGATTCCAGGATTCCTGCAGAGTCGTTAAACTAAGTGGAACATAGAATGGGCGGGGGGGGGGGAGGAGGGTAGAGAAACTAATGGAAAATCAGGGGGTTGGGATCAGATTCTAAATGGTTCTCAAATGCCAAACTTGGAGTATATTTGATCTTGGGGCAACAAGGAGCCAGCAGATTCTTTCCTCCATCTTTGTCTTCTGTCATTAAGCATGGCATATACATGATTGCAGGGGGGTGGGGTGGGGTAGAAATAGAACCCAAACCTTGAGACCAAAGAACATTTCCGTTCTAAGTGAATCCAAATATTTTTATGAAAAACTGCTACATATACCATCCAGCCACTAAAAAGAAAATGGTCAATGGCAACTTGTCATTAAAGTTGGGTGAGAAGATTGCCTGAACCTTTCGGCAAAACACTTAGAAGTCTTAAATAAAATTATCAGTCTTCAGAGGGTCTGAGAAGGGCAAAGAATCAGTAGTGACTAAGACCTAATAGATCTAATAGATCAGGAAGCAATTCCAACAGAAAGGCACTGGGACTGTTGTTTTGTGCTGATAATAGCCAACCTTTGTACAGTAATTCCTTCCCTTCCCTCCTTAGGGCCTGAAGCTTCCTGTCTCTTAGAAAGATGGACAAGCTCACTGTAGAGCATGCTACCAACATACTGGCCAGGCTTCCAAACCAGACAGAAAGCAATGCTGAGGGCTCCACTCCAGGTTTAACCAAAGCTAAGCTGGTGTGTCAGCTCCATATTGATGACCAGCCATAATGGACATGTTCAATAATCAAGGGGTTCTTTACCTTAAAACAAATTCTTGGCCTATTAAGATCACAGGGCTTAGAGACATTCCTCCATGTTAGAATAGTTAAAGTAATGAACACCACTTCAATAGAGATCAGCTAAGCCTAGGAAGGAATGGTTAATGCTTGGCCCATTCCAAATCAACCCAAACCAATCCATTCCAATGCACCACATGCAGTTGAGGGCATAGTTCCTGACCAAAAAAAAAGGTGAACACATGTATCAAAAGAGCAACCTGGTCCATACCCACATACATGCCACAGATTTAGCTTAATATTCACTAACCAGGCCTTGTCTAAAATGGAAGCAAGTTAAGCTGTGTGGTTTCTCATCCAGGCCTCCCTTCTACTGGACCATGCTGCCTCCAGTGATGGGCTTTCAAAGGCTCACTCATGATGTATACTAATAAGTCGACTAACCTAGCATTAACAAGGTCCCTAGGACTATTGTAAAAAAATATTCAAACAAAAGATAGGCTGGAGAGAGAAAACTTTGGCCAACAGTCCAGAGACAGGGAGTAAATGTTGCCAAACTCAGCAGACCACGGGTTTTGCTGCCATGGTTCTTGTTGCTGTTTGACTGGATCTGTGATTTCATCTACTCAAGGAACTCCTAGTGTGGAACACTTTCTACCACTGTCTGTTGACAGGTCATCTAACCTTGAATCTCAGGAAGTTGCCTGGGAACACTGAGAGCTTAAGAGACTTGTCCAAGGTCATACCACTACTTTGTGTCAAAGGCTGGACTTGAATTTGGGTCTTCTGGACCTCGTAGCCATCCCTTTCTCCCCTAAACCATGTTGCTTCACCATCAGGAAGGGGATTTATGGCAAAACATGCTAGCACCAGATACTATGGATTTTGATTATTTTTTTAAAAACATGTTTCCTGTGCTCCTTCAATCCAGCACATGCTCTGAAGTGGTTTCTTGGGAGTAGATGTTGAGGAAAGGGTACTGCTCTCGTTAGGAGGTTCAGAGTTCTGAATTCTAGATCCAGGTTCTATTACTAATTCACTATGTGATCTTGTGCAGGGATGTTACTAGGGTAGGTCAATCAGGGTTTTGCCTCAGAACGATGAACCTTAGAGGGCCCTGACAAAGTTTATAGCCCTACAACAGCATAGAAACAATTGAGCTACTTAACACCTGGTTAGCAATAATAATCACTTAAAATACTAACCCTTCCAGGTACTTTGAATCAGTGGTGTCCCATTTGTACCAAGCTGGTGTGCCTAGCCCTAGTCTGAGGGCCTTCAGCTATACATAATAGAACTCTTTTCCCACTCAAATGTGGAATGCTAAGAAAACGAGCAACTCTACAATTAACCAGTAAGCATTTTTAAGGTCTGAAAATAGCTCATGATAAGGAAGGGAGCACAGACAGCAGCAGACTTGTTGGCAAAGGCATAAGGAAAGGGTACAGAGTGGCAAGCAGCCTGCTGCACTGACAGGATTGCAACCTCCTACATTGTTTTGCCTTTTGCCAGAATGGCCCCTTCAAGAGGGATATTAACCATTGACCTGGTTCTGGTTGGCCCCCAAGGACAGAAGTAGGAACCCTGGGTGTGGGGAGTGTGGAACTACAAAGCTGTGAAGAGAGGCTTGAAGTCCTAACCATGAGAGGTAGCCCCAAATGCAGGTGATGGGCTTCTCCTCACTGGAGGTCTTTAGGCAGAGAGACTGGGCCACCTCCTTTGGGCTTGTAGAGGTGATTTTGGAGGGGAAGGAGGCATGGATGAATTTGATTCCAAAGCCATTGAAATCCTTTCTGAAGGCCTTTCCAAGTATGAGAGTCCAAGATCCTGTGACTGTCCTCCCTTGACCACTTCAATGCCATCTGGAAAGCGTCCAGTGTGGAGTCATAAGGAGGATTCAGCAATAGCTTTGACTCCTGAAAAGACAGCCCTCCCTAGCTCTAAAGTTGGAAGAGGGTGTCAATTCCTTTGGAAAGGCCAAGAGTTTTTGCCAAGAAAATGCCCAGTCCATCTGTCCAGCACCAGAGGGGACACCAGCAAAATCCTCTTGCTTGGGTACTTTGTGAGACTTATGAACTTGGTGGTACCAATGCAAGCATTTGCAGTGTATCATGGGAAGTAGCATATGGAATGGATTTGAACGTACACATGGAAAGAGGTCCCTTATTGGCAACACTCATGCATCCTTCTCTCCCTTCTGCCTATCTCTCTCAGTTTTTCCCTGTATTTCTTCTCCCCTTTTCTGCCCTGCCACGTATTAGCAGCCTTTCACGACACCTAGCTCCTCCATTGCCACTAGGATCCCACTGCCACAATTCAGACTGGGGCCTGGGCTGGCTACATGCAGAGGTTTAGTTGAGAACCATCCACACAGTTGAATCTGGGGAGAGCCAAAAGGCCTTCTTGTCAAGAAACAAAAACAAGAAACACAACTGGACACTCACTAATTTGGGTTAATACAATGAAGGTCTCTTACCTGCAGGGAATAGCTCAGGAAGCTATTATCAAAACAAATCCAAATTAGCTCATTGAATTTACTTCAGTCATCTAGCAAAACTCCAAAGAATGGGCCACAAGAAAGGCAAGTCTTGATTCATAGTCCAGGAAAGCTCTGAGATCAGAGGATACAATATTTACAGCCAGAAGAGCCTTTAAAGACCATATAGACTAACTTCCCCCAAATTTTACAGATGAAGAATTAACCAAGGTCACACAAGCTGTGAGAGGGGATTGGACACAGAGGGCACCCAAAGGGAAAAGGTGGGCCCAGAGCAGAGACACAGGGAATTTTGCTGAGATAACCTTCAAAGCCACAGTATGGCTGACTCTAGACAGATCTACCATTTTCAGATAGGAGCTCCATGTGTTCTGCACAGAAGCTGGTAGGAAAGCAAATACAAGAGATGCCTGCATGCCAACTAAGCTCATTCTAGAAGCCCATGGAGGTTAGCAGGGATCACATGCCAAAGAGGGATAGGCTTTCTCAGTTTTCCCTCCTTGGAGGGCTTCCTACAGAGACTGGATGATCTCTTTTTTACTATGTTATTAAGGGTGTTTTTGTTCAGGTTGGGGTTCCACTAAATGGTTGATGAATTAGTATCCAAATTGGAGATTCTGGGATTCTGTGACTTCTCTGGGAACCAGACAAGACCTTCACAATAGCAGACCGCAGCCAGCTATGCCATGGCCAAGTTCACAAACAAGGGTGCTATAGAGTCTGGTCAGTAGCCAGGGGGAGGGAGGGGAGCCCTTGAATGCCAGCCTTGCTACATCCTACTGAGATCTGATGCTTGGCTGGACAGTGGGGGTGAAATGTGGAGCCCTCTCCCCTCAACTCTCCAGCTACCCCTGCCATTCACAGACTGCGCACCAAAATCTACTTAACTCCAGTGCAACACAAAAATAAATGAAAAGGATGGTCCTTTCAGAATCCAAAGCAATTGAATTCTCTTCGATGGAATCTTTAATGCTAAGCTGGGCAAAGTGAGCAAGTTCAAGCCTATGAAGGTGTAAGGGCTTCCCAATTTCCTATTTGTGCTAGCTGATGGCATGGCCCATGCAGTTTAACAATCCCAACTGCAATTTGGGCAATCACAAGAGTGGCAGGAACTTCCATTTTGGGGAGGGGGGCAGGATGGGACTCGATTCAATGCAATTCAGAAAAGAAGAGATTTCAAGATGTGTCTAAGTGGGAGTCATTTGTGCTATTGCATGGGGAGCAGGGAAATGAAGATGAACGCTGCTGGTAAAAATTGAGCCTCTGAAAGAAAGGGCGCTGACAGTGACTGAGATAAGCGGAGATTGACTGACCTCAAGCCTTTTGTCGTTTGGGCTCCAAAGGCAGAAAAAAATCAGCTGACAAATTGCTCGACTTCATTTCGATGCTCAGAAACCATTTGAGAAAATCCTATGAGGGAATGGAAGGCCCTGCAGCAAGCCCAATGAATGTCGCCCTAGGGGACCAATACCAAGACCCTGCCAAGCTAAGCAAAAGCATACATGGGGCAAAGCCAGGGAGAAGTTCAGTAGTTATTATACTTCACTTTGTGGCCCTCCCAGAACTCAGCCACTTTGATTCAGTCTGTGTGACACTAGAGTTGAGGCAGTGTCATAAAGAGACTGGTCAGACAAGAGTACCAGGAAGAATCCTTTACTTCTTCAACTGCTCATTTTGATCAGACTCAAAGGACCCTAGGGCTAGAGCCAGAAGGACCATCAGATCCAATACTCTCACTTTGCAGATGATCCCAGGGACTTGTCCGAGGTCACACAGATAGAAAGTAGAAGTGCTGGTACTTGGACTCTGACTCCAAAGCTGGCATTCTGTACCACAATGGGGGACAGGAACGAGTCAGGCCCAGAGAGCAAGATGGAGGAAACAATGGGGCACAATAGCCAGTTAGAAATTGTGGTGGTGGTGGTCAATGAAAGGCTTAAGAAAATCAAGTCTTAGCAGTTAATGCTCCATTCACTGTGGAATTCATACATGTTCTTTAAGTTCCTGGGATGTTGGAGTTTCCAACAGAAGAGGCCATAGCAGACACCAATTCAGCCAAGGGAATCCAAGGCTTCTAAACTCTCTGAGGTTGAAGACTGCTAAGATATCTTGTATGCCTGGGTGGGGACCAGGAGGAAGGAGCTTAAAAGGAGCATTCTCAAGACTCCAGGCACTTCTTCAAGGCCAGAACAATGCAATCTCTTTATATATCAATCCCTGCCAAGGAAGGGGTGCAGCAGGTCAGTGGAGGTCTCCCACATCATTGATTGGGTTGGGACCACGAAGATGGGGGAGAGACAAATACTGGGGGCGGGGGCAGTGCCGAGGACTCAGAAGAGTTGATGTTGCTCAGCTCCCTGGCTTGTGTTTTTGTTCCCACTGAATGGCCTCCCTTGGAAGTGGAGCAATACCCTGGTGTTGCAGGGTCTCTTCTGCAACATCTGGAATACTGTAATCGCCACGACAACCTGGCTTCTGGGTACAGCGAACAGCATGATCATTAAAAAAAGTCATTTCAAATATCTTCCTAGAAGCTAATAAATTTTACAGCAGTTTCCATCCTTCCCCCTTGCAACAAAGAAAAGCTTAGTTCCAGACAAATTAAAAGTAAATTGATTGCCTTGGGGGAATCTATTCAAATATCACTTTTCCATGTTAGAAATCTTTTTTTCTGAAACATTAAGAAAAAGAGAGAGAGGGAGAGAGATGCGGGGGGGGGGGGGAGATATAAGGGGTGATAATGGTGCGAAAGAGAGAGACTGTGTGTGAATAGGAACACAGGCAAGGGAGCGAGAGAGGCGGCCCCACCCAGTCAGCCCTTATTTGCAAAACCAGGTAGAAATCAATGGAAAACAAAATGCAGATATGTCACTGGGGTGCAAACCTAACGTTTGTGCTGGAATTGATGAATAATAAATATGAATCATGAATGGGAAACTGGAAAGGATCAAGCATTCCCTTATATGGCTACTCATCATTATCTGTCTTCCATGGACAATGCTGAGTTGTCTAATCATACCCTTTCCTTGAGAATGGCTAAGAGTTAAAGCTCTCAGGATGCGGCAAAAGCTAAGGAGTATTTTGAGGCATAGCTTCCATAGCCTCTGGCCACCTGGGGAGCAAGGCCAGGACAGCTCACCTCTAAGTAGATCACAGAATCAGAGATTTGGAACTGGAAGGGTCCTTCATTTAGGAAAGTGAGGCACAGGGGGAGGAAAGTCACTTGTTCAAGGTCACTTGGCCAGTGGCAGAAGCAGAATTCAGACTCTGGTCCTCTGATCCCACACCCTGAGCTCTTCCATCTGTACCTTAAGAAGCAAACCTGCCCTCAAACCTGGACTGCTCTACTGAGAGAATGATTTTCTTAGGGTTAGGCCCTTCCCCAAGGAGAGTGTCATGATGATCACCCTGGGCAATTCCTACCTGCCCATCCCACTGCTCTACCCATCTCTCCCTCCAAACAGAGAAAGTGAAACCCCAGGTCAGGCCTGGAGTCTGGCTGGATCCCAATTGCACAGATGGCACAGGAGGCTGGAACTGGCACCACATAGGAGGGATACCAAGCTTTCCAGTAGAACCCCACTTAACCCATGGTACCTCCTATATACTCAGCCCTGTACTAGGTACTCTAGATATGAGGATAGAATGGCAAATGGACCCTGCCTTCAAGGAGCTTCCACTCTACAGTTTCCAATGGAGACACCAGTCTAAACCAATCACTCTTGGTCGTTCAACTATCACCCATACTCAGACTAGCGTTCTCTACTGGGATTGTGTCATTAACTGCCTTATATGTCTTACTGAAAACCTTATCTCTGATCTCCCCTTGCAATAATCCATGCCTCAAAAATACTCTATTCTCCCAGTTTCCAGCGTTATTGTATTTGCTCCACATTTGTCAAAACATTCCTCTTTTAGTACTAGCACTAGGTTATGGCCAGGTCTAGAAACCTGACACTACAGGGCCTAACATCATTCCCTGACTGGATGAGTGAGGCTCGGAGGAGTCGATGCCAAGTACGGAGAGCACATAAGTTTCATTCTAGATTGGATGATCTCTGAACCTTGGGTTTGGCAGCTCCAAATGGTGAGCAGGATGCACACTTCTCTAAATATAGGATGTTGGCATTGCACTCGCAAAATATGCTATGTAGAGTAATTCTACAATTATTAAGTTTAAAAAATAATGCTCTGTGGTCCCAGAGGTTTTATATCCTCTTAATTTCCCTTTGCAATCTTTTTTTTTATTTGTTTTTATCATTTACTGAGCAGCAAGTAATCCATCTCATTATTAAAACTCCAGATAAAATAATCAGCTTTGGCCAATGCAAACAGCTCTGAAATGAAGAGTCAAGGAGTACCATTTACTCAGAAATTAAGACAAGGCATCACCCCCGATCTCCTCTAATGGTGCTGGATCAGGGGGTGTATGGAAAGGGTATAGAGAAGAGGGAGAGATACAGTCATATATTTTCGAATCTCCTGGCTTTTGAAGCATTCGCCAATGTTATTAATCACACACACGCACACATTATACACACTCATACACACATTTACATGGAATTTCAGTGCTGACATCGTTCCTGCGTAAGATGCTTATAGGAAACTAACCAACAAGGACATTGACAAATGCTTCCATTCCCATGGGGAATCTCTCCTAGAGTTTATGCAAAATGAAAAATTTACATTTTTAACTCAGTATTGTCCATTTCAATATGGGAGGTCAGCAATATTTCAACAAAGAAATCACTCCAGAGGGATGATTATGCTGAAATGAGGGGGGGGGGTAGCATGGTGGGAAGAACTGTGCAGAATTAGGCTAATTCCACACACAATGGCTAACATCTCAACAGGGTCTGGGAATTTTTTTCTGTTTACCTTTAGTTTGGGGGGATGGTTGAGTATTTGAGTCTTGATATCTTATTTCACCCATGTAGCGTACTCCCAGGTCTGGGAACTCTGTCCACTGATACAGCCATTTGCCTGCAACTTAGAGTCTTAGAGAACTGCCTGGGAGCATCTGAGAAGCTAAGTGACTTGGTCAAGGTCACTGTAGTTACCTGTCTCAAAGACAGGCTTTCTGTCTTCCTGATTCCAAAGCCAACCGTCTATTCTGTGGGCTCACCTATACAACAGGTGCTTAGTGAGGCTCATTTCCTTTGCATTTAAGTTAGGATTCCCTGTGCAAACCTGCCAATTGTACACACATGCCTAGGAACATGAATATGGCAGAAAAGGGCTCCAATTAAGGGCCCTTCTGGTGTGTGTGTGCCCTCCCAGAAGTCAGTGTCACTGATGGAGCTCCCTGAATGAGAGGACCACATAGGCTGGACCTTGGTTGCCCAACCAGTGGACAGGCCTTCTAGCATTCTTGCCTCCCCCCACTTTGTGGGCCACTATTGGGAACTTCCCAGTTCTGGGGCCTCCTTCTAGTCTTTTTTTTCCCAGAATGTGTGATAAGTATCATTCTTAAGGAATGCTTGATGAAAAGGAGAAATTCAACTGCATAGCTATGGACAGTCTACACCCGCTTGCCTCCACCCCATTCCGATTTTGGGAAAGTAATGCTTAAAATCTTGTATAAAAAGCCTACTGTTCCCTCAGATTCCCAAAGGCTATGGGGCATTGGCTTAATTGCAAACACACCAGCAAAAGCCCAACTGGGCGGAGACTGCAACTGATTGGAAGTTGCCAGCTTCATCTCCTGTCCTTCACAGAAATATCATTGGGCCACCAGCCAAAGCCTAGGAAAGCAAACTTCATCTTGGTGACAGGGAACCTCCAGTGTCAGATGCAGTCAACCTGACCAATGAAGCCTGCAGAGGGCCTGTTAACATGTATGGCCTTCCTGGCTGGGCCACCCAGCAAACATGCTTTGGAACTCCATGGTCTGAGCCCAGCAATCTCCAGATCCCAATCAACTATGAATAGCTTGAGCCTAAGTGATTAGGCACAGGGGTAGGGAACCTGTGTTGGCCTCAAGGCCACATGTGGCCCTCTGTATAGCCCTTTGAGTCCAAGTTTTACAGAACAAATCCTTTTATTAAGGGGATTTCCCAGCAGGTTTCCCACCCCTGGATTAAGGGTTAAGCCTTGAACCAAGTGACCTTCCAGGGCTATCACGGATGTTCAACAGCATTTGGGCCCAAAGAGTCAGATGAGCGAAACAAATGCTATTGGAACACTGCCTGCATTCTTGATGATGAAGCCATTTTGTACAGTGGGAAGGGGCACCTCTCCCACATATAGATATCCACAGAAGGCTATGAGGGGTGGGGGTGGGAGGTAGGGCAGGGTGTGGTATAGGACTACTGCTGTTTCTGGCAGAAAACGGAAGAAGACTGAGATGGAGCTGGTCAGTGCAGCAGCCTTCCCCAAAGCCTGCTAAAGCCCAAGTATCTTAGGGGCTCCTGTAGTTCACAAACAAAATGGTGCTCTGTTATACAATAAACCCTAGGATTTCACTCACTAATCTCTTGCCTTACTGGGAATTCATTGCTTCTCCTGGGATGACTGATTTCCTTCTCCACTCTTTTTGGAAATCCCTTTCCTAACTGCCTTCAAACATAATGCTTGATCAAAGGTCTGGCTTCTCTCCTTAAGCCTACAAAATGGCCCTCTGCCTCAGTGATAAGTGATATTCCCCCACCATCTTACAGTGAACTTGCTGAGGAATATGCTTTTTCCATCAGCTTCCAGTCTCACTCATTGGACTCATCAGTCCCTAAAATCAATAGCATCATACTTCCCACCTTCCTCCTTCCCAAACCCAAACCCAAAGGCTTTCAAGTATGTTCTCCTGTCCAGAGATGACTATTTTGAAGCTTTCAGCTGCCTCTCCACCAAACAACACATGAGTTACACTAGCTCAGTAGGACTTCTCATTGATGGTGGATGTGAGCTCTATAGAGGGTCAATAAAGTTATGAGGCCCAAGAAGCCAGTGACTAGAGAAGATCCAGATGCAAACTTTGCATCCATAATCCAAGAGGGGAGATGGAGCTGTCTAGATTTCTAGATGACATGTACTATGGGCCAGCATGAGGCAGACTGAGCCTGAAAGCAGCAGACCTTCCCATCTCTAGCCACTGTACTACACAGCCTTCCACAGGGCAGCAACAGGAGGTGAAGAGCTTGGGATTTCAGAACAGATCCTTCCGAAGGGCAGGTCTGTCCTCAGCAAAGCAAAGACCTACTCTCTGCTTTCGCCACATTCTTCATTTTCTGATTGGAACAATGAAGCCTGCTGCTGCCCTGGGACCCAGCCACCGCAGCTCCCATCTCCAATGCCTTTACTCCTTTTTGCTTTTCTAGCTTCTTGACTTTGGATAGCGACTGCTCTTTGTTGCAGTCATTAGCATTTCCAATGCAATTCAATTTGGCAATTATTTCTTAAACAACTCAAATATGCTAGGCACCATGCTATTAACTGCTGGAAATACAAAGACACAAGGGCTTACATCCTACAGAGGCCCAGAAATATATGTTCACTGCTAAGTAACTATACATTTATGTATAATATATATGTGTAGATAGATATATACATGTATCTATACATATGAATCCACATATATGTATGTACCATATGGATAAGGATTTGGGATAGTACTAACAACTTGGGTTGGGGGGCTCATATAGGAGATGACATGAGCCAAATCATAGCTTGGAATCTTGGAACCAGGGGTATTAAGAAGCCAAGGTAAGGAGGAACTGCAATCCAAGCATAGGGCCCAGCCTGGGCAAAGGCATAGAACTGGAAACCGTGTAGAGAATAGAGTAAGTATGCTGGCTTGGCTGGAACATGGAGTTCATGAGTGAAAGTTGGAGCCAGACTAGGTATGGGTTGTATTGGATTTGGGAGGCAACAGGGAGTCACTAAAGCTTGTTGAGCAGGGGAGTAACATCTAATTGAATCCAATACAAACTGTTATTAAATATTAAATACCCACTCGGTATGAGACACTTTTACAGGTTCTAGGGGCACAAAGACAACAGGAAAGACAGCCCCTGCCCTCAAGGCACTAACATTCTGCTGGGAGGGATAACATATAAACAGACAAGCATATACAGGCTAGTCTGAGGGGAAGGGGGAGGGCACCAATAACTGGGAGAATGAGAAAAGGATTCCCACAGGGGATGGCATATGAGAGGATTCTGCTTCCTCCTGTCCTGATCCCTCCCGATATGGCAGAACTGACAATCCCCTTTCACATTTCCCCTGTTTTCTGCTGTGGTTCCCATCCCCTGCTGACAAGGGGTGGAGCCTTGAACAGCCATGTAACTGAGACCATCTGGTCTATCCTCATTCTTGACTTTCCAAGATGAGCAAGTTGACCCTGCAGGGTGTGGACCAGAGGGAATATCTGGCTGCAGACCAGACCTAGTCTGCCCCTCCCAAACCATAGGCCTCTTCCATTAGACAGTAGAAATCTGGGGGTCATGCTTACACAGCTGGAGTGGTCCTGACCTTGAAGACTGTCCAGTACAGGGTAGAAGTACCCTATGCTTCACGCTAGGCTCCTTCTTATTCTCCCATTTCCTTAGATGCTAATGTTTAACAGAAAGGTCGATTGACATGCCCAGGGACTGCGGAACTCCTACTGGGCAGAAGAGGAATCAAGTTCCCCATATAGCATAGAATGCCAATGCCATCTCAACAGGATTTGGCAGATAGACTCCAGAAATACAATTGGAAAACCCCAAAAGACAATACCAACCCTACCCCAACAGAGACAATTTGTCAGTACACCATTAACTTCCAAAGCCACTTTGTTCTATCACATAATATGATCATTCCTTTGCCTCTACCAACAGGCCTTGGCTGCTGGAAAATTCCAGGATCCACAGTCCAGAGGCCCAGCCAACTTTGCCCACCCTCTCTCCCTCCCTCACACTCTCCATATGGCTGCTGATTCCCCCCCCCATCTACCAGCACTCCCAAGGGGCTCCATAGGCCTCTCAAGCTTCTCAAATGTATAACGAGAAGAAAGGACAGAAAGGCAGCCCCTGGCACTTGGCACACAGCCCTGCTGAGCCCCTCCAGCCAGAGAGCCTGGTGAGAGAGGTTTGAAACCTTGCTAATTACTTGGGCAAGGAAAGGTAAAAGGAAAGAGTCTTTGGTGCATTGCTGTATCCAGAGGCAAACTTTACAACCAGGAGAAAGCAGCTCAAATCTACTGGAGCAACTCAAGACTTACTCCGATCTCTGCCAAAGGGGGCCTTTACTTCTCTGGACTGAGGATGAAGCACTTAAAGGCACCAGCCATCACTCCTTGGGAGGGAGTCAGGGCTGGCAGTAGCCATGGGCACAAGAGGCAGATGTCTCACAATACCCACTGTTAGAGACTCCTTTGGCTTAGAACATGTAAGCCAGGGACCCCCATGCAAATACAAAGGATCTCTAAGGAAGAGGGCTTAAGTCATTATCAGCCATTAACATCTCGGCATGAATTAGTTCAGTGCCTTAGCAACCGGAGGCAAGGGGAGATGAAACAGTAAGATCGGCTGTTCTGGCGCCAGGACAGGTTGGGAACATGGAGCCTGGTGGGAGACTGCAATCAGAGGTCCAGGCATCAGATCCCAACACATAGGGGTTGCTGGACAGCTCCCTGTCCCTCTCTGCAGCTCACTTTCCTCAGTTACAGAATATTGAGGTGGAATTCAGAGACATCTGAGGTCTTATCCAACTCCAAATCCCTGATATTATTTTTAGCCTCCCAAAGTGACCTGAGTGGCATTGGTCCTCCTGGCTAACTCCAAAGGCCACCTCGTTGGCTCAGTAGTTCTCCTTCCCTCCTGTACTCCCTTTCCATGCTCAGGTCTTTCACTCTGGCTGCTCAATGGGCCTCAGGTCCCCATACCCTAGCTCATCTCTCTCCTATGCTGACCAGTCCATTTCTGGAGGCTCAGAAATGATCAGCTGAGGATTAGGGAGACTAGTGAGAGCTGGATTGAAGGCAGGAAGAGCTGGGCTCAATCTGCCTCTGCCACTTACAAGCTGTGATCCTGGGCAAGTCACTTCTGCTTACTGGCTCTCAGTTTTGTCTTCTGTCAAGTGAGGAGGTTATCCTAGCTGACTGCAAAGGCTTCCCTTCCAATTCTAAATCTAGGACCTAGGGATAGCACAGCAGAGGGTTCTCTGGATCCCTGAGACCTAGTGGTGAGGTGCACATGGGGCAGAGAGCACTAAACCAGAGGGACCAAGAAGGGCCACTGCAAGCCAAATTTCCCATCATGCCTAGGGCTGAGCTACCTGATGTTTTCCAATCCTCTAATGGGTGTGAGAAAGGTCCTTCCATTCCACAATCCCTCCTCCAGCTCTATGCTCTTTTCTAGATGAAAACGCAGAAATCATTGGATGTTTAAAAAAATTAGTCCTAAGAAAGAAACATTGACAAGATGTATATTATGTTAAGTATGATTAATTAAACTGAATGAAGCACTGAGGTGGGAGGTAGGGGCTGGGCTGAGGAAGTAGAAAGGATGATGATGGCTCTCCATGTCAACAGCTTTGTTCTGTGCCTTTCCTGGGGAAGTTAGGAGGGAACCCACAATTGGAAATCCCTTCAGCTGATGATCCAGGAGCCCAGAATGATTAAGCCAGAGAGAAAAAGCTGACTGGAATACCAGAATTTATAGGCAAGGGGCGACAAAAGGAAATATAGACAATTAAGATGGGGAAGGGGGGTACGTGCGGGACAGAATGGTAATGAGGAAAGGCAGTGGGGCAGACAGAGTCAGAGCACACAAGAAGCAAGCCAGTTCATTCTTTAAACACAGGTACACAAAAGAAAAAGGGCTCAACAAAGGTGATAACAGCTTCTGAGAGACTGGAGAGAAAAGCCATGACAAATGAAGTTAATATTGCTGAGGGACGAAATAAATTCTGACTCCTCTTCTCCAGTTCCCCATCTGGGCTCCATCACTATTGGCTGAGCTGGTCTGACCTCAAAGGGGCCATGAGTTTTGGCTTTTTAAAAGAAGGCTTTCCGATAGGAACACTAGAGATAAGAGCAATCAGAACTCTTCAAGATTGATCCAATGCCTGGTTTGGGTAAATTCAACCTCCAAAGGAAAGGAGAACTGTCAGACCTGGACTGGAGGCTGGCTAAGAAAGGGGGAACAGAGCTGTGAGGGAGAACAAAGGCAACCCCCCAAACAAGTGGGAGAGGGAGACTCTATGGTCCTCATTTGAGGTGAAGGCTCTCATCACAGTCCTTCCAGAAGCAAAGGAAGGACAAAAGGATGAATGGGAAATGGAACTGGGCCAAAGAGAAAAACATCTGAAAACCAAGGGTAACTAATCAGACAAAAGCCAACAGACCTCAATTTAATAAGCTATGTTTGGTGGGGTCAGGAGGCTCAAAGGACAATAGAGCTTCAGTGACTTGGCCAAAGTCATAGAATTGCAAGCAGGGTTCAAAGTCAAGTCCTCTAACTCCCAATCCAGTGCCCTTCCATAAACACAGCCAGAATCCAATACCTTTCCCAGGTACTGTTAGGCACCACTTGACCATATTAATTTCCTAGACCCAAGGAATATTAGAGCTAGAAAATTCCCTTAGAGATCACTAGGCCAAGCTCCTCATCTTTAGAGGATGAGCCAACTGCACTGAAAAGCACAAAGTCCCCCAGTTAGCACGCGAGTCTTGGTCCTCTGGTTCCTGGAACAAGGCTCTTTCTGCTCTACTACAAAAAGCCAAACAACCCCCAATAAAGGCAAAGCACTCAGTGAATGGAGAGTAGTTTTCCTAATCGATGGGAGCTCAGTACCTAGAAGGCCTATGGGGAATACTTCAAGGATCTGTGATTTCATTGGTACTTGGTAGGACCTACCAGGACTTCCACTGACTCTAAGCCCTCTAGGGGAGGCCTCCAAGGAAGTAGGTGGTAAAAGGGTGATAACAGGTTAACTGAAGGAAGATGGTGTCACTGCCATTTTGGTGTGCCCTAGGTAGGAACCAAAAATAACTCCAAGGTTCCCACTGCACACTGGGAAATAGGAACAAAGCAGTCATCTCTGATCAGACCTTGCATGGCTGGTTTCACAAGAATGGGGCCACTCACCACCCCCAACCACACAGCTCTATTTTAGAAGTAGTGACCAAGTGGATGCTGTAGAAGCCAGAAGAAAGTTTTGAAGGAAGGAGAGTCATGAAACTGAAGACTTGAATTCCCCCTGGGTGGGCCCTTTGTCATAGGAAACATTTTTGAGTTATTTTTTTGAGGATAGGAAACATTTGTAAGGAATCATCAACAGTGGGGGAACAAGGTTATCAAGGAAGAAGCTGGAGAAGAGTCAAGCTGTGATTCAATTGAAGTCCCCTGGTCAACAGAATTGTGAGAGATGCGGAGGGCACAGCAGGCGAGCCATGGGAGTGCAAAGCTGAACCAAGCGCAAGGCTGCTATATCAGGCCGCTCGAGCTGTAGGCACACCTGGGTACTATCACTCAGTCCCCTTGGGCTAATTATGTGCTCCAGCAATTCGCCTCCCTCCTGGCTAGTGAGTCTCGAGCTCGATGACCTTTCTGAACTCAATGCAGGGCCTCTATGCAGGGATCTCACTTTTTCCCCAACTGAAGGAGCTGGCTCCTACCTAGAGAACAACCCCAGCTTGAAATTTCCAATCCAATGTTTTTCTGATTGTGAGAAGGGTCCCTTTAACCATATCCCTGCAGCAGCCCTGATGCCAAGCTGAGATTGATTCATTACTCAGAAAACAGAGTTGAGTTGCCTTCTTTACACTCAGCATGGGGGAGGAATGTAGGGGGAGGAGGGGGAAAGAAGAGTAGGGAAGAGGGAGAAAGGAGGAGGGAGGAAAAAAGATGGAGAAGGGAGGAGGAAGAGGCAGCACCAGTGGAAAAGGGCACTGGCCTTGTAAACAAGGAGCTTCAATAAATTAACCACTAGTGACTATGGGCCCTCCTTCCATTAATGTACCTTGTAACTCTAGAACTTAGTAGGGACCCTTAAAAATTCATCGTTCCCCTCCCATAATCTGATGCTGAACTTCCAAGGACTTGGCTAGGCTGGCCATTGGTCGACATGTCTAGAATCAATCGAAGCTGTGTCATCAGAAGGATGCCCATTCCCCCAGAAAGCATCTCTTTATATATGAAAATGACATAGGAAAGGGAAGCCATCCCTAGAAAGCAAGCTCCCAGGAATGGAACTCATTGAGCTTAAACCAAGAGAAGCTAAATGGAAAACTTATTTACGGGAAAGAGTCAAGTGTAAGTTACAACAACCAACTTTATTCTGGCGGCATTAAAGAAAGGTCCAACCTTAGGAACAACTACTTGTCTGAAAGAGGCACTGGGGGGATGCTGTGAGGGAGGGAGACATCAGGGCCTCCTTCAATTCAATTTGGTCCAACAAGCACTTAGTAAATGCCTACCATGTTCGAGGCACTGGCCATACAAACACTTAGCAGAAAAAAATACCCTCAAGGAGCTACCCTTCTACTAGAATTGATTAGGTACTTGCTCTATGCAAGTAGGAGAGGGTGAGTAATCAGGGAAGGTCTTGGGAAAAGGTGGGGCTGCCAAAGTATCCAAAAGTGGGGTTAGGTGCTGGTTAGTCAGCTCAAGAGTCAGGGTCTGAACTAAGTCCCTGCCTGTGCACTCCCAGCTATTTTATGAATTCCTTTGAAGGGAGGGGGAATGACTCCTTCCCTGTGTGGGGTGGGGGGAGAAAAATCACAGGGGATAGTTGGTGTGCCATCATGAGGCAATGGGTGACCTGAGTGACCTTCCTGGGCCCTTTCTAGCCTGACAATTCAAAGATCTGAAACCCTGTCAAGGTCTCCTTCCTTGGCAGGCTCTGGCATCACTTTTAATTACTTGGTGTGTTTCTCTTGACTCAATGAGACACCTGCTTCTACAGTTTGATTCCCACTCCTATGTCTTTCTGCAGCGTGATCCTCAAGCAGTTTCCAAGAAAGTAACGCCAAAGGGAAGAAACTCACTCACAAGAGCCATCTCCACACTCACAAGTAGAGAACCTTCCTTTTCTCTCCATGAACCATCTGTTCCTTAGTCCCACTGGCAGGAGAAGGAATCCCCAGGAATCTGGAATCCTTGATACCTGAAAGTGGCATGTATGGGAGCAGATGTGCCAAGAACTTCTACTCAGGCCTCCCAGAAGCCTTCATCTACAGAGGACCAAAAAGGAAGCCAGAGATGGCAAGGACTGGCCCAAGGCCACGCAATAAGTTTCCCAATTTAGGGTACTTGCCATCACGCCACATTGATGGGGAAAGGTCTCCAAGAGCTTAGAAGCCAACAAGGAAGCAAAGAGCTTTGGATCTTCAATGAGGAAAAATGAGTTCAAATCCCAACTTGCCTACTCACTAGCAAGATCTTTAGGGAAAGACATTTCCCTCTCCGGGCCTCAGTTTCTTCCTCCAAGGTCCCTTCAAGCTCTAAGCTCTTCCTTCATCTGTCTGATGCATGTTTGGTGACAGAGCTCTCACCACCAGCATCTGCCTCTGTCTCCTACAGAGAGGCTAATTGAGAGAGGTTAGTGACTGAGTGAAGGCCATGGGATAAGTAAAGAAGAGAGTGAAAACTAGGGTTCCCAGCCAACTGCTCAGCCCATTAGACCACAGGGGATGACATTCTTTTCAATGGTATAATTATCTTGTGAATATGTTGCATTTCACACATGCATTTGGTAAACAAACTATGGCCCATCACCAAAGCTCTGGTACCTTGGGACCAAGTCCTCTCTGAGGGGCTTTTTCCTATAATCCCCTTGGCTTATTTGGACCCCACCCAGGGTTTCAGTCCACTTTGTGCCCACCAAGGGTATGCACTGGGAACACTAAAACATGGTTCACATCTAAAAAAGCTCTTAGGCTCACAATAAAAGCATACAGGACAGGTATTCTTTCAACCAAAAGAAAACGCAAAGAACTTGTAGCTGGAGAGTCCATCCATGTTGCTCCCACTGCTGCATCCCTCCTCCCATGGATCTCTGCCTTCTCTGGACCCATCTAGGCCTCTGGAGGTAGAGTACTGTCCTAGGCTGAGGGCCACCATGGAAGAAAAGGAAGAATTTCAGGGCCACTAGAGAGAGCTGAGTAAACCTTCTAACTGGTGGAGTTTCCTTCCTGGTAGAGCCCACCTTCCCTGGAGACTCTTCTTATCCTAATAATACCACAGAATGGGGCCCTCCTTGCAGACAAGGTTACTGGGAAGTCCACTGGGCCACTCCCACAGCAGGCCCTACCTTCCTTTGGAACGTGCCCTTTCCCCACAACTCACAGAACCGGTGAAAGGATGGTCACTCCTCTGATTTCAGACTCCTTGGGCCAGTCCTTTCTTTCTGCTTCTCCATCAGGATACTCTTTTCCTCCCAAGTCTGTCTAGCAATAGTTCCTTCTCCTCTTCTCCCAAGTGACTTTCCTGGAACTTGGGGAATTCTTATCTCTATTTGGTACCAGATCCTCAATTCACATGACTTCCTGCCACGGTTCCCCCCTCTCCCAGGACCTGAGCCCATGCCTGTGTGGAGCCCCTCTCTATGTTGTCCACCCCTTGTTCCAGATCCTCCCTTTCCCACTCAGAGATGCATAAGCCAAGTATCCACTGACAAATCCAAGTGGAGAAAAGAGTCACTTGTCAGGTGAGTTCTAGGAAGAGAAAACCTACCCTTTTATTCCTGACCTCTGGCCTTCAGTTTACAGGCTGCCACAGAAAAGGAGGATGACACTGTTCCCTTGGGCATGTTGTGAGCTCATTCACAGGCCCCAAAGCTCTGACCTTTCTGCTAGGAGCCAGCCATGCTGCAGCCCACTGGCAGAACAAAGTCTTTGCAGAGGGCCTGGAAGGAGAGAGGTGGACGTGAGGGACTGTCTAAGAATGGGAGGGAGAATTCATTTCCTAGAATCTTTTCACTTTCATCAGGGTTGGAAGGCCCTAAGGAACCAGCCTAGTTTCTCCCACATATTGTCTCCTGGGGGCTTTGAGGATGAAGAGGTGAGAAAGGATGAGTGGGAGAAGGCACTAGGCTTGCAGAGAAAGAACTGTGTGCCAGCTCTGGTGGGGGGGCGGGGTAGAGCGAAGGGGAATAAAAGCCCCAAAGGAGAGCCAGGAAGGCCATGAGATGGGAGCACATCTGCTTGGAAGTCTTCCAACTGGGATTCTTGCACCTCCACAGTTGTGATTAGGAATATGGGAATATCAAAGGAGGCCTGTCGAGTCAAAGGAGGCTTGGGGCATGATTGTCTAGGTTACTGAGGCTGGTTCCCTTTGCTGAGGCCACACATGCCTCAGGAAGGCCTGCCTACTTTGGGGCCTGGGAGCTAGCCTGCTTCCTGTCCACCCCCATGCTGCTCTAGCCTCCCCTGGCAGAAAGGAATCCGCCTTCCTGCAGGCTTTCCAGAATTGCCTCTCCCACATCAGCTTCTTGGTGAATGTCCGTCTCCTTCTCTGTCAGCATGAGTGAGACATTCCACAGAAAAGTCAGCAGGGGAGGGTGGAGCCTCAGGCCTAGATCCTGGGGAAGCTGAGCTCTGAGGTCTGATTCCTGGTGTTTTCCATCTGGATGAGCCACAGCCCTGTCCCAAGCCAGCAGAACGATCCTCTCACGGGGACCATGTAGGGCACACTCATGTTCCATAAAGTTTTAAGATTTCATTTTACACAATGTGGGGAGGGGGCAGGCTGAAGGAGGAAGTATGGCCAGCCAGGGTGGTGACACAGGCAAAGCTACAGAAGCTGAGTTCATTAAACCTGCCCAGCCAGCTGTGCCACACTGCTGTAAGGGTACTCAGGGGGAGGAGGGGTGGCTGTGCTGCCTCAGCTCCCGCATTCTAGTCTGTGGCAGGTGGGCACTGTGGGAAAGCCAACTAGATAGACTATTCTCTCCAGGCCAACAGTCCTCCGACCCTGAGGGGATGTCCCCTACTTCCTGGCTTACCACAATGCAGAAAAGGGACAGGTGCCAGCTTGGGCCCTCTCGGTGCTGGCACAAGGCCTGCAGCCAGGGGAAATGGGTTCCTTTGACCATCAGGCCTCTGCCTCATCAAATCCCAGGCTCCCTCTAAGGCAGCTCAGCTGCTGCCTCCTACACACAAAGCCTTTCCTGCCTCCCCCACCCCCACCATGATTCCCATGATCTCCCTCTCAAAATAACTTTGCATTTACTGTGTATTCCCTTGGCAAGATGTGAACGGGAGGCTTAACTCCTCTGGGTCTCGGTTTCCTCACCTGTAAGATGCAGGGACTGGACTAAGTGACCTCTGAATCAGAGACCCTAAACTCCTCTGGTTGGCATTGAAAGGCCTTCACCATCTGCTCCACCCTATCTTTTTTAGAGCGGCTGCTTACACAATACTCTCCCCAGCAATATTTTTATTTAATTTTTTATTGAATGCTTTCATTATCCAACAATGTTCCCTGAATGTGACATTCTATCTCCACCTCCATATCTTTGTACAGGGGGCCACTCTTAATTCCCTCAGCTGTTAATGCCCCTCTCCCTGAAATGAAGAATTGCTAGTTTACAAAGCACTTTACATCCACTGTCTCATCTGATCCTCTCAACAGCCCTATGGGATAGGCCCTATTGTTAGCCCCATTTTGCAGATAAACTGAGGCAGAAATTAAGTTCCTTGTCCAGGGTCACACCACTAGTAAGTGTCTGAGATGAGATTTGAACTCAGGTTTTTCTGACTTCAGACCCAGTTCTCTAGTCCCTATTAGTCTGCATTCTATAATCTGTTTTTTCTCTCTTACTGGCTCCCATGGCATATCTCCTCAGCAGAATGCAACTCCCTGAGGGCAGGGGTTGTCTTACCTTTTGTCTCTGTATCCCCAGCACTTGGCACAGAGTAGGCACCTAAAAATGGTTGTCAAACTGAATTGAATGCAACCTGCAGAGACATTTCACCCCCCTCCCATTGGCTGTACAGCTGGGACCTGGAAAGAGTTCGAATGCTTACGGTCTGGCAGTAGCAACTTTTGCTGGTGTTTTAATGAGCAGGAATGTTACAGATTAATCTCCCAAAGTCTACTTAAACAGCAAGCCAGTCGTCCCCCATCATAAGGGGGAAAGCGTGCAAAGAGGAACCTCTAAGTGGATCGTGTTTCTTTGAAAATTGTATTTTAAACCAAAGATCCATAGCAGAGAGCTTTATGGGTTTCTAATTAGCATCACAAAGGAAACACCACAAGGCTAATAAGAGCTGGTTAATTTGGATGGGGAGTAGCCTGGTGCCAGCCTCAGCCACATTAGCCACTGAGATTGATCGTCACCCGAAATCAGGAAGTGCCTGGATGCCACAGAGACAGAAAGCTGCCTTGATTCCTGCCCCTGCCCAAGGGCTCACCAGAGGATAACTCCCTCTCACTCTTTGCCCATGCCAGCCTATACCCATTTTACTACCCAATTATACAATGTGAAGCAGGATTTGAACTCTGGTCACTCCTAACTCCAAGTCGAGGGCTCCTTCCTAGCTGGGTGATCCTGGGCAAGTCACTTCATCTCTGTCTCAAGTTTCCTTATCTATTCAGTGGAAATAATAGCACCTGCCTCCCAGAATTATTCTCATTATTACCCTTCTTGGACCAGCTCATTAACCCTTTTGGGAAGGAGTTATCCTTCTAGAAAACAGACATGACATTTACAGGATCATAGACAGACCAGGCAACTGAGACCTCCAGAAGGAGTTTTCCCAAGATCACACAGGTAAAACACTTGGTCATTGTCCTTCCCGATGGCTTTTGGGTCCCAAAATAAAAACACTGCTTGCTCTACTATTTGTAATAATAAAAATAGGTCCCACCGTTCCAAAACATGTCTCCCCATTTGCATATCAGTGATATGGCAGCTTCTGGGCCTACCTAGATTTAGTTTATCAACAGTCACAACCTGCCTTTTACAAGCTGGAGGCATGGGCCTTTTCCAAGAAGCTGATTTTTAAATTAAATTAAAATCCAAACCAGTCTTTTGGTTCACCTCCCAGATTAGAGCAACTGACAGCCTCATTAATGATTAAAAACAGCAGGTGGGGAGGTTCTGGAACAGGTTGACCAGTCTAAAGATCGTGGAAACAGCCTCCGTCCTCATTTCCCTCTGCCATTCGTGAAAGAAAAGAGGGGAGCCTATTGTTCAGCCAGCCTGGCAGTGTGGCAGAGGAGAAAGCCCAGCTGGAGTATCCATTCTTCCCGTGTCTGAGGTGGGATGGCTGAGGAGGGCTGACAGGTGCTCCAAAGGGGGCAGAGCTGATCAATCCAACAAGCCTCCAGCAACCACTGGTGCTTAAATGCTAAAGCAGAACAAGCAATGCCCCCAAAGTGGCTTCCCTTCTCCTAGGGGAGGACAACATGGCCATAGAAGATCCTGGACATGATCATTTGAGGAGGAAGATGGCACTGCCAACTAAGGGGATGATAAAAGGGAACTGGCACGGGAGACTTGGAGGAAGCTGGAAGGTGAAAAGGGATGGTGGTCCAGGCATGTCGGACAGTCTGTGCAAAGGCAGGAAACAGAGTGCTAAGGTCAGAGAAGAGCAAGGAAACCAGTTTGGCTGGACATGAGAGGCCATGATAAGAAGTCCATGATGGGGAATAACGTGTAGTAAGCCTGAAAAGCTAGAGCTAGACTGTGAATGGCATTGAGAGACAAGCTGAAGAGTTTGTCTTTTATCCTGGAGGGCAATAGGGAACCATGGAAGTTTCCTGACCAGGGGATGTGTAGACCGCAGCCAGATGTGTGCTTTGGGGAAATTCTTTTTGGCAGCTGTGTGAAGGATGGATTGAGTTGGGGAGAGACTAAAAGGAGGAAGCTGTTGCAACAGGCCGGGTAAGAAGCAATAAGGCCTGAACTTGAGTGGTGGATACATGAGCAAAGAAAAGGGGGGTAGATGGGATGGATAACTAAGCGGGGGGAGAGACACCACAGATCTCTTTGAACTCTTGCCTGGAATGCTACACTCGTGAATTATTATTAACTCGGTAAGTCAAGTGGTTCCAAGGGCAGCCCCCAAATACTTGTGTGCCCTTTGAACCAAAGAAAGTTACAAATCTGCTTGGCAGGACCTAGGCTATTAACTAGGAAGTGCCTGGAGCTGAACTGACTGTGGGGGTGAGCCCATTTGGGGTTCTAACATCACCCAGGGCACTGAGAGTGAGGCATCGGAAGAGACTTGTTCCTGCTAGGGGGTGGCAGCAGGGCAGGATGCTGGCAAGTACAAAGGCCTGAACTCCAGACAAATCAGCACCGTAGATTGCTCCAGATTTAACAGCTTGCATGTTTATTGTCTAAACTGTAGTGAAGGGTAATGGAGTAGAACCATTGCTTCTGTCTCCTAGGGACCCCATACAAAATAAGTGCCTCTCAGGAGGCCACCTCAGGGAGCCCAAAGTCAGAATGAATAGAAAAGCACTGCAAGTCCCTTGTTACCTACAGGGTTCTAAGCCCTTCCAATCACCTCTGCCACAGATGGAAGCCATGCTTTGGCCCACCCACCATGTAGGAGACCTCTAACCAACGCTTGCTAGAAGGAATCCAGATGTTTACTAGGAAACCTGAAGCCCCTTCCCGAGGGCTGGGGCAACGGGGTAGGAACATCCATCCAGAAGGAATCTGGGAAGTTGATATGACTCAGCATGGACCAACCTCTTAGTTACAAAGCACAAACAAGTATTTCCTTTCATAGGAATCCTAGATTCAAGGTGGAAGGGATCTGAAAAGGTATCTGGTCTGATTTGAACTCCAAATAGTATGAATTCTGATGCCTGGTCGCTTGCAGAGGAGTCAATCATTCCCAGGCCACCTGTGGATCTTAAGGGTCCACTCTTAAAAAGACACCCTAGAGGAAGAGGCTGAACTGGGGGCCCGTTAAATAGCTAAAAATACCTCACTCATTCTGGTGCTGCTAGGCTTGCCAACCTGACTGGTACTCTACTGGCTGGTAGCCAATTACACCCAGAGAGAAATGAAGACAGCTGCCTTCCCCCCGAGAAAAGAGGCAACATGAGGGGCAATGGATCTGGAGTCCAAGGCAGGTCCTGGGTTAAGACCCTGCCTCTGACACAATTCATATCACCCAGGACCAGTCACTTCCCTGCTCTGGGACTGCTTCCTCATCCATTAAATGAGGGAATTGGGTTCTGATAGGCTCTGAGATGCCAAGAACTATGATTCTCTGCTCCTCTGTGATGCCCAAACCCAAGTTCACAGAAGAGGAGGGCAAGCTCACAGTTGACTCAGAAAGGGTACATACAAATAGAGGCAGAAAGTTTGGAGAGGAACTCCAAGTCTTGAGAGAGATGGGGCAATACGAGCCCCCCTTTCTGGGCTCCAGGAAACCTGTTAAAGACCAATAGGGAACAAGAAATCTAGAATGAGATGATAGAGTAGTGGGGACGAAACTCACTTTATGGTTACTCGCCTCTGCCAAGCACAGGGGCCCCAAATGGTAGTCCAGGGACCTGGACATTCGGAATTATGATGGCATAGCTATGACGTGACTGAAGCAAAACAGAATTTCTCCCAGCTCTTAATTCATAGTCATGCCCCATTTTTTTCCATCATGGCAAAGTTACTAAACATGGCTCTGGGCCACATCCATTGCCATGGAGAAAATAATACAGGTGAGAGAGAGAGAGCCAATGTGTAGGCCAAAGCAAGTTCTCGATAGGGAAATGTTTGACTTTTGATGGCTTTCTGGGAGAGGGGGAAGATGGCTATGTGGCCTGAGTCCCTAAGTAAGGATTCCCAAGCACAAGATCTACTCCTCATCTCTTGTCCTTGTTGGCTTCATCCATTTGTCATGGCACCTCATGGATTGATGGATAGACCTTCCTCCAACAGGACAGAACTCTTGCTTCAGTGTGGCCGCCACTATCTAGCCCTATGTGAAGGGCTCCCATCACATCCCAGTGTCCCTTTAAATGCATGTTGCTTTCCTACCCTAACAATCTTAATCTCTTGACTGATCCCAAGCTGTCTGTTCCATACTGGTCTATTTGGGCTGTACTTTTCAATGACCTCTATCCTCCATCGCCTTCCAGGGGCTCAGTACTATGGGTCTTCATAACACCAGGGCCTCAAGTAGGGTAGGGTGACTAGGGCTTTCTGCTAAGACAGTGAAATGTAGAGAGTACTGACAGTGCCAATGCTCCTTCAGCAGTGGAAAATAGCGGAGTTTAGCAACAAGTTAGAAAGAATCATTAAAGTAGGAAGCTCCCAGGTGGAGTAAACCACACCCCAAGGGAACTCCTTCTGATATATTTACGGGGATGTGACCTTACTGAATTTGTGTTAAAAGGTTGACTCGATGCATTGGATGTGTTGAGCGTTGCTTGCCCAAGTCTGGACATGTTCTCTGAAACTTCCCCCCCCTCTCCGCTTCTCCTCCCCCAAAAGGTGCTAGGAACAGCCGTCATAACCCGTGAAAGCCCTGGCTTGTTCCCATCTTCAGAGTTGTGGAGTAACTTGCCACCCGTCTTTGCTTCTTCTACAAGTGAGTTTTAAGACAGCTCCAACTTAGGAGTGGGCTAAAAAAGCATTTCAACATATCGGGAGCCCTACAGAACAGATGGAAACATTCTGAACCGGACACAAAGCCATTTGAAATGAGCTTCCGAACAAACGCGCTGGCGCCAAAATGGGACACAAAACAACCACTAGGAGCTAGGTTCCCATTACTCACATACAACTTTTATCCCCACAACTGACTTGCCAAGAAAACATAAACGATGCTTTGGAAAGAGACCAGTTTGGGAAAACAGCAAGGTTGAAGATGAAGCAAAGGAGAGCCCTCACCTGTCACTTTTCTCACCTGTCCAGCACTTTGTGAAATGAAAGGTAGCTGGGAGGGGATGGGGGCCAATCTTTGGCTAAGCAGCAGAGACCTAACATGGAAGGCTAAGGCTGCAGTCCACTTGGGTGATGTTGATGAATGCCCTCCTCCCACAACCAGTGGGACAAGCAAGGGAGCCTGGTTCACTCGTCCTGTGAGGGCACTGACCAAGGAGGAGCAGTAAGTGTCGGCTAAAAGCACACTGGGAAAAGATAAGCCATAGGCTTACAGACCTCAACCTGGAAGAGATCTCAAAGTACATGTCATCCAGACCCCTTCATTTTACAGCCGAGGAAACTAAGACCCAGAAAGGCTGAGTGATTTGCCCAGTGTCACACAGCAAGTAAATAACAGAGCTGGGATTCAAATCCAGCTCCTCTGACTCCAAGGCAAGGCTCTTTCCCCTCTGTTACAATGAGGCCAACACTATTCAAAACCTAAAAGCAAATGGTGTGGAATGAGAGATGATGCAATATCATTCTCTCATTGGAAAGTGAGCAAAATGCTCTCAACACATTGTCTCACTTGAATCTCACAATAACCTCTGAGGCCGAGAGAAGGGAAATGACTGGCCTAGGTTCATACACATTTCAGAAGTGGGATTTGAGTCCCTAGCATTGTGACTGACGGAAAGACCCTCCTGCTGGAGTTTCCTTTGGTTTTTGAATTCAGAATTGTCAAGCTCAAGCTCTTCTCGTTGTGTGAGTTGTTTTAGTAAATATATATTTTAAAAGCAATTCCTAATCTGATAGGATGAGAGACTTTGAGTTTGGAAGGAACCTTTCGATGTGGGCTCACTGAGTGCCTTTATTCTCCAAAGGAAGAAACTGAGGCCCAGAAACATTATGAAACTTGCTCACTTGCTCCAATCCATGAAGACACTGAACTGGAGCTAAGATTCAAATCCAGCTAGGACTGATAGGGCAACCAATTTCACTTTCAGTATTAATAGTGGTGCTATCTGGCACATTCAGTGACCTGGGGGCTTGTAGAGAGTAACTGTCTGCATCATTTTGGGTATGTGGAGTTATAGATTAGGGGGCCTTAGATAATGAGTGCCATATGCCTGAGGCAAAATGAAAGAATGCCCAACCGAAGGTGTGAAAATCATTTATTGGGTTGTATGGCCACTGGACACATACATCCCTATGGTAAAGTAATTTAACTTTGGCAGCTGGTATGTTTGTCAGGGAATTAAGGCGCTACCAAAAGAAACCCAACATTCTGTACAAGCAGAACTGGGGGTGGAGGGGGGCATAAGTACATGAATTGCAAAATAGTATATACAGCCACAAAGATGCTAATTCAGGTCCTAGGGGAGCTAATCAACCTCTTTGTGGAAGCCAAGATAAAACTTTTTGACAGCGAACGCTCAATCTGATCAAATGGAATTTTCAATGACTCTGCCTAACATCTGGCTGGGTGCTGGCACTCTGGGTGCCCAGAAGCCCCTATGCCAGCTTGGAAGGGTGGGAACATGGGCTAGGTGGAGCAGTTCTCCCATTTCACCAAGAGACTAACAGGGCACAGGTAGGGAAGGGAGCTAGCAGGAGGGATATTCAGGCACCTTCTTGGCATTTTGTTAAATTGTGGGAGGAAAGGCAACTACAAACGTGGGGGGCGGGGTGCAGTGGGGGGAAGGTGAATGTCGAGAGTATAAATGTCTTAATGCAGACATGTGCAGGGGAGTCTGTATATGGCAGCAAGCTGCCTACCACGCAGGCCTCCCAGGGCTGCTTGTACCAGCAGCTGCAGACAGTGAGGATCTAATCCCCTGGCCCCATGTTTTAACCCAACAAACATGTTTGCTGAATGAAGTTTGGCTGATAAAACCAGTAAATAAAGTAGGTGAGCAAAAAGGCCAAGCAAACAGCACTCGGCCCACGGCCCCCAGTTGCACTCAGGCATTCTGGGTAGGTCTGCTTGCTAACGGTAGCTAAACGTTCCTGAGCATGTCTGTCTGGGCCATCCATTTGGTGCCAATTAACAGGGGAGGGAAAACAATCCAATGTTGTAATGAACTCCATATTAGAGCAATTAGAGTCATCTTTTCAGCTGATGAATTTATAATCAATAATTAAGATCATAAGGTAAGAGAGACTGGGTGGGATTCCTGTTTTGAAACAGACAAAATCACCACGAGACTGGAATTGACAAACTTGGGACAGCAGAGACTCCATTTAAATATGCCTAATGGGAAATCCCAAGTCATATCAAATAGGGCCTCTGCTAGAAGAGATGTCAGTGGCCAATGAGGCCACTCTCATCCCCCCAAGGGGGCTCCCCAGATCTCCAACTTCCCTGCCAAGTTAGCTCCAGGGAGGGGCAGCACCATGGCCCCTTGTGGCCAGAACTCACTGAGGAGAAGGGCTTGCTGATATGCAGCCTAACCAGGCCCCTTCCAGCTTCTAGTTCAGGTCCTGATTCTGCCGTGTGGGGCCAAATACAAGCCTAGACTCTTTCAGTGATCCATCTTCAAATCCTAAGTCTTAAAATTTCTAAGTCTTCTCTTCTTCAGACTAAGCATCCCAAGTTCCTTTAGCTGATCCCAGACACAGCCCCTGACGTCCACAGATTCAAGCCAAACTCAGTCAAGGAGATAAACTCATCCTAGAAGATTCAGGCATGAGGAGACAGTCAATAAAGGCACAATCCTGGGCACTTCCTCACTGAGACCTCTCTTTGTCCAGGATGCTCCCTGCACACACACAGAGCATTTGTGGGGCTCTAGAAAGTGGTGATATTCAGAGGGAACTAAAACTGCAACAGAACAGCACTGTCTAGGAGTCTTGGGGACAATACCCAAGGCCAGATTTAAACTCCTTTAGGGCGAACTAGGCAAAGTGCTAAACTCAGAGGGGATAATTTATTTGTTCACAAGGCACTCTAAAGGTCTTAAGGAGAGGACATTCAAAAAAGCAACATTCTAGTGGGAAGAACAGCACAAAGTATTCTCTTTCACCTTCTTTTCTAGATAGCCATGATAACAAAGAGCTCACTAAGCAGCCACAATAGTGGAGACAAACAGAGACATGTTATTTCATTGTACCAAAAAGAGCAATTTGGATTTCTTTATCTGGGAATAAGTGGAACTGGACTCAGCCAATTCATTGACCCAGGGGCCTGTCTTAAGGCTTGCTGGGAGTGAGGCCAAGATTATTATTAGCAAGCCAGGAAGCTGCTCACTTCCGAGCTTCTCCCTCCTGGTCACCCAGGCCCAGCCCATAAAGATGTTTTGTTGATTTACCAACAGGGAGACAGAGAGGCTCCATGATGCCTCTGTGCCATCTGCCCTTGGAAGGCCAACTTTGGCTCCTAAATGGTTTCTTTATTCTGGAACTGAATTGATCGATTCTGGGCACCCACTTCCTTGAACTCTCACAAAGTGCTTTCCAATCACCAGATTTTTCAGAGAGCTAGCTGCAAATGAGAATCTGGGATGGGATTTCTTCCCATGGTGTTTGCAACCTAACGTGCTTTGGCCTCTCGTGAAGACAGAATATATCAGCCATTAGCCTTGGGGATCTTGTCCAATCCTTTTGCTAGGATATAAAACCATAGAGACAAAGCCTGAGGAAAGCCTTTGTCCCTGACAGGAAGCACAGAGTGCAGGAGCTTCCGAGGAAGGTGGGAACAAAGTCACATACATTGGTCTCCAGCTTAGACACTCAGTTCTTCAGAATTCTGGCTCATTTTAACATCTCATTCCTGCTCAAGGAAAAAATAAACGGATGTACCAAATGATCATTCCCCTGGGATGCCCCATCAGTTCACCGTCCAAGTATGTGCAGAAGCCACAGGCTGACTTGCAATGAAAGAAGGGCTAAGATTGACCTTTTTCATCTGACTTCCACTATGCCTATGTGGCCAAAGCTGGGAGAGAAGAGACAGCTCTAGAAGGGCCTCTTGCAATTGTGTTGGCACTGTGGTAGGCCTGGAAAGCCCACTATCAGCCCAGGGTCTCCTCTCTACTTCTATCTCCTGACATAGTCAGGCAATTATGGGCTCCTTTGGGGGTCCGAGGGGCTGGGTTGGGACACTATTTAACTTGCATACAGGTTGTAGGCTCTGAACCTAGGAATTGGGATAAGCACAATAAGGGAAGGGACTATTTCTTTTCTGTCTTGGTATCTCTAGTACCTAACACAGGGCTTTGAACATAGTAAGCACTTACATTTTATTTCTTAAATTTAACTGAATTAGACCTTCTGGGGGCTCTCACGGGCACATTCAGGGACTCTTCAGGAGGTCCTTGGCATATATACCTGCTCTCCCAGTCACCCTTTAGATCCTCAGGCTGAGCCTGAGTCCAGAAGAGACCCCATGTGAGATGGCCACAGGCCAGGGGAGGGAGGTGTCACGAGGTTTGTTGTTGATGTTCTGAGGGGGCCACTTTTTAACTGCCCCACTTGTAGTGAGTGGGCAAGGGAGTCTGGGGGACAAGTCAAGAATCGTATTGGAATTCACAAGTCTGAGGCATCAAACATGTGCCACAGAGTCTCTGAAGGATTCTGGTGTCTGAAATAGATGTCAGGTTCAAGGGATCTGGGCCATGCTGTAAGCCACCTTTGGGTAGGAAGTCCCAGCTTCCCAAACCTGGGCCTCTGCTGCAATAGTGCAAAAATAAAGGGAGGTGTCATTGGATCAGGATGGCATCTATGGGGGACAGATCACTTCAAATAAATCTCTTCAGAAGCAGCTAGGTGGCACCACAGCAGATAGAAGATTGAGCCTAGAGTCAGGATGTCCTGAGTTCAAATATAGCCTCAGATATTTACTAGCTGTGTGACCTTGGGCAAGTCACTTAATTTCTATTTGCCTCAGTTTTCTCAACTATAAAAGGGGGATTATAACAGCACTTACCTCCCAAGGTTGTTGTGAGGCTCAAATGAGATACTATTTGTAAAGCATTTAGCGCAGTGTCTGGTATACAGTAGGTACTTAATAAATGCTTATCCTTTTCCTTCACCTCCCCCCTTATGAACTGAGCTACACTGGTAGACCAGGTACAACCTGTCAGATCCACCCTCTCACAAACACCTTCTGCAGTGTCTGCAACAGAACTGTTCTGTAGGGCCAGAAATAGCAGTATTTGTGCCTAGGGCAAGTACAAAACATGTCCAGGGCAAACAGTGGGAGTCATGACCTTAAATGTTTAAAGACAAATTCAACTCAGGGAGTGGGGAGACACAAGGTCTTAATGGGAGAGGGGGGAGGTCAGGGAGCCTGAATAGGGAGAATAGGACTATGAGGGCCAAGGAAGAGTTCACCCAAGAATGTTTGGGGTGAGGGGTGGATGGAGAATACCATCTGCTTCCTCCTTTATGTAGTTTATTCTTGCTAAGCACAAGTGTTCTATGAATGTCAGTGCCATGGTGAAATACCCTAATCACCCCACCCTAGTTTTGATTCTGTTCTCCCAGATGGACAATAAGCAGGCACCAATAAAAAAAAATAGGTCCATTCTCGGCCTCATTCCACTACAGGATACATTTTACCAAAGAATCAAACCCTTTTTTGATGTCACTGAAAATCATTTTTTTAAGACACACAACTAGTAAATGATAGAGATCCATCTGAATCCTATGACACACTCTGAGAATGAAACTGGCCCCACTCCAGGTCTGGAGTTATGGAAATGTTTCATTTTTCCCTTCTTTAGCCAAGGTAAGGTTCAGTGGAAAGTACCTTCTCAATTCAATTTGATTAAACCAATGACCAATTTAAAAAGGTGGCAGAACCTAATGGGGAGGTGGCCTCTCAATATTACTGATTTCTAGATTTTTTCCCAAGGTATGTGTGTGTGGGGGGGGGGGAAGATAAGAAGCTCTTTTTTTAGTTTTGCTTGGGGGAGGTTACTAAAGAGAATCTATGATAACTAATTTTCCCCTGCCTTGGAAAGAAAACCTTTTGCTATAGACATGAACACACTTTATTTTCTCCCTTTGGTTTCATTTATGAAATCAAAACAAAATCTTTAAATGATGTTTCCAGGGAATAAAAAGAGCTGGATCCTGGCCCATAATAACCATATTCTGTCCCATCGTCCTCTAGTCCTTCAGCAGCCCAGCTGGGCTTCCTGAGACTCTGGCTGAATGGAGAAGGAAAGGCTATTTTCCAAGTATGTTTACATCAGTAAGATGTTTAAAAAAATGACATTTGCCCTTCAGTTCATCTGAGCTCAGAGGCGTGGCCTGGCTTGCCTTGTGGCCCTTCACAGAGTTCATAAACAATCCTTGCTGAAGGCCTGTGTGGCCCAGTTTCTAAAAATCGTCATCTTCCCGCGTTAAGATTATCAACCTCCAGTGGTGTCCATGGAGGCCATGGGCTTTGATGGATCTTTCTAGTAGGGGGGACGGTTTTTGTGGAACCATTCCCACTTTCATTCTGTGTCTATCCCCTGTGCTCTCTGCTCCCTATCTGCATTTGTGAGAAGGTTCGAAGCAAGTTGCTCCCCATGTGAAACCTCATGAGTTCTTATGGGGAGAGCCCCCATCTTTAGCTTCATTAACTCCAGACTCTACTCAGCTCAAAAAATCAGCTAAATTCACATAGAAAGCCTTGAATCCAAAGGCAAAGAGGGCTGTCACCCTGTGACAAAAGAGGCACTCTCTTTGTGGCTTGGTGCCTCATGTGATTATAAAACGGGAGGCGTGTAGTCGATGAGCACAGCTTTTTAAAGAGTAGAACCAACTATACTCCTTGTGCCTACCACCCACCCATAAAGAAACAGAGTCTGGTTCCTCATTAATATCCTACAAACCATTTCAATGCCTCCCTAGTGACCTCAGGGGGACTGTCACTGATCCATGCACTGGCCATGCCACTCCCTGGATCACAGAGGCAGTCTCAGGATGTGGGATTTAGACCCCCTCAGCACTTACCGTGGTCAGGCAACTGAGCGCCCATGGAGGCACTGGAATGCAGGACATCATTGACAGCCGTGTCACAGTACAGGCCCCGCTGGATGTCATGCTCACTATCCGTCTGGTCGCTCTCCTCATGTCCGCTGTCCTTCAGGCTATTTCCCTCCAAGTCCTTGAATGTGGAGCTGCTGGGTTGGAGAAAGAACAATCATTTACTCTCATGGCAGGACTGAGCAGGCAGGTCTCCTGTAGCTGAGGATGATGTCATAGCCCTGAAGCCAGGCCAGCCCTTGGATGGCCTGGGTGTATGCTGGGGAATCTCTTTAATAGCTCCAACTCCGAATTGCCTCAGCTACCCTGCCATGGCAAGCTTGCCCTTTCATTCATTCATCTTCAAATGCTCTCCTGTCAGCAACTCAAATTCCCTACGAATTGGAAACAACAACCACAAAGAGGGAGAATTACAGCAGGATTTGTTTCATTCTCATACAAACAAAGGATTGCTGCTGGTCTTCCAGAAAAAAAAGAAAAGGGGATAGAAATTGGAAACCAAGGGAAAGGAGGTGAAGGGACTTCAGGTCAGCTTTGTAACTGAAAGAAAAAAGAAAGTGAGCGGGAGAAGGGAGAATCCAGGTAAGTGAAGGGTGGGAGAGATACCAGAGACAGAGAAGGCCCCACTAGAACTCTGGCTAGAGGTCCAGGGCCTCCCATAATGCCTGGCACATTTATTTGGGTCAAGACCTGTGATTTCATTGCAATGGAGAACTCCCTGGAATGGATACACTCCACTGGAGTAGGTGAGCAACACCTCTATAACTTTTAAGCTTAGAGAGTGGCTCAGGGCACTATAAGGGTAGGTGACCTGTCCAGGGTCCCACAGCTAGCACATGTCAGAGGCAGGATTGGAACCCAGGGCTTCTGGAGTGCATCCTTCCACACTGTTTAACAGATGCTTGTTGAATTGAACTAACTTTCAGTTCAAGAGAATTTAAAGTAAGTTTTTCTTGGCTTGGGTGAACCCAATCAGATAGGAAAGGTGCCAAAGCAGCAGCCCCTGCCAAGAAGTGGCCCTTGCTGCCACCACTGCCACTGCCACCACACCTTATATTTGAGGAGGCCCCATCTGCTATGCTGCTAGAGCTTCCAGTTAGTTGTGCTGTATCATAGGCCGTCAATTATGCATCTGAAGTACCTAGTGGGTAGCAGAATCCATCTCCCAGTCAATATGGAAAAAGCAAAGGCACACTCGAGTGCAGCTGAGGTATATATGGAAATTCCAATGATCTCCACTAGGAAAAGGGATCCCCTGTGGAGAGGACACTGTAATTCCACTTGATCTTCTCAATCTGGAGCCCTAACTGGTCTAGTTCCTAAGGTGCTTGGGTTGGTGGCATTCAGTTAGTGGGATGAAAAACATTACTGTTGACACAAGGGAGCAATGGTCATCCTCTACTCAGGGTCAAAAGGAATCTCATTCAATCTAAGAATGGGACAACGTAGCATAGAACTGAAAGCAAAGTGGAGCTTATAGATCAAAGAATGGTCATGGCCATAGAGATTGTGGTGTATGAAAGTCATGGACAATTACTGTGCCACAAAAAACAATGAACCTGGAGAATGCAGAGAATCACTTGAAGACTTATATGAATGGATGCAGAGTGAAGGAAACTGAACCAGGAACACCACATGCATAGTGGTTACAGTAATGGAAGGATGATAACAAACTGAAAGTTGTCTAATTATAATATCCAAGGTTGGCCCTGGAGAAGAGAGGGGAAAATACAACTCTCTCCCTTCCTTGCCAAGTTGTAGGTTCTTTCCCGGCCTAATGAAATGCTTCATGTAACTTATCAACCAATAAGCATTTAGTAAATGCCTACTAAGAGGCAGGTAGGTGGCTCAGGGGATAGAGAGCTGAGCCTGGAGTCAGGAAGACCTGAATTCAAATATGGCCTTAGACACTTACTAGCTGTGTGATCCTGGGCAAGTCACTTGACTTCTATATCTTTGCCAAGGAAACATGAACAGTATTGGTGTGCTATGGTCCACAGGATCCCAAAGTGTCAGACATGACTGAACAAGTGCCTATTATGTGCCACAGGTGCTAGGGATGTAAAACCAGAAATAAAACAGCTCCTGTCCTCAAAGAGCCTACATTCTATATCAGAACCCATTGAGGCATTCATTAGTTTTGCTGAACTGTTCTTTCTTCCTCATTTTTAACAATTCTTTGGCTCATAAGGTAGAAGAGTAGGGAGGGATATCCTGGAATGAAGGTGACGAGGAAACCAAATATAGTGATAAGAAGGATATGGCAAACGTGAGCTCAGAAACATTGCTCTTGATACAGGCTAGAGCTAAAAGGGACCTCAGAGGCCATCTAGGCCAGCCTCATCATTTGAAGGCTGAGGGAACTGAGGCCCAGAGAAGGAGAGTCCTTTGTCACACAGAGCCTAGATTGGAATCCAACATTTTCTCTACTACTGTACCACACTGTCTCCTGCCAGAAGGATGCTAACTACAGATTCCAGAATTACAAGGAGAGACAGTCTGATTAAGCAAATATCAGCAGCTACTAGGAAGAAATCCAGGAGTGGGAGTCCTTGGGATGAATGTCTGTGTGTGTTCTCCTCTGCAAAAGCAGGGAGTGGCCATGGACACCAGTTCAGCTTGCAGCAGCTAACACACTGGGAGTTCTACTCGCCAATCTGCCAAAATCAGAACCGTTTGCCCTCACCTTGGAATGATAGTTGGGGCTTAATGAATGGAGCTGTGTAAGGTTTTTTAAGACCTAGAAGGAAAGATGCTGCAAATTATAGAGCAGCCTGGCAAATATCCTGAGCAAATAACAATTTATGTCCAGCATAAAAATTGCTGATTTCATTTTCTTTATTGCCTGCATGTCTCCTGGGGGAAGAAAGCCTTGAAAACCCATTAGTCAGATGTTAGTAGTGATTCAGCCTTAAGCTAGAGGGAATCCTGTCCAACATATAAGGGTCCCAAAGGGAAGGGGCCAAATCCTTTTAGGTGACTGAGTCTCTCTCTACATATATACATGTGTATGTATATATGTATATAATACACATATATATGTGTCTATATTTACATGTGAGTGCTTAATGAATATTTCTCAGAAATGACAATGAGATGCTCTAGATGTTATCTGTAGGTGACAGACAGCTGATTGCATCAAGCCCCAGAAGACCATTAGAGCCTCCTAAATGAGATTCATGATCACTCAAAAGAATTTGGCCTAACCATCCATACAAGAGAATCCAAGTGGATGAAGAACGCCTATTGTCCAGATTATGATATATATTTGGATAGAAAGGCCATAGAATAGGTCCATTAGTACATAGATCTTGGGCAGCAATTGTGAATGAACAGTGAGCTAGGCCCAGGTCTGAACAGGAGAAGGAAAGCAGGTTAGATGGCCTTGGGAAAATTGGACAATGCTTTAAGTGACTGCCAAGCTTCTCCCAAACCCATCTATTTAGCATCAATATCCTTCTAGTGATGCTATATTGGCTGATAATCATAGAATCCCACAGTCTCTGAAGGTCAATGGAGGGGTGAATGGTAGGTATGAATACTAGCAGCACAAAATAAGAGAATTTAAGAGAAGAAATGTGATGTCAAGAGACAGATGGCTGACTGCAAAGGGTGGCCAGCCTGGGTGCTCCACTGGTATCTAGACAATATCTAGAGACACAAAAGGAAGTCCCAGAATATGTGGCAGCCCCCTGGGCAGGCTTCCTGTGGGATATGGCTCAGAGTCCTGCAGGATGAGGCAGAGAGGTTACAAGGGCTTGCTCTCTAAGGAAGATGAGGTCAGACTGTTATGATTTCAAAGTTCTCTTCAAATATTAACATTCTGGAATCTGTGTAACAGGGTGGTAACATTTTATTAATAAAGGATCTCTGAGAGCTTCCTTTTCCCTTTAATTCATTCATTCAAAATATGTGCCAATTGCCTACTATGGGCAATGCAAGAGGTTTGGGTGTTGGGCTAGGAGTGATCTCCTTGGAATCAGGAGATCTGGGCTAGGCCATGGCCTGCCCCCCCCCTCTCTCCCTCGCCACAGGATCTTGGGTAAATCATTTAACCTTGTCAAATTTCAATTTTCTCATCTGGAAACTGGAGGTATTAACTTTCATTTCCTACCTCAAGGGTTATTGTGAGGCTGAACTGAAATCTGTGGCTAGGAGGAGCTTGGGAATCTTAACGTTTTAGAGGGATTGAAGCATCTTGGGCCATGAGCCCCCAGTTCCTGGCTCAGGAGCCTGGTGCCCCCATTTCCCTGCCCCCACTAATTCACTGCCTTGTTCATTTCCACCTGGTTAATTTCCTTCCAGCTGCAGCTCTGAGCCCTGCCTACTACTCCCCCCCCACCCCCAATCAGGCCACGGCAGGAAAGAATGGAGGACTTTCACAACAGGTGTAAAGTGCTGTTAATGGGCTTAATCACTCAGAGGAGCAGGAAGGAAATCAATCTCACACATTGACCCTCCAAGCTGCTTTTCTTGGAGGGCTCTTGGTGGCCCCAGGATGTCACATGGAGCTTTAATAAGGTTACACTGCCATTATTTCATCTGGTCCCTGCAACAGCCCTTGGAGGCAGGCAGTGACAGCATTAGGAGCTCCAGGTTCCAGATGAGGAAACTGAGGCTCAGATCCCAGGGCTGGCACATGTCAGGGTGGGGGACTCAGACATCAAACAAGCAGCTCCTACTCCTGAGTCCTGGCCAGTTCCCTGAGGAAGGTCATGGGATCAGGGGCACTAAGAAGATGAGTATGTCAACAGCTGAGGCTCAGGAAGGAGTGTCCAGGATTCAGACCCAGAGACCCCCAAGCTCGGAGGCCCATCCTCAAAGTTGGCCAGATTTTAATTTTAATACAAAATAAATAGATTGAAATGCTTAGAGGAAGATCTAATGATGGGGTTCAGGCTTGGAAATGGGTCTGTAGGAAGCCACAGGAGGTACAGCTGCTTTTGAACACCACCAAAGCATTGCTTGATCCTGCTTAGCTTGGGGATTTTTATTCAGTGTTAGGCCCTACTCTCCTATATCCTCCACACATTGAATGTTTCAAATGCACTGTTAAAGCAGGCCATCACAGACAGGTTTCCCTGGAACTTTGCTGCCAGAATGCTTTGTCTCCAATTATTCAGTCCCAAGAAGACCCAGGGCTTCAAAGTCCTGAAGAAGGACATGAACCAGATTTGTTATGTTACAAAGGCCTCTGGTATCTCCACAGTAACCAAGTGGACCACCTACCATCTTTAGCTTTGCTGTCCCATAAATGGGAAACTTAAAAAAATACATGCTTCGCCAACCTCTTAAATGGTTCCTTTTCAAGTAAGGTGGCCACTAGGAAGATGCCACTAACTTGGATTTCAGGTGGAATAAGGAGAGACTGTCCATTGATATAACTTTTAAGTCCTAGTCACATTTTGGGTGAAAACCAAACCAAAACAAGACAAGACAAGCAGATAGAGTGAATGAGCACTGGGTCTAGAATCCGGGCCCAGCCTTCAACTGCCAACTGGATCTCTTCTTCCCTGCATGCCCTTTGAACCATTCCTTAACCATTCTGAGTATTAACTTCCTAATCTCAAAAACAAGGAGTTTGGACTCAGTGGTGATGGGATGGCTGTGTCACTTCAGCTCTCCCGTGTACATTGGTGGGGGGGAGGTGCAGTGGGTAGGAATCAGGACTTGGAATCAGGAAGATCTGAGTTCCAATCCTGCCTCTGACAGTTATTAACTGTGTGACAAATGACTTCACTGGTCTGAGCCTCACATCCCTCACCTGCATAATGGAGATTAATAATAGGAACAACAAGAAGATTTCTGTAGTCACTGCCCCCCAGGGGTGTTGTGAGTTACCAACAAGCTCAGCTTTGCAAAGGACCTGACAGATTTTAAAGAGCTATTGAAATGTAGTTCATCATTATCAATAACACTGGAAAGCAGAGAATTGGGCATTCAAGGTGGGAGGAGAACTGGGATGAGGAGAGTTGCTAGGAAGAGCAAATCAAGGTTCTCAGACCTCTGCCAGCTGAAAAAATCAAGGCCATGCTCACCAGAAGTTTGGAAATCAATCCCATCGTCAAGATTCCTGGGCCTCAAGCCCTAGCCAACCCTCCAGGGAGGCTGAGCACAAGGCTAGGAAGTGTTCTGAGAAGAAAAATGACCATCCAAAAGGCCTCACACCTTGACAGCTAGTGAAAGCTATGTCTATGACAAGCCCATGTTTGCCCTTTGGGGATCCAGGCTACAAACCCAACTCCCTGACATGGCAGCTTTACTGAAGGGGGTGCTGTGTCAAGGCCCAAGGGTTAGGGGCAGGGAGAGAGGTTTGGATCAACATTGTTTGGCCACACTTTGAAATCTGCAAATGTAACAGATCTCATCATCAATGGTGGTCTTTCCCTAAATCAAAAGACCAGAGGATCCTAGAAGCCAAGAAAACCCTTTTTTCCTGATGCCTGACCATACCAGCCATGCTCTGACTGCCATTGTCCTCTCCTCTCTTCAATACTACCCTGTATTTCCCACCACAGGAGATAGATGTACAGAAGAATAGAAACTCCTCAAGGGAAGAGATGGTTTGGTTTTGTCTGTGACCCTAACACCTGACACATAGGAGCAGGTGTATCCAAAATTCGTGTGGAGTATATAAATGAGTGATTCTAAGCTAAGACTTCCTCAAGCAATCAGGTGACTGGCATTCTTTGGGTGAGCAATACCCTTCTACCAGGTAAACCTATACTCTTTTCACTGGTAATACAGTTTCTGTGTAATATAGTTTCACTGATACACATCAGAAGGGAGAATTTCCACACTGGGAATTACCTACACACTCATGACCTCACAGATCCATGCCAAAGATATCTCACCCCTATCTATAGTACTTATCTCATAGGTTGGTGTAAGGCTCAAATTATAAAGTGCTTTAGAAATTTTACCTACTTTTAGAATAATTTTTAAATAAATGTTTGAGTACTTTGTGCTATATGTGTTACCTGTTATGATCCCAGTGACTCAGCCTCCCAGCCAATAACTATTATAGGAATCCCAATAACTCACATTGACGCACTAGTTTAAAGTTTCCATAGCAATTACCTTTATTCCCTGCAATTACCCATAGAAAGAGGAAGTATAAGAACTTGACAGATGAGGAAACTGAGGCCTACCACTTCTATTCTGGCACCAACACTGGGTGCAGATTCCAACCTAGACCATTTCATTGCAATCGTACTGAACTGTGTAATATAGTTTTCTTTCCTTTCCAGAAGTAACCATGAAGACACTGGCTTATTTCCATTTTGATTTTGTCATGGAAAGAGTTGGGGGGTGGTTTCTTTCAAAAAATGAATCCCAGAATCATTGAGCTCACACTCATCTCCTGAACCTCACTGGCAGTTTCCACAGGAGACAATAACATCCCCAGAGCAGGCTTCCCTTTCCTTAAAGCCAGAGTAGCAAGAAGCTTGGGGAGGTAAATCTTACTTCAAAATCATCTGTTTTCATTTTCACAGAAAAGCAACTGGCATAGACAAAAGGAAGAAGAAGAGAAAAGGGGATATGAGCTTAGCCTGAAGGATGCCAAAGGCTACTCGGACATACCTCTTAATGATGTGGGCTCGGTTGTTCACGTAGTTGGCATCAAAGGAGTAGTTCTCAGTCTGAAAAAGAAGAGAAAAAACCAAATCCCATTAGATGGAGAAAAGGCCCATTTTCCTGCCATGAATTAAACCCCACACCACAATGAGTCCCCCAAAGCATAAGATTTCCGAAGCGGAATACGCTCCCTGGTCACTGAATCTACCCCATAACCACAAAAGGCATTCCCTCAGCCAGCAGTGGCTTGCAGATCTCCTGTGAAGAGAGTCTCCCACCTCTCCAGACATCCTGAGTGTTAAGGACGGAGTTAGGTGGTTATTGTTGTTTTTCTAATACCCAAGAAGCCTACGTTGACATCTACAATTTCATCTCATTGTTCTGAGTTCTGTCCTCTGGTACCAAAATCCCAAATTTTCCCTCTTCCACATAACAACTTTCTCATCTCCCCCTTCCCCACCTCAAGCTGCCCTTCAGCCAGTCTTCCTATGGCACAGACTCTAGACCCTTCCCCATCCTGGTTGCCCTTCTCTGGAGACTCTCCAGTTCATCACTTCCTAACCAGCAGTGCCCACAATGAAACAACCTCTCTGATTGCTTTGAGACTAAGCAATGCCACATCAGTGCCTGAGAACCGCCTCTTGCCTTCTCAGAGCCAAAGGGTCTCTGTGGGTCAAAGCACAGGCCTGCAAAGTACAATACCACTGTACCCCAAGCTCTGTGACAGAGCTGACACATGGATGCATCCAGGGACCACACAGATTACTTCCTGAAGAAGCAACATGACCCACTGCCTTTACTAAAACTAATTGCTTCCTGTTCCCCAGTGGCCCAATTCTGTACCTGTCAAGTTGATTAGAAGTTCAAAGGTATTTTTTTTATTATTAGCAGATAATTAACATGTTAAAATATTTATTCCATAGATATGGGAATGTGGTGAAAGTAATCCCCTTCTATGGCCCCCATTCTCACCATCTTGAATGGCACTCGTACCCATGTCCATGCAGCAAGAGCTTCATTTTATCACAAATACAAAAGCAAACAGGTATTATGCCTAAAACAGGGGTGGGGATGGGGGGGCCATGGAGGGGATGGGTGAAGAGCAGTCCCCAGGGGGTCCTGAAGTCTTTCATGTGAAACAGGAAATCAGCAAGCACAGCCCTGTCTTGAGGCCTATCATTAAAATATCACCTTCGAATGTAATTCAGAGAGATTTCCTAAGCAACAGTTTTCACCAAAGCTACCGCAGAATGCCTTTGAGAAAAAAAAAGAGGTATGTGTGTGTAGGGAGTGCGGGAGAGGGGGCAGGAGTGGAAAGAACATCAAGACATTAGAGCTATACCTAGGGTGGGACAACTGGACCTTGATGCCCTGGGGTACCAACAATACTTAGGCTTCTTTAGCAGGTCAGAAAAAGGAATCTGCAAATCTAGCTAGCAAAAATAGTGAGAATGAGATGCTCCTTTGTGGCAGGTACTTCAGCCCTGCCCCCCCAGTAGATGTATTCCATGTGAGCTCCCCACTTTAGCCCTACCCTCTCTCCTCCTGGTGTCTTGGAATCTCTGGCCTTTGGTGCTGGGGACAAGCCTCAGTTCATTGGTTTCCCTACTCACTGTGTATTTGATGGCAACCATCCCAGGAGGATGAATTGCTTGTTCCAACTCTGCTATCTGCCCAAAGAGGCCAGCCTTAACAAGGGGTGGGACCCAAGACAAAAACTGCATCTGGGAGCCAGCCCTCACTTCTCAGTGACATTTTCCACCATCTCCACTCCTCCTCCCACTCCCCACCCTACACCAAATCCACATACTCTAATGTAATCCTGACCCTAAGTAATGCCCAAACTAGTAATACCCAAACTGAAGGCCCTTGGAAATACTAGGTGAGTCTTGGGGTCAATGGCAGGGTTGAGGTATGCTTTCAGGAGGCCTGAGTTCTGGCTTCTTGTTGGGCCACCCCCAGACAGTGCCCTATCTCCACCAGCGGCAAGGGAATAAGTGCATGGTCTCTATTCTGACTGTCAAGTAAACCAAGGAAAGATGGAAGTCATCCTTCTCTCTACAGAAACATCTACTCCCATGGCCATTCCCCATGAATTACTCTCAAAGAGGAAATCGTGCTTTCATTGCTGCCACCAGGGCAAGAAAAATCTACCAAAAACCCAGAAGAGTTCATGCCCCTGGGATTGGCTCATAAATCAGGAGTGCCAGTCTGCTGCCATGTCCACAGCCACAGCTGTCAAAGACCACAGGAGAAGAGGACAATCTGCAAGGGTCTAGCAGAGGTCACTCAGGGAGTTTTTCTGGGGCCCCTACTGTGACAGTGGCCAGCACTGTGCTGAGTAGCACAGTTCTGTCAGACCTTCACTTAAGTCCCTATCAATGAGCAACCCACTTCTCTTATTAGAGCTGGGGGAGCCTGTCTGGTACTCAGCATAGCTCAGCTTCCTTGTACATAGCTAGTACCACTACAGAGATTCATTCTGAAAACTCCCTGCCATGCCTTTTTTTGCATCCTTGTTTCTGCATTATAACATTGATTGCCAAAGGGTTTGGTGGCTCAGAAGGGAAAAGCTAGGCCTCAATTCTGTGTTGGTGTCACTGAGGCAAATTTCAAACACATTTAGAAGGTCTCTCTGAAGACCAGGCAATAGCTCCCAAACCTGAAACCCCAGATTCAGCCGGGGGAGTGCCAAACCACTCAGATTTGATTGGCTTCCAACCGCACCCCGTCCATCTGGGGCCCTGGCCATACTAGCTTAAGACTGCTTGAAAGACATTTCCAAATAGGAAGAAAGCTGGGAGGACAGACAGACAGAGAGAATAGGAAAATGGCAAGACAAACAGAACTGTACCATAAAAATCACTTAATGTTCCCTCCCTAACTTTAGTCATTAGATCATATATCCAGATAGGGCTGGAAGAGACTTCAGAGATCTTCTCATCCAACTCCCTGATCTTACAGATGAGGAAGCTGAGGCCCAGAGAGGTGATACTGGAGAAACTACAGAATTACAGAAATCATAGAATCTCCGAGTTGGAGGGGACCCTGGAGACCATTTAGTCCAGCCTGTATTTGTCTCTCTACATTATACCCAACAGTTGGGCATGGAAACCTTTGTTTGAAGACCTTCAGTAAGGAGAGACCCATTGCTTCTAAAGGCATCACAGGCCATTTTGGAATAACTCTAGTTTTTTTTAACATCTATAACTTTCATCTTTTACTCCTGTTCTGACCCTCTAGAGTCTGGAAACACACACAACAAGGCAAATACCTTTTCTGTGTGACAGAACTTTGTAATATTAATACTGGCTGACATCCAATGATCATGTCTATATCTTCCTATGTGAAGACTTCTAGCTTGTTCCTACTTTGCAGGGAATCCAGAAATCCTGAGGATGGGGGTAGGGGTGAGGAGGAGGGTTACCTCCAGACCTGTCACCAAAAAGACTTGTAGTAACAAATGAGGAGAAACAGGCAAATATCCGTTATTTCCTATTCATAGGCCATGGTCTGCATCAGTGATGTCAAACTCAAATAGAAATAGGGACTATTGACAAGTATAGAAGGATCCTCACTGGTCACATAGCGACTTAGTCTTAAAAAAGCAATTATCATCTACGCTTTTATGTGTTTATTTATTTTGGCAAACATTTACCAATTACATTTTAATCTGGTTTAGGCCATACTTGATAGTATTGGGGGGCTACATAAAGCCTGCAGGCCACATGTTTGACACCTCTGGCATACATGACATCATATGAAACACTCAAATGAGACACTAACAGGAAAGAGTGAAAGGGAGAACACATGTACTGGGCCTGCCTATGGGAAGAGAGCCCGGTGATTTCTCCCTTCTCTGGAGCACTGGGCAGTTGGCACTGAGCACATGTCAGACGCACTTAGCTGTCAGAAGCTGAATAGGACTAGAGAAGTGCCTTGGCAAACTCTTTCATTTCTACTCCGCAACTTAAATAAAGGGCCTCCAAAAGTCTCCCTTCAATAAAGTCCTCATTAAGAAAGACTAGTGTCTAGAACTAGAGGAATAATAGTCCTGATGAATTCAGAGTCAGGACTTATGGGGAGTACCATGGTCAGTTCCAGAGGCCACAGTTCAGAAAGGTCAGTAACAAGCTGGAAAACCTCTAGTCCAGGGATTTTTCACCTTATTTAGACCATGAACTCCTCGGAACATGGTCTGGTGAAGCCCACCTTACTCTTTCACTGAGTAAGGTGAAGCCCTTTACTCAGAGACATGGTTTTAAATGCATAACAAAAAAAAAATTCATAGGATTACAAAAGAAGCCAAATTATATTTAAGTAAAGTTATCAAAATATTTTTCAGACCAAGTTCATAGATTCCCAGTCAAGAATCCCCGATTTAGAGCAAGGCAACCAGGATGGGAAAAGGTCTTAATATCCTGCTATAGAAAGGAGGCTTGATAGAAAGATTTAAGGCCGTTTAGCCTAGAAAACAGGAAACAAGAGAGTTGTCAAGTATCTGAAGGACTGACATGGCAAAGCTGGATTCAACTTGTTTGACTTGGTCCAGAGGGCCAAATGTGTAGAAATGGATGGAAGTTGCCAAAAGGCTGACTTAGACTTGATATCAGGAAAAACCAAACCAAACCAAGCCCCAAACCAAGCCCCAAACCAAGCCACCTTGGGAATAATGAGAGCTGTCCAAGGTGGAATGAGCTGCTGGTGGATGAAGTGGCTCTCCTCTCACTGGAAGTCTCCAAACAAACTGCCCAGGTCCGGGTTGAACCAGGTGCTCTCTCCAGTTCCTTCCAGCTCTGAGATTGGGGGGTTCTGCCATCCCACCCAAGGCTACAGAATCAAAGCCAAAAAGGAAGACAAATGAAGGCCTTTCCCCCCTCCTTTTTGTATAAAAGTGCAGTGTCCTGATTCAGCTGATTTAATCCAAATTTGCTTGACATTACCTCAATCCCCTCTCTAAGTACTCTAAATGGCAAATAGCAAGAAACATTTGAGAAGGGAAATTTTCTCTAAATGTCACACTAATTCCAATAGCAACTGTCCCCATCTCTAATGAGATGGCCAGATTAACACAAGAACACGATAAAGAGACAAGTATGACTTGTGAGGCTGAAAAATCCCAGACTAATCTGAAGATCTAGTATCCAGTGCTCCACCCCAAAAAGGGAAATGAGAGCCATTTTCTTATTGGCCAATGCATTTTCCTCAGTTTTTTGCTCTAGTTAAAGCCCAGTGATTTGGGAATGCAGTGGAAGCCGGTTTCTCCCCCTGCCCCAAGGAGAGTAAAGCCATACAAGTGGGAAATGGCAGAAGCAGAATTTGAACCTATTTCATCTGATTCCCAATTCAGTGGTCCTTTGAAGATCACCTGGTTCACTACTACCCCCCCCTTTCATTTTGAATTACGTTTTCTTTTTAGAAGTAAAAAAGGAAGCTAAAGATTCTAAAGTCAACTGGAGCCATATAATGAAGGTCTTTAAATGTCAAGATAAGAAATTTGCACTTTATCCCAGAGATAATAGGGAGCCACAAAAGATTCTTGAAGAGAGGAAGGACATGCTCTGGGAAAACTGATTTGGCAGGTGTGTTGAGGATGATGTGGAAAGGTAAGAGATTGGGACTGTCTTCAAATGTAACCTAAAATCTCGTTAGTTTTTTGGGATGCTATATCACGAGAGGCCCTCATGGTGCCTTTTTTTCAGACAAATTGCTGTCTGCCATCTTCTGTCTATGAAGTTGCTTTTGCAAACCCACAAGACTTTGCAGGCAACTCTCTAAGATTATAAGCTGCAGCAGAGGAAGTTTCTTCTCTATACCAAAGATAGCACAGGTCTGCCCTCCTCCCCACAAAAAAAAAAAAAACAAAAAAACGTTTTACATGTGTCCTGTTTGGCTACAGCAGGCAATTCTGTAACACCCTGAGTTGGTTAGCAATACTCAATCTGCACTGGTAGAATGAGTTTCCACACTGAGACTCCACCACCTATGAAATGACCGGTGTAGATATCTTTCAAATGAACATCTCATGAGATCTGGCTAATGTCCTAGCATACTGGAGCAGGGAAGTCAGCCCTTTGAGAGAGGACAAGGACACTCTTAAGCATGTTTAAAGGTGAGTGGCCAAAGGGCAGTTTCATGGCCCCAGGCAGTGCCCAAGCTGCCCCCCAGCTCTTCCATCCAATGCGCCAGGGCAAACTAAACTTTCTCACTGAAGAGATGCCACCCACCCTCTGGCATATGGAGCCTGTTAGTCTGCCTGAATGTTCTCAGACAGGTTTACTTTATCCTAAGAGGCCTGCCCCTTTACATTCACCACTTCTGGGTTACAAGGGGTCCAAGATCTTGAGCCTGAGGCTGGACCAGCCAGTTTGAGCTCTGAGGGAAGGGACAGCAGAGGAGAGGCTGGTGGGGGGCTCTCTTCCACCCAACCTGTAGCTCAAGCTCTGGAGAATGATTGGGAGGGCGGTGCCTTCTCTTATCTTTCTGGCCTTTCTGCCCCATTCCTAATATGAGCACCAGTAGGGGAGCAGCTGCCTGGGCATGGGACAAAGGCGGCCACCTTTCCCACACCCTACAGCTTGCCTGGAGGGAGGCTCCATACAGCCTGCTGCTGGCTGTTACAAAACATGAATTTTTAAAGAAATTCATTGTATCCAGTTATTCTAATTGAGTCTATTAAACATCATCTAAGGACCTCCCTGCTGGGAGTGGTTTTCAAAATGCCCAACTAACTAAAAAGTCTCATAACCTGAGGCCTCCCTGCCTCACCCCCAACATATGTCGAAATGGACATAGGAAATCTCTGCAGAAAGCTAACCCTTTGGCCTAGCTCTGCTTGGCTATAGGAGAGCTCCCTGCCAGGCTAAAACCATCAAGCCTGCCCCATCTCTGGAATTGGCCATGGACATGCCCAACCATGTACCTTCCTTAATGAGGGGAGGGATAAGAGTTTTCCAGGATCAGAGAGAAGGCCAGAGTCACTGACTCCCACAGTGCTGGCTGCTTTTCTCCAAAGCTTCTAGAGGATTCTAAGGGAGTGCCTTTCCAAGCCAAGAAGGGAAATCCCATGTGGCTGTTAGCCAGCATGTCAGTTCGAAAACGAGTTGCTTCTGGAAGCAACTCCCTCATTCATAAGCAGCTTCATACAGCTCAGGCCTTTGTTGGTGGCTAGATCATGCCACTGACTGGGTTTCTGGCCCACCAAAGGCACAAACCCCTTTCAGATGAGCTGCTGCCTAACCATCAGCTTGGACTTGGGATCCCAGAAGACTTACCATTTTTCCCCTATTCAGTTTCATGGGGCATCCCTCTAAATGTTCAGTCATACCCTATATACCTATCCTTGCTGGTGGCAGTTTGGGGAATCCTCCACAGTGAATGCGAACCACAGGTTCAGATGTTTTAAAAATTTGAACAATATTCATCGTCATATAAGATTTTGCCCAAAGTCAAAGACAACCCCCCTCAGACCCAGTCAGGCTGCCCTCTGGCCAGACCAGGAAATACCTTCACAGGTCAGCAGCCCAAGCACAGGGGTTATGCCTGCTTCCTAACAAGTCTGCTTCTCTGGGACCCACATGCTCTCCCACACACCCATACCTTCCAAGAGGGTCAAGGAAGACAAACTCATAAAGGTTTACTTCTCCAAGCACTCTTATGAAAAGAATGGATCCATGTCTTTTGTCCATCCTTTCAGGCCTTATTCCCCTCTCCTACCCCCAAAAGAAAATATGAAGCCAGGATCAAATTATAACCAAAGTGCCTTTGTCCCACTGGGTGGGTATTCTTTGCCTGTTCAGTTTCACCAGTCCTATTAGCTCCCTGGAAATGAACATGGAAATGCATGACTATATACCCAAACGGGATTATAAAGCTTCCAAAAATCAGCCTCCCAAGTAGAAGATGGGGGAGGAATGCCTACACAGTATTTCTTCTTTAAAAAATATCTCAAGGTCTGGGTGGACAGCAAATTTAATCCAAGTCAGCAATGAGACATGGCAACAACAACAACAAAATTAATGTGATCTTGGGCTGCATGAAAGAAAGCCAGCTTCTCAGAACAGGGAGGCGAGAACCCCATTATACTCTGCCCTGACTGCAAGACATCTGGAGCAACATATGGAGAAGCTGAAGAGAGTTCCAGATGAGTGCAACCAAGATAAGAAAGGGCCTTGAGACCATGCCATGTGAGGATTAGCAAAAGGAAACAAGGGTATTTAGTCTGGAGGAGAGAAACAGAGGGTAGAGGAGAGGGGGTTGCTATTTCAAGTATTTGCAGGGCTGTCCCGTAGAAGAGAGATTAGACTGGCTGTCTGACCCCAGAGGACAGAAAAACCAGGAAAAATGAACAGGGGTAAATGGTAACCTGGGGGATTTAGACTTGAGGTCAGGAAAGACTTGCTAACAATGAGAACTCTCCCCAAATGACATGGACTGCCTTGGGAGACACTGGCTTCCCTTTCTGACTGGTATTGAGGCAGAGGCTGGATGGGGGGGGGGGACTACATCTGGGATATGTGTTGAGTCAGATGGCCACTGAGGCTCCTTTCAGCTCTCCTAGTCTGTGGTGGGCAGAGGCCCTTGAGTCAGGGGCTGGCACCGTGGCAGGATTGGGGGCAGGGGGAACTGCTTTGCTAAGTGTTGTAGAGGATTCAAGTGCAGCAGCTTTTCAAGGCTGGGAAGGGCCACGTGGCTAATACCCAAGCAGGCCAGACTAAAGGCAGCCTTTCATTGTCCCCGCGGGAATTTCTCTGAGGCCATTAAGCTGTTCAGACCACCCAGGAGTGAGGTAATCTGGCCTGAGTACAGTGTCTTTCTCTGAACTCCTCTCCGAATTTAGCCAAATTTGGCTTTGAAGGAAAGCTCTGTATTAGTCCAGGTTGCCACAAAAGACAGTTCTGAAGGAGCCCCACATGGCCAAAGGCTTGCAAAGCCAATTGGAAAGAATGGGTACAACCTGGAGACCCCAAGGCCTGGCTCAGTGAAGTTCCCTGGAGTCCCAATGAGGTGTTTGGCCCCCCTCCAAGCTCTGGGCCCTACTCAAGGTGGGGGGGGGGGAGACAAGGCCTTCCTCCCATGCCTCATCAAGGTATGAAGGGAAGCCCTGACTGGTGGAGGCTATGCCAACAATCAGAGTTCTGGCTGGGACTAGCTCAAGCTCCTCCTATAGAGGACAGAGCTGAGGCCCAGACAAGGGGGATAATAGCTGCCCAAGGTCCCACAGCTAGTAAGTGATAGAGCTAGGATTTGAACCCAGGTCCTCTGATTCCAGAATCAGCACTGTTACCATTTGTGTGAGTGGGCAGAGGCCCACAGCACTGAAAATACAGGCCATTGGGATCCAAAGGCCTCAGCAGTCTGGCAAGGCCTGTTCTGAGGGATGGAGACTCCCAGCAGACAGATTGGTGGGAGATGAACTGGAAGTTTGGATCCAATCCCCAGTCTAACTTTCCCTTCCCACAAGAAGCTGGCTTTCCCCAAGAGGCACCATCCTCCCAGGGGAATGCCTCCCAGAGCTGAATCGCCATCCCGAGATGTGAAACGGGCGACATGTTCAGACCACTTTGCAGTCACACAGTGCCTTTCATCCCCAAATATCAAAGCTCTTTACGAGCAAGTAATCATGATTGTGCCCACAGGACAGTCAGGGAAACCCTCAGTTAAGTGCTATAGGCAGAGTGAGAAACAGTGACTCAGAGAGAACAGCAGCAGTAAAAACAGAAAGCAGAGAAAGGGAGATGGAGTACTACGTCCACACCACCCTTCCTCAGAGGGGACGGCAAGGCAAGCTGGGTGCCCCCCCCCCCCGACCCCGGGAAGCAGGCCAGGGGAAGACCAAAACGAATCCCCTGGACTCTGGAGAAAATGTCCTCAAGCTAGATCTCAGGGGCCCTATGATCATGTATCCCTGGTCCTCACAGAAAGCCTGGTTTCCTCTCACACTCCATACATTTGCTTCCTTTCGACCCTGATGACCATTTCCATGGCCTTTCAGGGACAAGCCTGACCATGTTACCTCCCCATCCCCCCTCAGACACAAATATAAAATTCTGTTTGGCATTCTAAGCCCTTCCTAACCTAGCTTCTTCCCAACATGTACTCTGTGATCCAGCATCACCCAAATCATCATCTCTTGGTTCTGGGCACTTATTCTGGCTGTTCCCCAAGGCCTGGAATGCTCTCCTCACTTTGCTCCAATTATCGACCTCCCTGGCTTTCCTGTAGCCCCAGCTAAAATCCCGTTGGGAAGTCAATATAAAAAAAGGAGACAGCATGGCATTATGGAAAGAGAAATAGATCTTGAGGACCTGGGTTCAAATCTGACCTCAGATACTTACTGCCAATAAGATATGGAGCAAGTCACTTAATCTGTCTTGGTGTCATTTAATCATCTGTAACATGAAGAAGACTGAACTCAACAACCTCTGAAGTCTCTTCTGGTCCTAAACCTATGATTTTATAAGAAATGTGGCAGTGTATTCATTCATCATTTATTATACACCCATTATATGCTTGGTCCTAGTGATAGACAGAAAGATAAAATGGTTTCTGCCCTCAAAGAGCTTCAATTCTGGGGATGGCACACTATCTCCTGTGTCTGTGCCTTCCAATGGACCAGCCCATGCCCAGAATGCCTTCTCTCCTTGCCTCTGCCTCTTGAAAACCCTGGTTCATATCCTACACAAAGCTCTTCCTGATCCCCTAAGTGATAATGGTCCACCGCCCGGAAATCACATTGTATTCATGTTGTATTGACTTATCTGGATACATGTTGTTCCCCCCCAAAAATAAGCCCCTTAAGGGAAGGGACAATGTTGGTTTTGCCTTCCTACAAAAGCCAGCAACTACTAAATAAATGCTCAATCAAATTTTGTTGGATTTTTGAGATAGTTCAGACTTGGTCAGTCTGCTTCAGTGGGATTCTGACTGTAGGAAACCAAGCTAGACAGTCCTCCCTAGCAACTGGCCAAGAGACCTCAGCCAGACAAGACACTAGAAAGCAGAGCCTTGGGCCCCACCCATGCCAATGCCAAGCTTCCAGCCCCGAGCCAAGATGAACTGAGCACAAGCTCTCCGCCATGTTCCAATGGATCCTACTTGATCAACGCCTCAATTCTCGGCAGCTTGGCAGCTGTGTTGCCCGGCGCCTGCAGAGCAGAGTTTCTATTGAGGGAGGCATGTCAGCTGAAAAGACTTTCAAAATATTTGGAGGGAAGCTGGTGGGTGGCCCCATGCCTGCCGTCCAAAACACCATCCTTCCAAAACCTGGTCCCCACCCCAATTCTCTCCTTTGGATTAAACATCACTTAAGATCCAGTTGCCCCAACAAGCTCATTAAAAGGTTGAAGGCGGAACAGCCCCATGGCACTTTTTGAAGGCATTTCTCTGTGCCAGCTTGTTGCTCAACCCTGTAATATGTGGTACAGAAAACAAACAAACAAACAAACAATAACAAAAACCAAGGTCCTGAGTAATAGACCATGCTGGGACTAGTAAGTGCTTCTGCTTCTCCTATTGATGGTTCCTAATGAGATGTAATACAGCTGGTCATCTTTCCGCTCCTGATCAATGAAACCTTGCCTCATTCTTTGGCAGGGGAGGGGGAAGAAGGAGGGGGTAGCCATTCTGTCAGCCAAGCAGCCAGCCGAGCCAAACTGGTGTCTCGGTCCACTGCAATGAGCTCAGCCTGAGACTCGGGCACACCCTGTGGGGCCACTTCTATTTGCTGTCACCAGAACATAAA
>CM053602.1:7510343-7554370 GCA_028646575.1 Pseudocheirus occidentalis | reverse complement strand
CCCCCCCCCCCCCCCCGTCTCTATCTCCTGGGGATTGGCTGCAAATCTCTGGTCCAGGTAAAAAGGATGGGGGCAGGGTACATCCTTCACAAGCTACAGAGAGAATAAGAGACCCCGGAAGAAAGTGCCTCATCATCAGTATTACAACGGATTTGGATTCAAAATTAGTCTAGTCCTGGAATTTTATCTGTGTTGGGAGCTCCCAGTATGAAAACTCCCTCCACTAAAACAGGTGTGTCATTCCTCATAATTTCTAACCTTAGAGAGTAACCTGGGACACTGAGGGATGAAGTAGTTTGCCTATCAGACAACCAGTAATGGGTCAAGAAGCTAGCTCCTTAATAATAACATTGGCTCATGTTTACAGAGTATGGTGATATTTGCCATCACTCGACCTACATTAGCTCATCTTGGCTATTCAAATCTCCATTTGACAGAGACAGAAAAGGTCAAGTGACTTGTCTGGGGTCATTGGATTATAGATTTGGGGCTGAAAGGGACTGACTCCAATCCCCCTCATTTTACAGATAAAATAACTGAGGCACAAAGAAGCCAAGTAGTAAGCGATAGGGGCCCAGAACACTCTCTACTACATTCACTGCCTCTTGTGAAGAAAGAGTCATATTTAGGAATCAGCAGAGATCCCCTACCTGTCCTGTTAGAAGAAGGTGGGAAGGGGAGGTGAACGGGAGTGGGCAGGGTTAGAGGAGTCTGGGTTTGACCCAATTTTCAAACCCAGACCAACAGATCAAAAAGCTTCTTTCTGCCACACGTGTGTTAGCAGTCATGCTCAGGGTAGCCATAACTCAACTTCCCCAAGTGGCCAGGGCGCTCAGCGGCTGGAGTTTGTCAGAGTATGAGGCTCCAGCTCCAGAAGAGACAGAAAGAAGTGCAGACTTGGAACTTCGCCTTCATAGGACATCTTTGCCCATTTGCCCAAAGAAACCAGAGCATTTACCAGGCTCTTCAACAAAGGGATCTCCCCCCAGCTCCCAGGACCAACAAGGAAACGAAGAGGGGTTTCTGGAGAAGAAGAGTATTGAGCCTTAGAGAGAACCAAATGGACGGCTGCTGGCTGGGAGGGGCGGGTGTTGCCAGAGAGTGGTAGAGGGGGCTGGGAGGGAGTTGAGCTGGGCAGAAAACCCAGTTGGGAAGTGGGGTTAATGGTAACTGCTATCTTCAAGGTCCCCTATGCAAAATGGAAACATGTTATTTCTCAAGTAGCCAAAGAAAGCTGGCCTGATGCACATAAGAAGATGGAGAACTAGAAATGTCTGCATCCTGAGTTATTGGTGGCAGGGGAGAGACAGAGACCCTGGGATCCTGGCTGAGACTGATACTTGGGCAGTTGGGAAGCAGGGACTGGGAGTGGAGGTATAGATGGGAAAGAGCTTACCCCAGCTCACCATCCAGCTTCCTATTTTAGCTCCATATGCTTACTAAATAAGCACTGAGCTCTTCTGTTTAAATGCTGCTACCAGGCCTGGAAATCCTGTCAGCACCCTCTAAATTTGGCATGCTAGTTTCAGTGCCCTGGGACAAAGCACCATTGTCCCACCCTAGTTATGGCTCTGTGCTAAGGGACTTCAGGGGAGCAGGTGCCTCCTCTTAATTTTGCCCTAAAAGGAGGATTTGCGTTTCTAAACATAATTACCCCTCTAATAATGATCACTCCTTTTCCTTAAAGCATTTTTACCAGCAAGAACTAGTTAATCCTCCCCCCTAAAATGCACAGCTAACTTAAGTCTTATTAACCCCAATCCCTGAGGGGCAGGAGAAATTAAGAGACTGGGTTCTGCCCCCAGGTCCTGGGTTCCCACCACTAGGCCACACCTCATTGGGATTCTGGAAAATGCAATGAAATGAAACAATTAGGGTGAGCTAGCTGAATAGTTCACTCCTGGGGAGAGAAAAATCCCAGCCTGCTTCAACATGACCAGCTCTAGGGTGGGGAGCCCAGGGAGACCACATTCCCTCTGCCTGAGAGGAAGGGCAGATGAAGGGGCGCCCCCTCAGGCCCCTCTCACCCCGCCCCTCCCCAGGCCCTGGCAGCCAAAGACAGAAATGATTACAAACCCAACTGTGCCAAGAGGGGTGTGTGTGTGAACCTACCCATGTCACAGACACCCACACGTGCATGCACGCACACAAGCACAGACACCCACACGTGCATGCACGCACACAAGCACACACAGACACACAGGCACACAGAAGCACACAGAGACACCCGTTCATGCACAGGAGCACACAGACACACATGCACAAGAACATACACAGACACATGCACACACACACACAGACACGCTTGCGCACAGATGCACACACAGACACACATGTATCCTGTAATGTATCAGCCATCACTGAAGCCCCCAAGGGAGCAGCCAGGCCCTCTCTCAGCTGCCTCCTTCCCAGCATCTCCTGGTGGAAGGCCCTACATCAGAAGCTGCTGCTCCACATCCCTGCTGCCTTCCCTGGTGATGCCACCCAAACATATGGGTTGAGGATAAATGAAGGAAGATAGGTGCAGCCAGCCTCAGCTGAGGGTCTCCAGAGTGTCCCAGCTTGGCCCCTCAATCCCCAAAGCTCCAGTGCGTTAGCCACCAGTTCTTGTTCCATTCCATTCCAATGAACATTTAGTGGGTATTCACCATGTGCTAAGTGAGACAAAAGTGATCATCCTTGCCCTCATGGAGCTTACACTCTACTGGTGGCCCAGGAATAGAACATGTACATAGAACACAGATACTTTGGATTTCCTTAAATTAAGAGGGTGAATGCACTAATGACTAGGATGAGATGGGGAGGGGAACATCAGCAAAGGCCACATAAAGAAGTAAGGATTCTAAGGAGGAGGAGGTGGGAGTAGCCTTGTCCTGTGTAGACTCGACCACAATAAGGGAAGACAGCCACAATGCGGGCTTGTCTTTGCCTAGAGAGAAGGACGAAGGATATCTATGTACAGCAGCCTTTCCTGGAGGCAAAGGCCTACCACCTGTTTCCCACCAAATTCCTGTCCAAGTTTGCCTCTGGTGAGCTCTTTCTCTTTTTGAGATCTTCCCCTTCTCACCTCCAAAGACCTCAACTGAGCTGCTGCCTACCACAGGAAGCTTTCCCTAATCACCCCAAGGCTAGCTCTCACGGGCCTTTCTATACTTCCCTAATATGTGTGGGTCTTAGGAGCCTAGATTTCAAGTTGGGAGAGTCCTTAGACCAGTGGTTCTCAACCTTCCTAATGCCACTACCCTTTAATACTCGTGTGTAGGTGTATCTGCATGTGTCTCGGTTCCTAAGACCATCGGAAATATGTGTTTTTCGACGGTCTTAGGTGACCCCTGTGATCCCTGTGAAAGGGTCGTTCAACCCCCAAAGGGGTTGACACCCACAGGTTCAGAACTACTGCCTTAGACGAAGAAACTGAGGCACTGAAAAGTGTAATGACTTGCCCAATGTCACACAGTTAAGTGTCTGAGGCAGCAATCAAACCGAGATCTTCCTGCTCTCCCAGTAGAAGGGAAACTCTTCAAGAGCAAAGCCTGTTTCTCCTTTAGTTTTGATGGCCACAGAGTTTAGCACAGGACTTTGTACACAGTAGGTGCTTTGTAAATGTTCCCTGGAGTAGGCTGCTTTGGACTGGATTGATTGCATTTTCACCACATCCGGCCTGTCAGAAGGCGTAATAAGTCAAGTGGGGAATCATACTGCATCTGACAAGGGGGAGGGGACATGGGAAGAAATTGAACATGACTTCCCTAATTACTGTTCTCTGAACACCAGAAGGAACTGAGCCTCCTGCCCCAGACAGCCTAGGCAGCTGGGGGTGACTGTGCAACATGGCCATGCAAGGTCTGACTCCAGAGGCAGGATCTGGAGTCCTGAAGATGCCTTTCAAACCACCTTTCCTATCCCCATCTCTTTCTTCTGTTGTGACTGAACTGTCACAGGAATCTCTTGGCTTTAAATACCCTCATGCCAGGGTTAAGTAAAGCTCATTACCATGTGTAATTCAGAGTTGTCAGATGGAAATGAGCCATTCTGAAGGGAGCAAGGAAAAAGCAAAAGAGCAGGGTGAGCCCCTTCCCCCATTCCAAGCATCTCAGAGGGGCTTCATGGGCGACAGAGGCTCATCCGCTCTCTCATCAACCCCTTACTTCCTTGTCCTGCTATGGGGATGTCATTTCCAGGCAACAACAGCAAGCTAGCCAGTTTAATTAGAAAGGAGAGTACGCAAAAGGAATTCTGAAATAAAACCTGAATTGAGGAAGCCTTGAAACGCCAGGCAGAGAATCCCCTCCCTAAATTTCTGAACTGTACTATGAAGTGCTATGCTCAAACTCATTTTGGTTATGCAAGTTTATAACAGGACAAGTCAAATTCAGTGCAGATGGTCCTTGCAAATCATCTCTTGTCAATATTCCACCATTAAAAGAAGAAAGCAGTCTTAGTGACTCTGTTGACAGAGGATGTATATACACAAAAGGAAACACATTCTTTATCCAAGCTAGCATTCCAGAGAATGGCAAATGAGCAAGCCCAGTGAAATACTGCCTCGTTGGAGCCAATGTCTGAATTGTTCGTCTCTAATTGCTAGAGATAAACTGCAATCAAAATACAGTATCTTCTACCACTTCTGCCCACTGGGGATCATTTGCTCATGGGAAAATTATACCAAAGGTGTATTTCCTCATTTTTACTGCCACTAAGGGAGGTGGACCATTCCCTAGAGCACACTGTGATATCCAGGGCTGAGCTGCTTTGGGGGGGGGGGGCTCTACAGATAGGATGGTCGGCCACCCAAGTGACACTGAGGCCCTATCCTCATCCATTGTCTCAACATGTGGGGCATTATAATAACAGCCACGGTACCTACCTTAGCAGGTTCTTGTGAGAGGACAATGTTTGCCTAGCTCCTGGCAAATCTTAAAAGCGCTACAGACATGGTTACCACCGGCAGTATCGGCGACAGTCTGCTGGAATTGAGGCTTAGCAATAAGGCACAGTCCAGGAGAGCCTCAAATTTCCATGTCTACTATTTGCTTCAAAAGTGGCAACTGTGACATGAGCAAAATTAGAAAGGAAGCATTTTAACCATTCGAGAGAATAAATTGTACCTATGCTCTTGAGCAGCAATTTACAAACAGTAAATACACTAATTTTTATTTCTTTATTATAGCAGGTCTGAGGTCTTCAACTTGGTCAAAACATTCTGGTGGAAGGCTGTGCCAGGTGAATGGATGGCCTTGGAACCACAAAAATGTATTTCTGCTTGACAATTTGGATGGTGTCTGGCCTTTCCTCTGTTAGGTGGAATCGTGTGTGTGTGTGTGTGTGTGTGTGTGTGTGTGTGTGTGTGTGTGTGTGTGTGTGTAATGCCTGGGAAGAGGATGGCCACCCAGGCACCCAGGTCCCTGACTTCCTTATCAGCCAGAATGGTTCAAAGCTATACCCACAGCCTTTAGGACCCCCCAAAGCCCAGCTGGAAATGGATTGGAGGAGGGGGAGGGAGATGGAAAAGAGGAGAGAAAGGGAGAGAGAGGAGAGAGGGAGAAAGAGAAAGATGGAGAGTGAAATGGAGATAGGGGGAGAAAGGGAGAGACAGAGAGAGAGAGAGAGAGAGAGAGAGAGAGAGAGAGAAGGAGAAATAGAGGGAGGGAGAAAGAGAACACTGCCATGGATTCTGGTGAGCCAGTAAACATTTCCTCCAAGGTTCAAATGTTGGAGGCTTTTTCATGCCTTCTGCTGCCATTGGGAAATGAGGATCATTCCTTTCCTGCCCACACCCTCCCATAGATGGAAACCTGCACTTTCGCAGCACCTCCCATGCTATTTCTCCAAGTCTTCCAGAGTGTCAACTTCATGAAACTCAGCCAGTCTGGGAAGCAAGGATGCCCAATGCTTTCTTTTCTCTTTTTCCCACTGAAGCCTTGTTTGCAGCAGTTTGCTCTGTTACCCAACTATAAGCCTCAGAAAGTAGCTTTTCCCATTAGATGTACAAACCTGGGCTTAAGTCCCACTTCTTCCACTAAGACTCTGACTTCATATCCTGGTTTTGCTATGAGACCATGGGCAAGCTACCACCTCTCTGAGCCTTACTTTCCTCCTCTGTGAGATGGGTATAATAGGAGCCCCTCGGAATCACCTACCAGGATGGTTAAAATGCTCAAATGAGATGAGGCTGGAAGGCCATATTGGTTATTATTTAAAGAAGAGAAGCATGTGTTGTGTGGCCAACTATTCACTGCAACGTGCCTTTGCAAATATCCTGCTTCCACAAGTGTCTATTTCAGCTGTCACGAGATCGTTTATTGTATCATTGCCTACTTAGAAAGTGCCTTTCCTCCCAAGAGCTCTTGGCACATACACAAAAATGCAAACGCATTCCCTAGGTATTCCTCCTCACAACCTCCCTAAATGCAAAAGAAACAAGAAGCAGCTCAGCACTGAGAAATCCCCTCCTTCCAACCCACCTCACTCTGAAGCACACTGAATGGCACACAGACTGAACCACCTGCTCTAGTCTAGGGCACTGCCTTCCACAGCAGCAGCGTAGAATGCCAAGAAATATAGCACCGTATAGGAGCTCCCTGGCCTTGCACCCTGGACTCTAGCTTCAGGCCTGAGCATGTTTGAACATAATAGTGACACTGGGCACCTGATTGCCCAGCCCTGGAGTTTTTTTTTTCGTTTCATTCAACATGCATTTCTTAAATGCTTTATGCCAGATGAAAGCAGCAGAGAATAGTGGTTAGAGTTGACTTTGGTGTCAGGAAGATATGGGTTCAAGTCCTACCTCTGACACATCCTGGCTCTGGGTCCCTGTGCAAGTCACTTCAACTCTCAGTGCTCTGGGCAACTCTTTAAGATTATCAGTCATAGAGAAGGTGCCAATCAGCATTGGTAGAGGGAGTTTCCTCATCTGGGAGATCCCGATTTATATCAATGAAACCAAAAGTCCTGACTCTGTTCCTGTGCACTGCTAGGTGCTCAGGATACAAAGACAAGAAATGAAAGCAGCCCCTGCCCTCAACCAGATTATATTCTACTATTTTAATACCAAAAACCCCCATTTTATTCAATATAAAATAATGTGTGGCCCAAACATGGAGACAGGTTCATTTCTGTTTGAAATAACTGACATTTGGAAGTGAGTAGAAATGCCCAGCAGAAATGATATTCATTCTGAGTGACTCAACTCCCCAGTGAGAGTTTGCACTTGACCTGGACACAAGCCAGCTTGTTAATACCCCACAGCTTTGAGGGTTACGGCCAGGGCCAACTACAGGAATAGTATCAGTCCTCATGATCCCGATGTTCTGTTTCTATTCATCTCTATCATTTCATCTCCTACCTCTGTGCCTTTGCAATAGTAGTTCCCCACATCTGGAAGGCCTTCCTTCTTCTGCCTGATCCTCTCCCACTTATCAACAGTCTCTCTCTTGTAATGAATTACTTTTTACTACTTCACATGCATCACATATTTACCTAGAACCTAATCGATTTAGAGCTAGAAGGGGACTTAGAGGCAATCAAGTCCAACCCCCTCTTTTTACAAATGAGAAAACTGACACACAGAGAGGAAAAGGTGCCTCGCCCAGGGTCCCATAGCCAGTAAGTATCTATGGTCAGTTTTAAATCCAGGCTTCAAGACTAAGGCCAGTTCCCCATCTGCAATGCTTCCCCGCAGATCCTCCCAGGAAAATGTCAGGCTCTTGAGGGCTAGCACTATCCCATCTGTATCTCTGGATCCCCAGTGCCTAGCACATAGTAGGCATTTCATAAAGTCTTGTGGAATGAGGGAACGAATTAATGTATGAATGAACAGGTGTCAGTATGAGGGCTGGTTGGTTCATTCCCTGAGTTCTAGACATATGTTTCCATCCAAGCAGCCTGAATTTGAGTTTGCTTTCTCCAGCAGCTACATCACCTTGTTGGCTCACTCATCTCGTTTCCAAGATGGCACCCCTGATGCCCAGTTGTGGATGACATGGAATTCCCCAACTTGGTAGACCCCAACTACAACTGATGGAAAGACAAGAGATTTTTCTAACCACGGGGAAATGGAGCACTGTAGAAAGAAGAGAAGAGCCAATGGGACAGTGGTACCAACGTGTCCAGGTGTGGGAATGTCATTCAACCAGACAGCTTGTGGCAGGGGGAAAGTGGCACAGCTGGACCGTTTGTAAACAACAAATTATTCCCACTCACCAAAGTAACACCGCATCACACATCTAAGCAGAAAATCAGCATAAACAATCAAACTGTTCTCTACTTGAAGAATAAACTGAAAGGAAAAAAATCAATCCAGAGAACTGGAATGCTAATTCACAGATGGCAACCTTATTTGCCTTTCTGGAAGTCCAGTCACCCCAGGAATCCCTTGCCTTCACCCCCTCCTCCTGCCTTTCCCTCTGCTCTCCTCTACCTGATTCTCTGTGCCATCAGGCAGGTGGTAAGCACAGCCGATTATTATAAAGGTGCCCCAGCCCTCACTTCAACTTGTTTCTCCAGTTAATGTACCATAGCAGAGGATGAATCTCGGGGACGGGGAACTAAAAATAAAACTGTTTCCGAGTTCATAATTGGCTTGTCTTGTTGGACTTTTTAAGGAGCCAAAGTGCCAGTTCCAGACTATTAGCCCTTGGTTTCTAGGAGAATGGGGTAATATATTTCTTCATTAAAATGCTTTGCTGTCTGTAGTATAAAAATAAAAAGATGTATGTTACCCATCCAGCTTTCATTTAAAGGGGATTTGAAGCCCTAGAGGCATAATGAAAGATAAGGAAAATATAGACAAGGCCTTTGCATTGGAAACCCAGCAGTCGCCTTTATTAACGTTCACCGTTCTCTTAGGTTAGTATGTCGGCCAGACAGCACAACACTGCCAGAACCCCAGGCAGAGATTTGGTTGCCTGGTTGGCTTTGGGGGGAAAGGAAAACAGCAATGAAAGCAACTGAATAGCCATTAAGATTTAGGCTATGGGGGCTGGGGAGGAATAGCACTCAGAATTATGACCAACTGCCACTGGGAGACCATTTAACAATCCTACAGTAAAGGTGAGGTGGGGGAGGTCGCCAGGGCCAAAGAATTCATCACCAAGCAGCTTGTTTAGCCATTCCCTACTTAGCTAGGCTATGTTGTTGGAGAGAATGCATACATCATGAAGAACACCGAAAACCTGGAGTCTGGCAATGTTGTCATGGAAGGAAGTGGGGAGGGAGGGAGTAGCCTGGAGAAAGGAGAGTGCTGGAAATAATACTCAACTGGGATTCCAGAGGACTGTATTCAAATACCACTTCTACCCACCACCTCACATCTATAAGATTGGCTAATATGACAGAAAAGGAGAATGACAAATATTGGAGGGAATGTGGGGAAAATGGGACACTAATGCCGTGTGGGTGGAGTTGTGAACTGATTCGACCATTCTGGAGAGCAATTTGGAACTATACCCCAAGTGCTATAAAACCATGCACACCCTTTCACCCAGCAATACCACCACTAGATCTGTATCCCAAAGAGATCAGCAGAAAAGGAAAAGGGACTATATGTACAAAAATATTTACAATAGTTCTTTTTATGGTGGCGAAGAATTGGACACTGAGGCGATGCCCATCAATTGGGGAACAGCTGAATAAATTGTGGTATATAACTGTGGTGGAATCCTATCATGCTATAAGAAATGACCAGCAGGATGATTTCAGAAAAAACCTGGGAAGACTTATGTGAACTGATGCAAAGGAAAGTGAGCAGAACTAGGAGAACATTATACACAGTAACAGTGATATTGTACAATGATAATGACTTAGCTATTCTCAGTAAAGTAATGATCCAGGACAGTTCTGAAGGATTTATGATAAACAATGCTATCCGCCTCCAGAGAAAGAACTGATAGAGTTTGAATGTAAAATGAAGCAGACTTTTTTTTTACTTTCTTAATTTTTCTTGTTTGTTTGGGGGTTTTTTGGTCTGTGTTTTCTTTTGCAAAATAAAAATGTATTTTGCATGACTTTGAATGTATAATCTATATCAAACTGCTTGCCTTCTCAAGGGAGGAGGGGAGGGAGGGAGAGAATTTAGAACTCAAAATTTTAAAAAATGAGTGTTAAAAAATTTTACATGTAATTGAGAAAAATTAAATCTAAAATAAAAAATACCACCTCTACCACTCACCAGCTGTGTAACCTTGAGCAAATAACTTCACTCCTCAGTTTCCTCAAATCAAAAATGAGGGGATTGGGCTACAGGGATTTCTATGATCTCTTCTAGTGCTAACATTCTATTATTCTATGAAAGAATATATTAATGATGGCCCCAGTTAATATTAGCAAAGACAAGAACATCATACATTCCCTGTAAAGGAAAGAAAAGAGTTGAGATGGACAAATGGTCTTAAGGGAAAATATTGGCAAGGTGATGGTCTAATGTCAATAGAACCACCTTAGGAGAGAATTAAGTAAGTCTCCTAATTCTCATCTGGTTCCTCGTGAATTTCACAAAAGCTGCCTCCAATAGGAAGGCATGAAGCATCCTCTTTGGATGTTCTAGAACAGTGGTTCTCAACGTGTGGGTTATGTTCAATTTGTAACATTGAAAATACATCCTGCATATCAGATATTTACATTACAATTCATAACAGTAGCAAAATTACAGTTAGGAAGTAGCAACAAAAATAATTTTATGGTTGGGGGTCACCACAACATGAGGAACTGTATTAAACTGTATTAAAGGGTTGCAGCATTAGGAAGGTTGAGAACCACTGTTCTAGAATCTCTAAGAGGTTTGTCTTCATTCAGAGCCAGGATTTCCCACTGAGCCAACTGATATAACGACATCCCCAAACCAATCACTCTGGGATCCCATATAATGAGTGAAAGCAGGCTAGGGTGGCTTAGGAGTATTCAGAATGCAGAAGCTTTACAGAAGAATACAGTGAAACTTATAGGGGAACAAGGAAGAAAATTGTTAGGGGGTTTCCTGACCTATGGTCTCTAGAAGGTTCATCCAATCAGCTTTGAGGAGGCAACCAGAGCATACAAGTCTTTGAAAGGTCACAAATATCTTGCATAAACACTCCTGCCCAAACTTGAGATAAAACTAGAATCCAATGAATCTCCCAGACAGCTAGGGTTAGCTTAGAAGGCAGATAGTCTCAACAGCCCAATGGGAAGAGAAACAAGGGATATTGCCAATCTTTGGCCAGTGGAGAGTTAACATGGAGTAAAAACAAGACCTTCCAAGCCAATCAAGGACTGGAGGCCTCTCATTATTTTTCTGGGCAAGCTTGGCTGTAAAAAGAAGGAAGTGGAAGGAAGTTTTTCTTTCAGAGAAGTGGAAAAGGATTCAGAACAGTCTTGTCCTCAAGAGGAGGATGGTCTCTGTCAGGAGTGTGGTCCCACTTGAAGGACTTCCTCTACTATAAGCAACCTGCATCCTTCTTTCTTCCTTCACTTTTTTATACTTAGGGTAACCTTTCTCCTCCCTTCCCCTGGGGAGGAAGAGAAGGAACTCTACAGAGCTGCCCCTTTTCCCTTTGTTTTATTAAAAACAAAAATGATAGTAGGCTACCTTCAATGGTCTCCAAGGTAATGCATTTTAAGGCTTCCAACAGTAAAAAGGAAAGAAGACCTTGGAGGAGTAGTAACCCCTGTGAGGGAAAAACTCAACAAATCATTTGGAGGTAAAAGTAAGGAACAGAAAACTGGCAACAATGGAAAAGTCAACAAGTTCCAGTCTGGCTGTCCAGAATGGACACCACAAGGAACAATCCCTACAGAGATCCAAGGACAGCTCCTTTGCTCTGGGTTTACAGAAAGCATGGTAGAGGACCTAAGAGCAATCTAGCCCTTTTGCTTCTTCTACTCATAGTCTGCTCCATGAAGACTGACAGCTATGGTCAGAGCAGTAACCAGGAATGTTCCTACCACAGGCCTACAGGCAAGCACCCAAAAAGGTAGCCAGGCCAAGGTGCAAAAAGGATGCCTTCAATTAAATGGAGATGGGGGAGGGGCCACTCCAGGCAGTTTTCTTATTTGGAAGGAATTATTCTTGCTAAGTCTGTGCTAAGCTCAATTCTTTTGATACTTCTGAAGGAGTGAAAGGGCTGTCACAGCCCTCAAAGGTCAGTGTCCTAGGACAAAGCTCTGGTCACCCCACTCTAGTGTGGAGCTTGGAGTGGAGGTGAAAGCTCCCAAAATGCCAGCTTATCTATGACTGGCTTTTATTGGTTGAGTAGTAACTTATTGGGGAAAACGAGACACAGATGGGGGAACTGAGAAGGGGAGTAAATAATTCCTTTTTTCTTTACCTTTCCCTCTCTTTATAACACCTAAATACTACATTGGGAAAGGGGGTCAAACAACAGTTATTAATTACCCTAATTAACCCAATTCATATGGCTGTCATGACAACAGCTTTCACTAACTTGCCAAGAATAGCTTAGCTGTCCATTCAAATAAATCCCTGATAATTACCAGTCTAGTTTACTGGGCTTCTGTGATAATAATAATTAGTACTACTGTGCAAAAGGTCATGCACAACAATTTATGAATGCTGCATTTTGCATGGTGATTATGTGAGTCACACAGAACATACAAAATGGGGACCATGATGCTCTGACTACGGAAGAAGAAGATTAGATCATGGTCAGGTAAGTCATTCACTGACCTTTAACACTACAAAAAAGCAATGTGGGAAGGGAAGAATTCTTAATATTTCCTCAAGCCACAACCAAGGAATAGGAGGTCACAGTATAACTGACTTTTCTTTGAAAGTCTTTAATGTGAGTTATGATTTTAAAAAAGACTTGAAACTCCCAATAGATAAGTGGTCAAATGTTCTAAGAATAATTGCAAATTATTGAAAAGAATGCTCTAAATCACAATAATAAGAGAAATGTGAATCAAAACAACCCTTACTTTTCACAGCAAAGCCAGCAAATTGGCAAGAATGGCAAAAGACAGGAATAGTCCATGTTGGAGGGACTGTAGAAAGACTGGCATGCTAATGCATTATGGTTGTAGCTATGAATTAGTATAACCATTCTGGAAAGCAATTTGGAATTATGCAAAAAAGTGACTAAAATGCCCATGCCTTTTAACCCAGAAATTCTGCTGCAAGAAGGTCAATGACAAAAAGAAAGTCTCTACATACACCAAAAAAGAACCAGAGACAAAGTAGGTGTCCTTCAAGTGGGGAATGGTTAAATAAATTGTGGCAAATGAATGTAATAGAATATTACTATAGCGTAAGAATCAACAAACATAATACATACAAAGAGGTATGAAAGGACTTTTGCCAACTGATGCAGAGTGAAGTAAGAAGAGGCAGGAAAATAATATAACAGGAAACAAAGGCAGCAACAATGTAAATGGAAAGAACAATAACTAGGAGACAGTCAAAACTGAATATTGTGAAATCGTGGAGACTAAGGTTGGCCCCCAAAAGAAGTCCTGAGAAGACACCTCTCCACTCCTATGCAGAGGTGTGGACCATCGGTGTGTTCCATGGGTGTATAAATAATGCATTTAACATCAGATATTTTTTCAATGGGTCAGTTAGGTTTGCTGAGGTTTTTTTTTCTGTTCCTCCTTTTGTTTTATTCTTTGTTATAAAGGGTGGCTCTCTGGAAGGTTGAGGAATAGGGGGGAAATGTAGGTGATATAAAAACAAAAAGATTTTTTTTAAATTTAAATCAAAAATAGGAAGTCATGAAATATACAAGAGTTAAAGAAATCTTGGCACTAAGAAGAGGGTTGCATCAGCTTGTGCTACAAATAGTGCTCAATAAACATTTGCTAAATGAACAAATACACGTACTTAATAGTCATGAAGAAAAGTGTTCATGTCAAAGTGTGCTCTAAGGATACAAAATAGGACACTAACATACCATTTGTGGAGACATGAATTTGTACAACCATTCAGAAAGCAACTTGAAACTATGTTAAAAAAAAAGATGACTAAAGTGTTCATGGTCTTTGACTCAGTGTTAACCCTACTAGGTATATAGCCCAAGTAGGTCAAAGACAGGACACTTAAATAACGTGAACTGCCAAAATAATCAGAGTAACACTTCTGTGATAGAAAAAAAAATGGAATCAAAGTGGGTGCCCATCTATTGGGAAGGCCGAACAAAGTGTGGTATATGGATGGAAAGAAATATTCTTGTGCTATAAGAAATCATGGACGTGAAAATTTTAGAAAAACTTGGGAAGATTTGTATGAACTGACACAGAACAAAGAAAACAGAACCAAGAGCACAATATCGACAAATACTATAGAGTAAAAGATCACTAAAAACCATGCAAACTCAGATTAATGCAAGGACCAGTCTGGTCCCAGTCCAGAGAACTGCTAATGAAACACATTTCACTCCTCTCAAAAGAGAGGTGGAGGACCACAGAGGCAAAATTCTATATATGCCAACAGACAAGATCGATGTGTCCATCTCTTTTGTTTAATTGTTTCTCTTTATCATAAAGGAGAGTTCATAGTATACTATAAAAAATTTAAAGGATACTATAAAAATTGAAAGTTATAGTGCTGTAGGGAAAAAAGTATCAAATGAAATAGAATGCAAGGCAGACTTTCTAGAATAGTGAGAAACATGAGAAAAGACTCAAATGACAAAATGACAAACAGCTCTGGCTATCAATTGTGACCATAGACAAATAAAAGAATATTTCCATTTGAGATGTGATTCCTTGGTTGAAACAGAATTCTGCCTGAGAAGTACTTTATTCACCTCAAATCAGATCACTTGGAATTTCAAGAGAACCCCAAAACAGGCTTTGCCCATTGCAAATCCCTTCCCCTCTCTACCTTTACACTGTACAACTGGATTCGATGGTATTGAAGCACCCTACTTTGGTGTTGGTCACATTCTGTATTGGAGTATTTAGACCAGTCAGAGAAAAATCAAAAGCTTTGGTTCTATCAGGTATTTCAACTTTGCATTAACTCGGCTTCAATCATCTATAGTGGAAAATGCCCATTTTTAATTTGGTAGCCAAAAAACTTTTTTCGCTCAAACATTTTGTAGTTTTTTTATTTTCAAAAAGTTTTTGAAACAAGTCCACTAGTAACAAGTCCACCAGTAACTATGTTATTTTTTCAGAAGTTTTCTCTTGAAATCTTTTGTCATTGAATGCTCAAAGGTACACATTAAAAGTGGTATTCCCATTCAATACAGTTTGGCTTCAACAGAGCTTGGTGGCTGAGTTGGTGGAAGCAAAGGTCCAAAGCATAGCTCCGGCTTGCTGGGAGGCCTCTGCAGTATTCCTTCCTATAAATGTAGAATGAGTTCCTTGGTACTCTAGTATGGTATTTGCTCACTGTCAATATTCTTCTTTCTGCCCCTTATGCTGCCTTCAATGCTACTGACCACTCCTCCCTCCACCTGGATGCTCTTTCTTTCCCTGGCTTCCATGACACATTCTCTCCCGGTTCTTCTCAGATTCCTTTACCTGGTCTTTATTCAGGTCATAGCCACTAACAGCAGGATGTCTCCAAAATGTTCTGTGCTAAGCCTTCTTCTCTATTCTCTACATTCTCTCAGCTCCCATGGGTTCAATCATCATCTCTATGCCAATGGTTCCCAGTTCTACATACCCAGCCCTCGTCTGTCCCCTGAGGTCCAATCCCACATCACCAACTGATTGCCAGGCATCTTTACGTAGAGGTCCCCTAGGCCTTTCAAACTTAGAATATCCTAAACAGAACTCATTCTTTCACCCCACAAAACTTCCCTATTTTCTTCCCAGGGTACCACCATCCTTCCAGTCACCTGGGTTTGCAGTATCAACATGATCTTTCACTCAATCCCCACATCTAAGATTGTTTCACTTTGCATCTGTTGCCCTGCATGGTACTTCCTGCTCAAGAAGTTTCAATGGTTCCCTATTGCCTCTAGGCTGAAATGCAAATTTGGCAGGTTTCTATTTTACATTCCTCCCCCTACCACATTCTAGAGTTCCCACTGTTCCTTACATGTATTAGGTGCTTACTAAATGTTTGTTGTTATTGTTGCTACGGGAGGGGATCCAGATCTAGGAAGGGAAATGACCAGCACTGCATTGGCTCCAGATAGAAGAGCAGAAATATGATATCAACATGGAGACCCTGGCCTGATCTGTGAGAGGTGGCAGGCCCCAAAGCCTGGAAGACATAGGTTCAAATCCCACCTGGCCAAATCACTTCAACCTCTCAGTGTCTTGGATTCTCCATCTATACAAAGAGGGGGTTGGACCCAGTGACCTTTAAGGTGCCTTACAGCTCCAGCTCTAGACTGTATTCTTGGGTCACCAGAGATAGGCCAACTAAGACATCCTACTGAATGCATACTAGCTGATGGATAAGTCTTTGCCTTCCCAGAATCAAGGAAAGGGAACACTATTGACAGAACTATTAAGTAAGTCCTAGGGAGCTGCCTGAAGCACAGACTAGGGTCTCCTAGCTCACAAATGCCAGAGGCAGGATTCCTGACCCTAAGCTGAATACTCTGGCCACTAGACCACTCTTTCTCTTAGCTGAAACTTGCCCAATTCTGAAAGAGGGAACCTCTAGTCTATACATTCTGTCACTAGATGAAGGATTTTAAGATTCTATTCCTAATATTGAACTATGGGATTTCAGACATTGGCTCAAATGAAAGCAGTGCCCAGAGGATTGAGAGATTGGAAAGCCAAGGCCTTGAAGAAAGAGAATATAGAATATAGAAGAAAAGAATATATATGAAAGAGCCCTGGTTTGGCAATCCAAGGACCTGGGTTCAAATCCTGACTCTGTCATTCACTATTTGTGTGATCTTGGGTAAGTCACTTGACTTCTTTAAATTTTAATTTCCTCATCTAAAATGATGACAAGATTTGATTCAATGACCTGTAAAGTCCCTTCCAACTCTAAATCTCTGATCCTCAGATCTAAGGGCCCTCATCTCAGTCCTGACAATGACTTGCAATATAATCCTGGTGAAGTATCTTTGCCATTCTGGGACTCCATTCCCCATCCATGGCAAAATTGGTAGCAATATTACGAGCATTTACAGGTCTGCTGTGAGGCCAGCACCTCACCAGCCAATGTACAAAAGGAGTTGTGTATGCAGCCAGTCCTAATGTGGTACCTGAGAAGCAAGAGGATAGGCTCTTGAAGTGCATTTGATTGGACTTCTGGGATGTGACGTAGCAGAAGGAAGTCTCAGAATGTGGCATCAAAGGGCTTCCAAAAGTAGGTAATTAACAACTCGGTAGCTCCTGAAGAGGAATGAAATTTGATCCTCCTCAGCAGCCAACACAACTTAAGCAACAACTCGTGTATGGTAACCTAACCCCCTCCATCGTGGGGAAGACAGTCCTGCTATGCAGCCAAGTGTAAGAGAGTCTAATCTCCTATGATTGGGGCCTGATGTGATTGGGAATCTAAGGCCGGGATCAGAGGAACTCCAATCCTGAATGGTCAACTAGGGAAGGGCGAATAAGCATCAATGATTAAGCAAACTGGCCAGTGGAAATTCGCTTTGTTCCAAACACACAAAAACAAGCCAGATAAGTATTCCGCGCAGGCTTGTGAAGCTATTGAGGCGGAGGTGTAGAAACGAGCCTGGCGGTCCAAACACTTTCCCAAAAAAACCACTGTTCATTTCTACCCTGCAGACCCAGGGCTCGGCCCCAGCCAAGCTCCCGGATACTGCTTGCTGCATACAGAAGCTTTCCAAGGGTGAGGGAGCTGGCAGTTCCACTCATTCCATTAGAAACAGTTACTGTGTTAAATGTCCTTTTTGTTTAGTGTCTTAGTGCTTTCCTGGCAGTGAAGGGAAGAGTCTGCTTCTCGGTGCTGGCGCCCAAAGCGGCAATAACACACATGGGTGGGGTGGGGAGGTGAGCGAGGAACAAGGCAGAAGCCCACAGGGAAACCCCAGAAACTATGGCCCAGGGAAGGTGCTCAGCTTCCGAAGCAGTCCCTTCTTCAGGCAGCAGCTCTTGGATACTATGGAAATGAACCCCAAACCCAGCTTGTCAGAGGGTGTGCAAATTAGGAATGAGTAGCTGGGCCAGATGCTTTGTACCAGGCAGAATGTGTTGAGCCTGGCTCCCTGTGTATAGTTATCATTCTGGGACTTTTCATTCCAAAGCCCCTCACACTTGAACCAAGATGCTAGCTAATCTAACTGCCACCAATGGGCAATTCTCACGGCCTGGCAGCCACAAAAGTTGGGTGAGGACATCAGGGGAGCTTGGAGGTCCATAGAAGATAAGTAGTAAGCTTGGAGGCCAGGACCAGAAGAATTCCTCCCCGGCTATCTTCTCTGCTGCCCCAGCTAAGCCTACTCTTATCAGCCCTGCCAGGCCAAGGCATCTTTTGAAGGGCTCAAACCCAACCCGCTGGGTTTCGGCGCATCACCAACAAAGCTGTCACCTCCATTTGCACAGCTCTCTGGTCCTGCTAGCCATGGCCGGCAGAGGCAGACAAGCCACAGCTGGAGTCCCTGACCTTGGGCAGACAGAACAGGGCAGGCACTTAAGGCAAGGCAATCCTCTTTGGACTGGAACAATGAGCAAATGTAAGGAACCGGGAAGTCACATTGTGGAGGGAGAAGATAAATCTTCTGGCCACAGCAATCTTGTTCTTAGGACATGTCAGGAAGTCAGGCGGCTGCTGCCAGGACAACATCCTGGCAAGAGAGGCCGAGGAGGAGGGAGCTGAGTCTGCCTGCAGGGTAAAGGAGGCAGGCAGCTAGGCAGACAGGGTCTCAGGGACATGTGGCATTCTCCATCCCCCACCCCCAGGTCGGTGGGAAGGTCTCCTTTTCTCCTGTCTGTCAGCACATCAGTTCTTGGACTCTTTCAGAAGCACTGGGTGGGAAAGACTGGGAAAGGGCTGTCCTCAGTGGCAAAACCAAATTAAAACAGATGGAAAAGCTCTATGTCTCCTGCCTCACTGTGTAATAGCCAGAGAAACAAAGAGGAAAGAAGCTGGCTAGGACCAGAGGCCTTAGAGGAAGGGGCTTAGATGCTTCTGTACACCATCTGCTGGCACTGTGGAAGAATTTCATGGAGAGGCTTGCTCTGGTGGCTACATGGAAGGGAGGAGAGGAGGAAGTAAGCCTTCAAGGTCAGCTCTCTTCTCCAGAGAGCAGCAGGATGGGCCCAGGGGGCCTTGTTTCCCCAACTGCTAAAAGACATAGATCCAGAGGGGAAATACTGGACCACCTCTCCAGCATCAAGAATGAAGACGCACTAATGGGGTTCTCCCAAGTGAATGACAGATTCCTGTGGGTCCCAGAGTCCCACCTACTTGCCATCCAGGTCCATGGGATATAGACCACCAAGGGTGCAGGATCAAGACTTCAGGAATCACTAAGAGATTAGGAAATGTAAATCCTCTCTCTAATTCTTCAGATTGTTTATCTCCTATAAAACAGCTTTTCTCAAGTAAAGTTGGTTATCATTCCTAGAAATGATCTGTTGGTCCTGGTCAGGTCAGGTCACCTCATTGAGCCTCAGTTTCCACAATTGTAAAATGGAGAAAATAATCCACAGGAGGCAGAGCAGTAGAGTGGAAGGACCACTGGATTTGAAATCTAAAATGGTTTTTGTTGTTCTTCAGTCTTGTCGCTCCTTGATTCCATTTGGGGTTTTCTTAGCAGAGATACCAGAGTGGTTTGCCATTATGGCCTTCTCTAGCCCATTTTACAGATGAGGAACTGAGGCAAACAGGGTAAAGAGACTTGCCCAGGGTCACATGGCTAGAAAGTATCTGAGGTTAAATTTGAACTCAGAAAGAGGACTTCTTGATCCCTGATTCCAAGGCCAGTGCTCTATCCACTGTGCCACCTAGTTGCCCTTGGAATCCAAAGGCCTGGGTTCAGATCTTGGCTCTGTCACTTCCTGTGTGACTTTTGGCCAACTTCTTCCCCTCTTGAAAACAGTTTATTCCCCTGTAAAATGGGGGAGTTGCTTGAGATGGGCTCTGAGGTCCTTTCCAGTGCTAAGATAGGACTCTATGAGCTCAGTCCACTTTTGCAGTCAATGGTGGCTTGATGAAATGACAATTTCAGAGCCAGGCTCCGATTACCTTCTGGCTTAGGTTGGTTTCCTGAGCATACAAGCAAGTTGCTTCCATCTATATATAAAGGAGAACCAACAAAAGCCCCCTAAAAACCCATTTCTAAAATTAAAATCATTGTAAACAATAAAGAACCTTCTAGAAAGCAATCTGGAACCCTTCCACTGAACAGCCTCAACCAGTAGGAGTGGCAGAGCAGATCTCCCAGAGCCCTAGCTGCATCTGGGGACTCCTAGAAAGGAAGTCAGCCCCCAGTCCTCCGCTTACAACTGCATTTGAGGATTTTCCTTACAAATCCCAAATACACACACACACTGGTTAAAATGCAACACTGAGTGCTTGTGCTGTGTCTACTTAATTTGCAAACCAAGAAATCCATAAACACATGATATTGATAACATAATTTCATTGTATCAGGCCATCAGCTAATACTGAACCAATTAATATTGAGCTCTGGGCATTCCTCCCTCATTTGCTTTAATAATCATCTATGGCATTTACAAGAAGCATTATTCTGTAAGAAAAAGTCAAGGATGGTGGGAGTTGCTGCTGTTTTTAAGGCTTGTCAAGGCCATCTTTTTGTCCCACTTCGCCTAAACCTTTTGCCAAACTGGGCTCTTTTTCCTGCTAGATGCATGGCCAGAGAGGAACGTTATGATTTTAAAGGCCATCTTCCACCTAATAGATGAGTTAACCTGATCTATTAGCACAGCCTACAGGTGGCTAATGTTGGTGAAGACCATGCTAGAGCTTGTGAGTGTAATGGGATTTTCCATACCTGACTTAGGATGGGTTAATGTAACCCACCAACAGAATCACTTGGAAATGTGCCCTAAGCAGCACCAAGCATTACAAAAGATGACCTAATTTAACAAGCTGAAGACCCTTGTGAGAGCCCCAAAAGAGTACAGACCTTTCAGGACCAAGAAAATCACACCATTTTGTTGCTCTTGCCCAAAGGTCTGGAAATGAATTTCCCTTTTCAGTTGGCGTTTATTGAATTTGACGGGATAGAGCAGGGCAAGGCAGGGCAAGAAGTGTTGGATCTGGAGGATCTGTCTCTGCTACCTACTCACTGTGCGACCTTAGGCAAGTCACTTCCCCATCTGGGCCTCAGTTTCCTCCTCTGTAAAATGAAGGGGTTGGACCTTTCAGGTCCCTTCCAGCTCTCAATCTATAATCCTATGACGCTTCCCCTCCTCCCCTCACCACCAGGTCAACTATTCAGTATTTCTACCAACAGAGACTCTCAGTATTACAGATCCCAATATATGTGATAGAGATCTTGGGTTTCATGGGAAGAACACTGATGGCCTTGGTGTCAGGGGAGCCCTGAGGTCTGACACGCCCTAGCTGTGTGGCAGCCAGAGGCCCTGGGCTCAAATCCCTGCTCTGCCACCTCCTTTCTGTGGGATTGGCCTCCTTACTGCATTTGTTAAATGAAGGAGCTGGCCTAGAGCACCACAGAGACAGGAACCTGCAGCTCTGATATCCCATGATCCTGAATCTCTTCTCTCTGAGCCTCACATGGCTTTCCTGTAAAGGACCCCCAAAATCCCTATGATCCTTTGACCCTAAGCGAGCTATTTTCCCTCACGGTGCCTCAGTCTCCCCAACTGAAAAATGGAGATAATACTGCTTTCCTGACCTTCCTCTCAGGTGTGCTGTGAAGAAATCCTCTGTTGTCATTCTTCTCATCTCCATGGTCCCTGCTGTTATTAACCTGTTCCATTAACCCTCACTGAGGTTCCTTCAGGCTTAAGTTGAAGGCCAGAGACAGCAGAGAGGGTGCCTAGTACAGGGAAAACTCCTCTAAACTTCTTCAAGGAAGTGTCCACCTGGTACCACAATCATTAGCTTAGTCCCATATTTTGCACGGTTCTCAGCCGTGAAGATGATGTAATCTGCCACTTGGGCAATTAGACGTCAGCCGCTAGAAACCTCGAGTCCAAAATAGCTACAGCCCAGCTGAGGTTTACCTTGGGTTTGTGGTTACACCAAAGCAACAGCCTTCCCTGAGCACAGGAGAAGCTGCTCCAAATTCACACTCACATTTAGAGAGCATTTTAATTACAAGTGCATGGATTACAACTCTCAACACTGTTTTTAAAAAAGATCCACCTGTATTGCTAAGCCTAGCAAGTGAATGGCAGTCAGCCTCAGCCTGTAGATGGAGCACCAGGCCCATAGCCCACCAGGCCCACAGCCCACCCGCTACAAGACAGTCCTCCTGGCCAGCTACCTTCACAGTCTTTTTCTGACCAGGATCAACTTAGGGAAGGAGTCAGAAGGTGATTCTGTTTTCCAAATTTCACCTGGGTTCAGCATTTTACTGGAAAAGCAAGTATTTGCTCCAGTCTCAAGCAGACCCCTTCTGCTCCTGCTCTCACCCCCCCCCAAGAATCAAATACAGGATTTTACAACTCCCTCCAGTAGAACATAAGCACTTCAAGGGCAGAGACTATTCGATTTGGCATCTCATTACAGCCCCCCAGGAGGTAAATGACCCAGCTCTCCTTCTGGGGAGCCCCCCCTCATTTCGCCCCAAGTGGCCAGAGCAGAACTGGAGAATGCCATCTCAACCCCTAGGGTCCTCTCAATCATCCACAATCTGAGGGGGAGAAAATGCGCCATGTTTCACATGCTCGTGTGGGTGTGTCCCTGGGTAGCTAAGCAACTTCTGGTCCCTCACCATGGAGTGGCCACTTACAATTCTTCCCAATGGGGAGCATTCAACAAGCATTGATGAAATCACTCCTGGGCACCAAGGCACTGTGCTAGGCACCAGGGCTTCAGAGAGAAAAAGAAAAAGACCATTTTGGACTAGATGAGGGATGAAGGGAAAGAAAACGAGGAAAAGGAGGGAGGTGAACAGGTATTAGGGAAAGGAGGGGGAAGAGCAAGAGAGAAGGAAAAGGGAGGGGGAGGGCAGGGAGGAAGAGAAAGCAAGGAGCAGCAAGTCCTATTAGAGAGCAGGGTCAGGGCTGCATTTATTAAAGGAAGATCACAAGCCCAGGCCAGTGGCCCATGAAATTGCAGTCTCCCTAGCTTCCAAGGCGCCATCAGAGATAGGCTTAACAAATGCTAGATTCTAGCCCACGGGCCTGGCCACTCGCTCTGGAAAGAAAATCAGAGAAGACACATCTCCCTCCCTTCCTCCAACATACCAGGCAGCCTCATGTGGGGCACCATCCATCTCCTCTGTTCTGGGGGCTCAGGGGGACAGGGAAAGAATGCCTCTGCTGGAGGTGACCAAGGGTAAGGGGGCAGGGAGACAAATTTGGAAAAACTAGTCTCTGAAAACAACAAAAGATGACCTTAGTCATCAAGATCAAGGACCACTTCTTAGGGGGGAGGAGTCCAGCTGCCCCCCTTGTTTGGGGGGTTCCAAGAGAGGCTAGCCCAGCTGATTAAAGGGACAGCACCCCACTAAGGCTGGGGAGAATGGAGCTTTCTTCTGTAGAGCTCCCAGGGAGCATGAATGGTGAATGGCACACACACACACACACCCCCCACCCCAACATAAACTGGTACTGAGATAATGGGGAGGGGAAGGGAGCAGAAATTCTTCCCCTCCCCCTCCATCAAGGTGTATAACACTATGTGTCTTCACACCAGCCACCAAGGAAAAAAATTGGGAGCCAGAAGCTTATTATTGAAAGTGGTCTGGATCCTAATTAGCTTTGAAAATCCAGCCATATTCAAACAACTGCCAAAATCTATCAGGAACTGAAGAGAGACAAGACTGGACAGGTTTCAGTTGCAAGGAGGGATACTTTGCTAAGTAGCGCAAGTCACAAAACTCCATTTCCACTGAGAACAAGGGGAAGGATGGAGGTGAAGGGGGGCTTGAAATTCCTGGGGTTAGAGGTTTAAACACAACATTAGGAAGGACCTCCTGTCAAAGGGGGGGGGCGGATTTCTGAGGGAAAGTTGTTTCTATTTGTTAAAAAAAAAATCTGCCAAGATATATCGGTATTTTCTAAGACTTGTGAGGGGCCAGAGCAGAAGGCCATACTAGATAACTTCCCATGACCCTTTTGGTCCTTTGGACTCCATCAGTCATCTCTGACACAAGCTGACAGTTGTCTGAGCCATCCCTGGAAATGTTGGGTTTTATCACACCCAAGGAAGTGTGCCAGCCAGCAGAGGCACATCTACTTTTCCAAAGAGAGCAATGGGTTCCCTAAGATTTTTGGTGGGAAGAGGGCAAGGGAATGGATCTGTGACTACATGTGTTGAGGAAACTCTCTCCACAAATGTAGGTCAGTACCTCCTCCATCACTTCTATTTTCAGAGGGATGCCTAGAGCATGCACAAGGAAAGTGACTTTCCTAAGGTCACACAGTCAATGTATGTCAGAGGCAGCACTTGAACCTGGGTCTTCTGACTCCGAGGTTGGCTCTCTAGGCAGTCTATCCTACTGCCTCAATATTTTTTGCTTTTTGGAGGGGGAAGGGCAGGGCAATTGGGGTTAAGTGACTCGCCCAAGGTTACATGGCTAGTTTTTGTGTTAAGTGTCTGAGGTCATATTTGAACTCAGGTCCTCCTGACTCCAGGGTCGGTGCTCTATTAACCACCTAGCTGCCTCATTCTTAAGAATCCTGTGATACCTTCCAGAGCCCCCCTGGGTAAGGTATCCCCTTCTGCTCCTTTGACCAAGAAATGAATGACAGCCCCAACAACTTTGTGATCACTCTCTGGGCCCATTCCAGGACCTTGTTGAATCTTGCCCTGACTCAGAAAGAGACTGCTCCTTGGGAACACATTACCCCAGCAATGACCATCCTCCCTCAACCAGCTGAATCAAAACCTTCTCAGGCCCAACCCTGGTTCCAGCCTGTACTTGGGTCCTGTCAAGGCACAGCCTGCACCGAAAGTCAGCCTGTTCAAGCATCCACTGGAAACCATTTGCAAGTGTCCAGCCCCTGCCCAAAGCACAGAAACGAGCTCTGAATGGAGGACCCCGTGCATGTCCAATAAAGAGGGATGTGTTTGCCTGGCCCTGCCTGCCTCTCACAGAGCCAGGCCTGAATTGCCAACACTGAATGACAGCCTGAAATAGTAGCAGGATTCAATAAACAAAATTCCCCTTTTATAGGTTTGTGCCACATTCCGGAGTTTCATATTCATTTGAGGGTGATGGGAATGCAGATAACATTATGTGGTTTGTACAGCAGGGACACTTGGCTTCATCGTACTGACTTCTTTTAAATTGTGCCTTAAAATCTATTAAAAATTGTAATTTCCTGTAAATGCTCCTTCTAATTCATACAATTTCTGTATTTCTTTTCCTTTTCTTTTCAAGCCAAGCAAAAGAACAGTGCAGTGGTTCTAGGCATCAGCAAAACCCAAGGCTCTTCCTCGGTTCTATCATGTTTGAGGTCCAAAGTCCTTACTACCCCATTCTCCCCATCCCTCCTTCAAAACACACAACACACACACACACACACACACACACACTGACTTACATACACACAGACATACACAAACACATACATACACATATATGCACACATACATACACAGACACACACAGAGACTACACAGAGACATACACATGGACACACACATAAATACACAAAGACACACACATACACCAACATACATGCACACAGATATACACAGACACAGACACACATACACACACACACACACACACACACACATGCTTTCACATGAAAGAGTAGGAAAAAAAGGCCCAGGTTCTTCCCTCGAGCCAGGCAGCCTAGTAAAGAGGAAACAGCACTGTCTCTGGAGGCTCAGGACTTGGGTTTGAATCTTGCCTTTGGAACTTGGAACCTGGGTGACCTCAGAACTCCCCTGGGCCTCAGCTTCCTCCTCTGTAAGAGAAGGGGTCCAACTAGAGCCAATTCAAAGCAACTCAATTTAACACATTTTCCTTGTGAGTATCAACATCTTAGAAATTGGCAAATGCTATAAATCAGGAGTTGGTTTGTCATTTTGATGATTATTTAGGCTTAAGTGATGGAGAAAGTGTTAATAATGCAGTTTATATTTAAAAGTTTGTCCTGCGTATTTCTTTGGAGAGCTGATTGTTAAACATTTACAAGCACCCTGCTGCCTCAAAGGTTCCCGCTAGCTCTAGTGTTATGCTGCTGTGCTACAATACTCATTTCTGGGTCCCTTCTCCCCGTATCTACCCAGAAGGTTTCTGATCTGAGTTGCTGTCACATTTCTCAGTGTGGAAGCCATGTACAACTCAGCATTAGGCAGCTAGGTGGCAAAGTGGATGGAGTGCCAGTCAGGAAGTTGTTGCTGAGTTTTCAGTCATATCCGACTCTTTATATCCTCGTTGGGAATTTTCTTGGCGAGATACTGGAGTGGCTTGTCATTTCCTTCTCCAGCTCATTTTACAGATGAGGGAACTGAGACAAGCAGGGTTAAGTGACCCGGGGTCACAGTTAGGAAGGGTCTGAGGCTGTATTGTTCAAATCCAGCTGTTCCTGGATTCAAAGGGAGGTCTTCCTGACTCTCAGCCTGGTGCTATATCCACCTCCCCACCTAGCTGTCCCAGAATCAGGCAGGCTTGAGTTCAAATGCAGCCTCAGACACTAGCTATATGACCCTAGGCAAGCCACATGTTCACCTCTGTCTCCCTTGGCTTCCTTAACTGTGAAATGGTGATCGTAAGAGCGTATACCTCCCAAGAGTGTAAGGATCAAATGTCAGGGCTTAGCACAGTCCTCAGTACACAGTAGGCACTTAATAAATGTTTGTTCCCTCCCCACTATTGCCTAGTCTCATCTAATCAAATGACCACAAAGCCCCTTTTGCTACAGTCCCACTGGAGGCCAAGTTCCCCCATTTATCCTAGAGGGAAAGCTTCAGAATTAAGCCACAGATGGGTTTTTTTCCCAGTGGCAAGCCAGCACTTGAAGTCTCATCTGCAATCAGCGTGACATTTTGCAGAGTCCTCATCTATTAGCTATAGGAAAAGGGCATATAGATTTTCAGATGAATTTGCGCTACCTACATCTAAGCACTTTATCTCTGTCTATATGGGGCCATTGGGCTGGGTATCATGTACTTAACCATAACTCTGATGAGACAGGACTGCGTTTCAGTCTGTCAATTACACTGAAGCTGCCCCAGTGGGATGGATCTGGGCCTTAAAGTCATATTTCTGAAGAAAAAAGCCCCCACAATCCCAGAGCCAGATCAGACGTGTGGTTGGGGGAGGTAAGCAAGTGGCCCCCACAGCAACTGAGTTCTCCATCTTTGTGAGGAGAAAATGGCAGGGTTAATAGACATAGCAAAGACCAAAGTTTAACCATCAAGTCCCACTGAAAAGACAAAAGTCAATTTCCAACTGTCAAACTCAGTATCGAGGAGTTAGGAAAATGGTAGCAAATGTTTGGAAAGGTAAGTAAGAATCTCCCCCAGAATTGACAACTCAAACTTTAAGCCTTCTCTTTGCTACCTTGGAGATACCAGCCCCTAAGGAGACCCCTCTGACACAGCTTATCTCCTCGTAATATTTTTGTTCTGTGGATCTCACTTCAACTCTATAACAAAGGATAAATGCTACTATTTTTAAACACCTCTACCCCATAATAAATTTGTAAAGCAGATGTCTAGCTTTGGTGAGAAATGTTCTGGGTACCTCGAGCATGCATATGGACAAGGGAGCTGGGGGAGGAGGAAAAAAATGTTAGCTTATATCATGATTTCACAACTTCAAAAAGTAAACTGCCAAGAAAAAATAGGTTCTTTTAAGATGCAATCCTTCATACCTGTTGTCATCCAAAGGAAGTGTTGTCACTACTAATTTGAGAAAAAAGAGGCCTGTTTTCAAGTCCTGCTTCTGAAAGATACAGGTTATGTGACCTTGGGCAAGTCACTTACCCTCTTGGTGGCCCAGGTGGCCTATAACCAATCTGCATTGGTAAAGGGAGTTTACTCACTGGGAATTCTTTACACCAGTGAAATCACAAATCTAGACTTCATCCAGTAAACAAATTTTGGGAAAAGAGAAAGTAAAGCATTACATTTGGGTGAATTCAATTTATAAAATAGATACCCCACAAAAAGACTCTTTATTCTCTCCAGTGTCAGGAAATGTACCGTGTTGATTCATTTAACACTTAGCAAACATTATATTTACTTCAAAGCAAAAATAGTCTATTAGGTGCTGACTAGTTAGGGCCTACCATGGACAGGGCTGAGATACCTGTGCAAGGTTGAGACTTGTATGAGACAGATGGGTGCTGCCTTCACGGGGATTACAGTCTAGGAGGAAGAAGTGACATCTCCAGAAAAGAATTAGTATTTCTCTTTTCCTGTTTCATCAGGGCTCCCCAATAAGATGCCAAGCTCGACAAAAGCAGAGTCTATGTCTTAGTTACCTTTGTTCCCATGATCCTGGGCAGGATCTGAGATTTTAGGCTGGAAGATCCAGACCTCAGAGGGTATCTAGTTCAACTCCTTTCCTTTAGAATTGAGGACCCTGAGACTCAGAGAGAGGCTTCCTGTACCCCAAGTGCCGATTTCCTTCCACCAACCCACCCTGTTACATAAGTGTTCAATACTTATTGATCACCTATTAAATATCAACATTCACTAAACATGGCCAAACTTAGGCCCAAGTACAATGCTATAAGATGAACAAAGGAATGCCTGTGATGAGCTCAGCACTCTATTCAGAGTAGAGCTCATCATTATCATTTTTTAAAAGTCTCTCTACTAAGTACCTAGTTGTATGAGGAACAAAGAGAACTTCACCGAGCAGGTCTTGGTCTTCTGCTGATGTACAAAAGGATGTTTTAGGGGTCTGAAAGGGGACCAGTGCTTCAAATTTGCCCCATATCCCAAAAAGCACGCATATTTACACCCACACATACCCACACACCCACACCTCCCCCCACCCTCCCGGGAAAACAGTTGGCATACTGGGAGATCCTGGCTTTACCTACAATGGAGACTACATTGTCACCTGCTAACACATCAGCCTACATCCCACACCTGCTTTTCATAATTCTGAAATCAAATCTATTGTAAAAGAAAATCCACCTCATTTCTGGCTGCCATGCAAAACCACAAATGCCCCATAAATATTGATTTTGTAGGGCTTGTTCAGCCTCCTGTGGCCTGAAATCCCCCCAAAACACTTTTTTTATTGAATCTTGGCCCTTTGCTGTTAATCTACAGCAAACAGCAGAATGAACAAAGCTACATTGAATGGCCTAGCGTGCTGGCCCATGCCGCAAAGAAAGTGACAATCGGAGATATAAATTGTTAGGCACAAATGGGAGTGAAAATATTTATCTCTGTTGCAAGGTATTAAAATGATAAAAACTTTCAAAGTGGGAGCTTCAAGCAATTGCATTCAAAGTTGCATAATTTGGTTAGGCTGACCTTCGACTGGAATAAAAAGCTACTGATTTCCATAATGTCGGCCTCCAACGGTATGAAAGGTTAGATAATGCATCATGATATACACAAACAGTTCTAAAATATATGACTCGAGAAGGAGATCTCCGTGACTCCCAGCTCTGTGAATTTCAGGTAGAGTAATAATCAACATAATTTATATGGAAGTGAGTTTTTGTTCTCCAGGAAGGTCTTGTTTGCCAGCCAAGAGGAATGAAGCTGCTCATCCTGAGAGCTGGCATTGGCCTTGCTAGGGTCAGTGCCAGCTCGTTCATGTTCCCTAGTGGGCTCTGCTCCCACTGACCAAAGAGAATCACCCAAAAGACAATGCCATTGTAGCCCAACACATCCGAGCAATTCTAGTACTAGGCATCCAAAGGTCTACCCACTCATAGCACAGTGTGCAACAAAGAGTCGAGTTAAAGGTCTGCCTGACACATTGGCCATGTGACTCTAGGCAAGTCACAACCTTTTCTGCAATTCTGTAAGACTCTACATTACAAGAGAGTTGCTGATCTGCAGGGGTGAAGATAATTCCCAGACTGAGAGGTGTACCCCTCCCCCACCAATGAAATCACAGGGCTGTATCAAAACCAAAACCAAAACCAAGGACACTTCTACCCCAACGTTGATGGATTTGGTGCCATCCTTCATAGCTCTACCATCTAAAAAACTCAGGTTACTAAAGATTCACCTCCTGGAGTGACGCTGAACACAACCTCCAAGATCACTACTACCACCCAGCAAAGGCAGGCCCATGAACCTCACAAGCTCTGGGCTACCATGCTTGCCCTGACTTTGGTATACCTCCTGCCATTCATTTTGATTAGTTGATTTCATTGAGCTCTTCTCTCTAGAAGGCTGGTGCTATAGGATAGCCAGACTCTAACCAGATCAACTGAACTGGCACTGACTTCCCAGGACCAAGAAGTGAACACAGCAAGGCATGACCAATGCCATCGATTTAGGCCCTTTTGAATTCAAGACAAGTATACACCTCACCAAACCCTTCCAAAGCAGTAGAAAAATGGACTGAAATAATGATGGTGACCATACCATCATAAGCATCATCCCACCAGAGGTAAGCTTCTTGATGAGAGAGACAATTTAAATTTTGTCTTTGAATCCCCAGCACCTGACACAGTGCTTGGCATACTTTTTTGGTCAAGACCTGTGATTTCATTGATACAAGGAACTCTTGGCAATGGTATTCCCTCCACTAATGCAGATTATGCAATTCCTCTTTAACTTATACACTAAGAGAGTGGCCAGGGGCACTGAAATGTAAGCAACTTGCTCAAAGTCACACAATCATTATGTGCTGGAATCAGGATTTGAACCCAGGTCTTTCTGACTCTGAGGCCAGCTCTATATCCCTCATTCCTGACTGCCTCTCACAGAGCAGATACTTTAAAATGCTTGGGAAATTGTTCAACTGATAACTGACATTTATGTAGAACTTTGAAATTTGTAAATGGCTTCCCATATAGTATCTTATTTGTAATAACACTTCTGTGAGGCAGGCACAACAAGCATATTATTGCTCCCATTTTCCAGATGAGGAAACCAAGCCTCAGCAAGGTGAAGTGACTTACTTTTAAATACTTACTAGTAAGTATAAGGAATAAGATTTGAACCCAGATACTCTTGACTCCAAGGCTGATTCTTAAGCCACTACCCAACTCTGCCTCAAATCTGTAGCTGCAGAATGTCAGATTCTTTCCCCCCTCACCTTAGATGCCTTCTTCTCTGCCCTCCACCATACTACAACATCTGGATGGCAAGATGTCCAGAAAACAAGTCCTCAGTTGCTTCCCTAATAACATCTCATTGGATGGAAGGCATTGAAAAGTTTAATTCAAGGTTCAATTCTATTTCTGCTCAATTTTCTTTGCATCAGTTGATATAAGTCTTCCCAGGTTTCTCTTAAACCATTCCCTTCATCATTTCTTACAAGATGGAATTCTTAGGCAAAATGGGATTCTATTGCATTCATCTACCATGATTTTTAGCCATTCTCCAACTGTGGATGTCCTATTAATTTCCAGTACTTTGCCACCACCAAAAGAGCTTCTATAAGGTGGTTGACTTAATAAACAGAATGAGATACACAGTTTTGGACATAGCCAGTGGACACTGCAGATTTTTTACAAGGGGTTTGTTTTTCTTTTTCCCTTTTTTCTGGGGGGGAGGGTGGAGTGGGGTTAGGAAGGGAAAAGAAATGCTCATTAATTTTACAAGATAAAATTGAATTTTAAAAAGGTTCAACTGTGTGTGCAGAGGAATGGGGCCTCCCAGCTTTCAACTGCAATGATTCTCTTTAGTCTGTCTCTTTCTGCTATCTTCTCATTTTTAAAGATACACCTGGAGCGGGGGGAAGGAAGGGGAGAAAATCTGAAACTCAAGTGATTCTGGAACTGAATCTTGTCAACTAAAAGTAAACAAACAAGTCAATAAAAAAATAAAATTAAAAAAAAGATACACCTGGGAAGGCTAGATGGGGAGGGTGCCCTAGAGGTGGAAGGACACAGAGTCCCTTGGCGGGAGTCATACAGAAAAGCAGGGTTCCCCTAACATCATACTAGAAATGTGCTTCTAAAGGGCCATAATAACCATACATTGTTTTGTAATAAAAAAAAATCAGACCCACTTGGGAAAGTCATGATTTCATACTAAGGCAATCGTGTTCTTTCCCCTAAGCTCTTAAGCACAAAAGTTACCATTACCATACCTCACTGCTCAAAAGTCTATACTGGTAAAAATGGGAAAATGTTAATTAGAGAAATGATCTGGATATCAACATCTGAGTTCTCTGAGTTCAATGCATGTGGGGCCTCCCAGAAAGGTCTGCAACAAGCCACCCACCAGGGCCCAAGATGGCTGCCTAGTTCTGATATGCCAATACCACCCCCATCTCCTAAAGCCTGAAGCCCAGCTTGGCTTCCACATGATCATTCGCTTGTACTTAATGCCCAGCCATAACAAAGAATTGTTTCTGCTGGGGTGAGTAACACAGAGCTAGACCCTGGAGGAAAGTGGGTAGATCTGGAGAAGGCACTCGGCCCAGCCTATCTTTAAAGACCTGGGTTTGCATCCTATCTGTGTGATCCTGAGTAAATGCCTTAATTTTTCACTGCCACAGGTAACACTAAGTCATAAACAAGTTGTTAGATCTGCATTGGTGGTGGGAGTTTCCACGTTGGCAGCTCAATACATCAATGAACCAAAGTTCTAGCCCTAAATATATGTATATGTGTGGGCATATATTTCATAGTCTAGCTTTATATTTTACATTTGTATCTTTAAAAAACCTTGACAGAAACTTTGGCACAGTAGATAGAGGGTTGATCTTAAAGTTAATGGGTTCCAGTTCTTCCTGTGGCCTACATTGGCTATGTGGCTAAGTCACTATACCTCGCTGTGCCCCTAGGTAACCAACTCTCTAGATTCCAAGTTTCTGAAGAGTTGCCAATCTGCAACAGCATAGGGGGTTTCCTTACCAGAAGTCCCCCATGCAGGTGACATCACAGGGCTGTGCCTTTCCCCAAAACAAAAGCAAAATTGGGTCCTAGCTTCCCACAAGCCAACCTGAATGTATTTAAAGGGAATATGTTTATGAATAACAAGTATGTAATAAATGTATATTAAGAGGGGAATACAGGAGAGCACATATAAAGCAAAGCTTAAAATGCGTTAGAAATGTTACTTATTGGTGCTACCATTTTAGGCCAAATACAAAGTTTTCCATTGTTAATCTTTAAAAACTGAAGCCATCTTATGGCCTTTGTTCAGCCAGCACAAGACGGGAAAGAGGAGCAAGTGGGAAAAGGAATCAGGACTGAGAGGGCCAGAAATGGACGGAACCAGCAAAGGGGCCCGGTCTCACAACACAAATTCCCCAGAAACAAAATTCCTCTGTAACTCCATAATGGGAGTTTTCTTAAGCTGATAAGTGCATTCCAAGCAATGGCTACCTGGCTTCCTCCCACCCAGGGAGTTCCATTAAAGCTAGTCACTGGCAGAGCAGTCCTCTGGGTACCACAGTGACTCACAGAGGCAGCCTGGCAGGAAGGGGAAAAGGAAGTCACTTCTTGTGCTTCCTCAACTGTAACTCATCAAACAACTGAAAAGAAAACCCCAAGGTTTCTGGGAATGCAGAAGATCAACCTATTAACTGGGGCAGTAGGAATCCCTCTGGCTCTAGGCCCTGGGTATCCTTCAGTAATGACAACAATAACCAAAAGAACAATAGCTGACATTTCCGTAGCATTTGTGCACATTATCTCATTTAAGCCTCACCACCACCCTGTGAGGTAGGTGCTGCTATGCATATTATTATAATACCCATTTTACAGATGAGGAAACTGAGATTCTGAGAAATTTCACATCTGAGGTGGGTTTTGAACCCAGGTCTTTATGAATCCAAGTCCTAAAATTCTCTATGAGACCATCCTGTCCCGAGTCAATTAACCTCTCTAGCCCTTGAATATCCTCACCTGTAAAGGTAGGAGGTTAGATTAGACAGCCTCTAAAGTCTCTTCCAAATCTAAGATCCTATGACCAAGGGAAAAGATGTAGGTCTGCACACATTCCACTCTCCACTGCTATAGACTCCTTTCAAGGGTTGTCACCTTTTTGTGACTTCCTCTCCCCCTTGACACAGGCCTCTTCATTCATAGAATCACAGATCTGAAAAGGACTTTAGAAAGCATCTTTCTCATCCACCCTCATCACTTTACAAATAGGTAAACTAAGGCCCAGAGGAATAAGGGACCAAAGCCTCACAGGGAGGAGGCAGCAGAACCAAGATTTTCTCACTGGTCTCCTGACTCGGAATCTCTATCTTTGCTATTTTTCTACTCTGCCTAGTTTGACAATTTTTGTCTCTAAATTAAAAAAGAAATCCATTTTTTCCAGAAGAACAAACCACACAATATAGAGAGAATTGTCCTTCATGTTCCAGAAATCAGATCTGGTGGCAGGCAGGGAGGAAGGAGGGAGGATCATTAAAATGGAGGCTGCCATAGTGCTGGGGATAACAAAAGGCATGGGGAGGGATTGGGGTGGGGGGAGGGCAGCTTTCCACAGAACTACAGTCAGATGAGGCTCCATGGGAGAAAGTGAAAACTGGCTTCCTCGCTGAGCAAAAGGTGATGTTTAAAGACCCAGTCACACAGTTCTGGGGATACTCCATCAGCACACAGGTCAAAGAAAAACAAGCTTTACCCCCGCTGAGTTCTCTGTCTGCTTGAATCCAGAATGCTTTCTCCAACACATCTCCATACACATACGGGCCCCCAAATAAAACTATAAAAGGTACACTCTCCATCAGGCCCCAACTGAAGGACCAACATGATACCTGAAGACCATTACTTTTCAAATGAAATTCTCAGGTTTTCACCACCAGAGGAAACTGCTACTCACCCTGGGAGCTTTCAGGACCTGGGACAGCAACCTGGGAGCTGTCTCCTTTCAGCACTCAGCAGCCTCTTTCTAACAGCACAGTAAATAAGCACCGGTGAGTTTGGCTTCTATGGCCCTCACTCACTAATCCTCGTACCATAATGGAGTCCAAATTTGGCAAGAGACTAATGAGCCAACCTATCAATGACGGTGAGACTTTTGCCAATATAAATTGGGATTAAATGAATACATGTTGGGAGGGGTAGAGGGGAAGTGGGAAGAATCACTCCCTTTGAAAAAGTAAGGCACACCTATGGATTCTTAGACAAATTTCACGTGATATAAGCATTAACACCCCCCCCCCTCTAGTGTGGCTTAGTTAATAGACTTCTGGACTTGGGGTCAAGAAAGAACTAAACTCAAATCCATATAACTTCTAAAACATGATAGCTGTCTGACCCTGGGCAAGTCACTTCCTTCACCTCTCTGAACCTCAATTTTCTCATCTGTAAAATGGGAATAATAATACTTTTGGTACCTGACTCATATGGTTACTGTGATGCTCAAGTGACATAATAAACATGAAACATTTTATAAATTCAGCTATTATCATTATTAGTAAAAGCAGTATGGCATAATAGAACAGAAGACCAGACTTAGATTAAGGAAAACCTGAGTTCAAGTGCTGCTTCTGACACAAATTGGTATTGTGACTAGGAGTAAATCACTTCACATCTCATTGCCCCAGGCAACCCTCTAAGACTAGAGGAGAAACCAACTGGTATTGGTGGAGGGAATTTCCATTCTGGGAGCTCCCTATACCTTTGAAATCACAGGCCCAGGACTCTCCTCCCCCCACCCCATACACAAAATTTATTATTATTCCATCTTCAGCTGATATGACAATGTCTTAGGATACCTGGGCTTTACTTTCATGACCTGGGCACTCCTCTGCTCTAGAAGCTCCAGTGGTTCCTTATCACTTTTAGGATCAAATAAAATCTCCTCTGGCTCTGACCATCTATTTCCTTCAGGGTTTTTGTGTTCCAGTGAATCTGGCTTATTTGCTGCTCCCTACAAACTCCAGTGAAGCTCCCACCTCTGTGCCTTTATAGGAACCAGGCTTCACGCCCACCCCAAGCCTGATTGGCCCAGTTGTTTATTATTCACTTCCCCCTCCCTACAAATCACTGTGCATTTATTTTGCATATCTTTTATATGTACTTCTCTGAGTACAGGCTGTGTTGTTCCCCTCCCCAATGGAATGTAAGCTACTTGAAGGCAGAGACTGTTTCTTTTTTCTTTTTTTCTTTTGCCCTGAGAACCCCTGCACCTGGCACTCAGTAGGTGATAAATAAATGCCTGTTAGAATTGAATTGAATTTCCCTTTGTATGACCCCATTCCTTAAACATAAAGTTTAAGTGGAGAAAGGAACACTAGCTCCTCCCTCCCAGGAATGCTCAAACCCAACAGCTCCAGAAGAAAGAATTAGACTTTGTCTGGAAACAAATGCACTTTGAGCTCTTCCACAGTCTTCTAATTGCAGGTGCAAAGGGTGCGGTCCCTTCCCCTCCCAGCAGGAATAATTGGAGGCAGGTGGAGGCCCTGGGCCACCTATTCAAACCTGCCTAAGCCTCCCCATACAGCCCATGCCAAGCCCACTCAAAACCCAAGACCACAGCCAAGGAGGAAATGTAGCGTGAACAACCTTTCCCGCTCCAAACAATTGATCCTCAGGGACTTTTGCTTCAAGGTTCTCAATTGTTAGGAGTAAATGAGGCTCACATTAAAGAAATCCAGCCTCCTCTCAGTGGGAAAAATGGTTGCCTTGTTGAGCCTGGTGCCCTTCTCTCAAACACAGACCTCTCCTTCCAATGGCTTGATTTCCCCATGTCCATGGTTGCTTATCAAGCAATGCTTGTCCTCCTCTCAGCCCTGGAAGCAAAACTGCTGCATGGAGGGGTCAACCTGGATGACTCTGTGCTCACCTCAGCCTCACTGCCCTTGGCTCATTTGAAGGTGTCCCTGAGACAGAGAGGTGGTGTTCTTTGCATTTCTAGAGTTGCTAAAGAGTAGGCCCCCTTCGCTCCTGCCCTGGGCACATATACATCCAACAGTGAGGACAAAAGCATCCCAGTCAGAGCCTAGGTTTTGGAGGGGGGGGAGGGTCCCAGATGCTCTTGATCTACAAACTGTCAGTCAGGGAAAGAAGGAACTAAGCTGATGAGTCTCTAGTTAGGTAATGGCAACTTACTCTGTTTACGACTTTACAAGAACTCACTTTCCTTCCCTGAGCCTCAGTTCCCTTGTCTGTACCTGCACTACCTACCTCACAGCATGGCATAATGGATAGGATGCTGGACTTGATGCTTGGAACCAACAGGAAGATGTTGGTTCAAATCCTACCTCTGACCCTTACAATATGACAATGGGCAAGCCAGTAATTTCTCTGCATCCCTTCTACAAAATGGGGGTAAATGCCCATAGCTTAAGGGAGGTATGCCAAGTGCTAAAGAAATGGCAGTAACTGTTATTATGGGGACCAATTAAAATAATGGTTTATTAAGCACTTGTAAGCATAAAGGCTGTTGTTACTATTCCTGCCTTTATGGTTAATAAAGAAGCACTCAGGGTGGTAGAGAGTTCAGTTTCAATCCAAGAACACCTGGGTTCCAGACTTATCTCTGACACATGGTGGCTTCATGCTCTTCATTAGGTCCATTGTCCCAGGTAGCTCTCTAAGCCTGAAGAGAAGGTGCTAACCTGGATTGGTAGAGGGCATTTCCTCACCAGCAGGTTCTCCAAACCAATGAAATTACTGGCCCAGTCCCAATTCCTAATAATTAACATTAATTAAATTACTATATAATTGGGGGAGCAGAAAGCTTTGAATTCCTCATTGTGGAGCACTTCTAATGTGGAAATTCCCTCCACAGAAACAAATCAACAGCTCCCACAAAGCTTCTTATGTCAAAGAGTGGCCTTGAACACTCAGTAGTTAAGCGGTACCCAGTAAGTGTCAGAGGTAATACTCAGGCCTAGGTCTTCCTGACTCCAGGACTGACTCGATGCGCTTCCCACTGTGGCTTCTCAATATAAGATCAGGACCTAGGATCACAAATCTAGAGCTGGAAGGTACCCTGGGCTCATTTTTCAGCTGATGAAATGGAGGCCCAGAGAAGTAAAGCCATTTGCTCAGGGTTACACAGCTTGGAAGTGACCAAGGTAGGCTATGAAACCAGGTGCTCTGCCTCCAATCCAATGTTCTTTCTGCAGTACCATGTCAGCTCTAGCAATTCAGATGGTGGTAGTATTGGTACACATATATGTGTGTGTGTACACACAGACACACACACACACACACACACACACACACACATATATATGTATATATATATATGTATATACACATACACATATGCTTGCCAATTTCTTTGCCATATATGTGCATGTGTATACATATACACAAATATACATATATATGTTGGGGTATGTGTATTTTCTAAGAGATCTCTGATTTCACAAGTTTAGGGAACTCCCAATAAGGAATTTTGTAAAGCAGGTTAGTACTACTCTGCAACCGTGGAGAGTTATCATGGGGGGGGGGGCATTAAATGGTTAAGTGACTTGCCCAGGGTCACCCAGCTAAGAGGCATCAGAAGTGGATATTGTAACAATAAACATAATGTTAATGGTAATTATTCTTTTTACCATTACAAGAAGAAATCCTAAAGCTGAGAGCCCTCTATGGAAAACACCCTGCCTCCAATCCCCATGAGGAATGAAATCTCAGGATCATTAGTAAGAACACTCGGGCTGAACACAACTTTGGAGATGGTGCACAGGGAGAGAAGTGATCTCTAAGGTAACCAGCTAATTGCTAATCAGGAATGATAATAATAAATTAGCAAATCCTAATGTAAACTAACTAGGTTCTGTGTCAGTTGCATGGAGACAACATTGGAGCAGGATATTTGGGAACGTCTTCCAAACTGAGAGCAGCTGGGAAGAGCTTGCCCATGCTAGCTACAGGATGGGTGGATGAGCCAAAATGGCAGACAATGGGCAGTCCCCAAAAGTCACCATTGTGAAAGTGCTGAAGAAAGGTCCATTGGATGCTTGGGAGGACTCAACAGAGTAGGGAGTTTGCACTGATTTAAAAATGCTCCCTCATCTGTCCATCATAGTACGGTCAAGAAGGTCTCTTAATAGATAAGAACCAAGAGTTCTATTATTTAAAACATGAAGATGTTATATTACGGGACATGGAATTCAATTCACCAAACATTTGTTAAGCACCTGCCCTGGGCCAGGGACAGTACTGGACACTTCAGAGATGAAGCCAAAAGTTGAAATAGTTCCTACCCTTTAGGAGCTCACATCCTACAACAAGGCCCCTTCCAGATCAAAACCTATGACCCTGGGATACCAAGGCCCCCTTGTCACAATAAACAACTCAAATTTCAAAATGTCAGCCACTGCACATTGTCTTCCATCATCCAGGGGGACTGTTTTCTCCTGTGCTCTCTGGGGCTTCCCACCTCTCCATGAGTTGGTCATGCTCTCAGACCTCTCTCTAGTTCTCTCTGATCTTTTTGGGAAAATGATTCTCTGCCTCTATCACTCCTCCTGAGTCAATGGAGCTTTGGAGAAGTCAGTAGACAATGTTTAACTGGAGTTTGCCATAGTGGCTTATAACAGGGACCTTCTTATCTCCACCCACCATTTTATTTCAACTATCCCTATTCATTGGCCAGCAGCCACAAGACAAGAAGCTGCCATCTAAGAGATCTATGGAAGTCTGGAAACATGCAGTCAGTCACGTGACTCAGCTGAGAGCCTTCAAACAGGTCGTGTGCACGTGGCCCTTAATGCACTGGACTCAATCTCAAGGCATCTGGTCCAGGGGGTTTCACTCCTTTTTGTGTCATGGACTTCTCAGTAATCATGTTTTTCAATGCATTATGTGGATAGCTAGAACATCTATTAAGTACTCATTATATAGCAGGCACATATAATAAATAAAATATATGAGATTACCAAAGAAGCTAACTATACTGAAATGTAGTTATCGAAATCTTTTCAAGAACAAGTTCCCAGACCACCTATTAAGAGCCTATGACCTGGCCCAATCCTTTTACTTCCCTGAAGAAATTGGGGCCCAGTGTGAGGAAGTTCCCTGAGCCTTAGACCTCGTGGTTTGGCAGCTTGGCCGGGTCCAGATCAGTGCCTCTGTGTGAATGCCACAGGTTGAGTTCCAATTCTGGGGCCTGGTGCTCTATTACAACCCCCTTATCAGCTTAATTGCCTTAAAAGGCCCTTTCACTTCTCGCCTCTCTGGGCAGCTCCATTTGGCATCAGCTGGCTGTGTTTGTGCATTGATGCAGAAGCTTCCCCAATTCAGCATCAAAGTGGGTAACCTTAACAGTTAAACAGAAAACCTATATATGCTTGCCTGTAACTGCTCTGGCAGATGGAGGGAGGGGGAGGCCTGGGGCCCTTGGAGGCTGTAGCATGCAACCTGGCATTGGACTGAAATCCATCTTGTGCAATTCTGGCCACTTTGTACTGTGTAGCTAGCCTTCCCATCTAGGTTCAATTTAATCCAATCCGAGAAATCATTATGCAACTCTTACTGTGTGTTAGACACTGTCAGGGGCTGGAGATAAAAAAGACAAAAGTAAAACAGTCCCTGCCCTCAAGGAGCTTATGTTCTATTCAAGTGAGATAATATTTGTGAAGTGCCTGGAACACAGTAGGTACTTAACAAATGCTTGTTCTTTTCCCTTCTGTATGAGATAGAAATTGTGTTTCCTGTTCTTTTCATATCAGGCACCGTGACTAGCACAGTGTGTGCCACCTAGGTTAGACTTGTAATGTCCAAGAAAGGATGGGAACAAGGAAACCCAGTGAAAATAAACACAACGAATGCCTGAAAAAGTGACTCCTCTCAGAGGCCATGGGCGTAGAGATGCCACATTCCCACAGGCTGGCCACCACCAATGGGTTCCCTACCACTCCCATGACACTTGTACTTAGGCTTGTTGACAAAGAGAATTGGGCAGAGAGATCCTCTGTGTACTTCAGCCATTGCCCACTTTATGCTGCTCAGCCCTCTTTGAGGGACCTTTAGCTAGAGAAGGAAAAGGGGAACCCTTGCCTTTTCTCCCCTCCCTTACATGCAACTGTGTGGTGGATACAGTAGAAATAAGCAATTCCAAGTCACACAGCCAACTTGATTTTTCCCCAGTTTGGGACCATCGTCACTGTGGGATGCTACCTAAGAGATACCTAGGTCCCAACCTGCCCTCAGAGATCTGCTGAGCAAAGACAGCACCAAGCTCATTGAGTCAGAAGGCAGAAACAGGGTGAGGAAATGATCCAAATTCAATTCTTGGCCTTTACTGGACTACGGGGTGATGGCCCAAGGCACGTGCCCAGCCTGGCTAAAATGAAATGTTAGCTACCAGGTTCCAAGCTAGACTCAGCTGGGCCGATCATTTGCACTTTCTTCACTGGTCTGGCCGTTGTAAATTGGAGAATGTGAATGTCTTCACTCTGCCGCAGGCTGGAGGCTGAAGCCGCTGAGATCAAGAGTCTCCAGCTTGCCAGGCGTTAGAACATTGGATCTCAAAGGGTGCTTTGGGAAGGCACTGTAGGTCCAAAAGGGTCCCTTCTGAGTAGTCTAGGGACCGGTCTCTTGGACCGTTAACTGAGACTAATTAATATTTATACAATACCTAGCACAGGACTGGGCATATAATATGCATTCAATAAATACATATTGATTGATTAATTGACTATATCTGTGCTTTGCTTTCTTGTGGGAATGAATAATTTACTTCTGACATCCTTCATCGGTGTCTCACCCAAAAGCTTTGCTGTTCTTCCCGTTTGTTCTGGAGCCTCTCCTGTCCCCCCCCCCCCCGACCCCTGTCAGCAGCCCCACTCGCTAGGCAGTTCTCAATGCTCTCCCCTACCCTCGAAGCTAGTAAGCCTCCATTGTGTATACATTTTATACGTATATATTTGGGTCTCCTCTGTAGGCCACCAGGAGAATGTAAGCACGTCGAGGGAACAACTTCAAGGATCTTTTATCCCTAGGACCAAGCACAAGGCCCAGCACACAATATGGACTTAATAAATGTCTGTTGGACTGAACTGAAATGAAACCTCCCAGTCATTAGTCCTTCTTCTCGACTCAAATGACCATTTCATTTACTTACCCGTTAAAATGCTGGACACACACACACACACACACACACACACACACACACACACACACAAAGATCTCGTTGAGGGCAGAGAGGATTTTTTTTGTCTTTATATAGTCATCATGTAACACAGTACTAGGCACAATAGAATCATAAATCTAGAACTGGAAGGGCCTTAGAGGCCATCTAGTCTAACCCCACTTCAGCTGGTACCAAACTGAATTGGACTGAACAGCCCTAATCTGTAGCGTTCTTTCCATCTCCAAATTATGCTGTATTTCTTATCTATTTTGAAAAGTATATCACCACTGTACAATGTAAGCCCCTTGTGGGCAGAGACTACTTCATTTTTGCTTTTTTGTAACCCCTCCCATAACTAGCAGTGTGCTTGACACGAAGTCAGGCTCCATAAATCTTTGCTGAATGAATGGATGGATGAGTGAGGTGGGAATCTTTCCCAGGGTCAAGTAGGCATGAGTGGATAGACCAAGAGATCTTGGGCTTTATCAAACTGGTCTATGGAATGGAAAAGCAGGACAACTATTGCACAAGGGAGCCATTTAGCAACCTTTCTGCCCTGCCCAAATGAGGCTGGAATGCCATGCCAAATGAGGCCCTGCTCTAGCAGAAACAATACTCATTGACTGGGAATCAGAAGACTTTGAGCCTAGCTCTGATACTAGTAGCCACTACCTTAATACGTAGCCCTTGGGAAATGTTCATCCCTGCTCCAGTTCTCATTCTTTTGAATCTATAAAATAAGTGGATTAAATGATCTCTCACATCCCTTTCAGCTGGGACACTCTATGACTTAGGGGTGAACAAAGTACCATTCAGTGACAACACAAAATGAGATATAACATTGTAAGCAGCGCCCATCCTTCTCCCTCCCCTTCCCCACATCCAGACATCCAGACATCCATCCACACCCATACCCCATCTCTCACCCTCCAGCATTTCAATAGCCATTAGCTACCTTCCTAGTGTTTCAAGAAAATTGGAAATATTAGAAAACACAATTTGCAACCTTTGATTATTCAAGGTAACTGCAGACGCGATAGCTGAGATCCACAGTTTAGCCAAAGCTCCTCTTGATAAATAACAATTTCACTTTGCCACAAAATGGCAGCCCCAGATACCTGAGATCCACAGTTTATCCAAAAACCCCTCTTGGTAAATGACAATTTCACTTTTCCATGTAATGGCAACCCCAGATACCTGAGATCCAGTTTATCCAAAAATCCCTCCTGGTAAACAATTTCACCTTGCCATGTAATGGCAGCCCCGGATAGCTGAGAGCCAGTTTATCCAAAAACCCCACTTTGTAAATCAGTAAATGATAATTTCACTTTGCCAATGTAATGGCAGCCACAGATACCTGAGAGCCAGTATATCCAAAAATCCCTAGTGGTAAATGACAATTTCACTTTGCCAATGTAATGGCAGCCCCAGATACCTGAGATCTAGTTTATCCAAAAATCCTTCCTGGTAAACAATTTCACCTTGCCATGTAATGGCAGTCCCAGACAGCTGAGGTCCACAGCTGATCCAAAAACCCCTCTTGGTAAATAACAATTTCACCTTGCCAGGTAATGGTAGCCCCAAATACCTGAGATCCAGTTTATCCAAAAATCCTCCCTAGTAAACAATTTCACCTTGCCATGGTAATGGCAGCCCTGGATAGCTGAGATCCAGTTTATCCAAAAGCTCCTCATGATAAATGACAATTTCATTTTGCCATGGTAATGGCAGCCCCAGATACCTGAGATCCAGTTTATCCAAAAACCCCTCTTGGTAAATGACAATTTCACCTTGCCCTGTAATGGCAACCCCAGATAGCTGAGATCCAGTTTATCCAAAAGCTCCTCATGATAAATGACAATTTCATTTTGCCATGGTAATGGCAGCCCCAGATACCTGAGATCCAGTTTATCCAAAAACCCCTCCAGGGTAAATGACA
>CM053602.1:7460641-7510243 GCA_028646575.1 Pseudocheirus occidentalis | reverse complement strand
CCTGTAATGGCAGCCCCAGATACCTGAGATCCAGCTTATCCAAAAATCCCTCTTGGTAAATGGCAATTTCACCTTGCCGTGTAATGGCAGCCCTGGATAGCTGAGAGCCAGTTTATCCAAAAACCCCTCCAGGGTAAATGACAATTTCACCTTGCCCTGTAATGGCAGCCCCAGATACCTGAGATCCAGCTTATCCAAAAATCCCTCTTGGTAAATGGCAATTTCACCTTGCCGTGTAATGGCAGCCCTGGATAGCTGAGAGCCAGTTTATCCAAAAACCCCTCTTGGTAAATGACAATTTCACTTTGCCATGTAATGGCAACCCCAGATACCTGAGATCCAGTTTATCCAAAAATCCCTCCTGGTAAACAATTTCACCTTGCCATGGTAATGGCAGCCCCAGATAGCTGAGATCCAGTTTATCCAAAAATCCCCCCTGCTAAACAATTTCACCTTGCCATGTAATGGCAGCCCCGGATACCTGAGATCCAGTTTATCCAAAAACCCCTCTAGGGTAAATGACAATTTCACCTTGCCCTGTAATGGCAGCCCCAGATACCTGAGATCCAGCTTATCCAAAAATCCCTCTTGGTAACTGACAATTTCACCTTGCCGTGTAATGGCAGCCCCAGATAGCTGAGAGCCAGTTTATCCAAAAACCCCTCTTGGTAAATGACAATCTCACTTTGCCATGTAATGGCAACCCCAGATACCTGAGATCCAGTTTATCCAAAAATCCCTCCTGGTAAACAATTTCACCTTGCTATGTAATGGTAGCCCTGGATAGCTGAGATCCAGTTTATCCAAAAACCCCTCTTGGTAAATGACAATTTCACTTTGCCATGTAATGGCAGCCCCAGATACCTGAGATCCAGTTTATCCAAAAACCCCTCCAGGGTAAATGACAATTTCACCTTGCCAGATAATGGTAGCCCCAGATACCTGAAATCCAGTTTATCCAAAAATCCTCCCTGGTAAACAATTTCACCTTGCCGTGTAATGGCAGCCCTGGATAGCTGAGAGCCAGTTTATCCAAAAATCCCTAGTGGTAAATGACAATTTCACTTTGCCACATAATGGCAGCCCCAGATAGCTGAGATCCAGTTTATCCAAAAACCCCTCTTGGTAAATGACAATTTCACTTTGCCATGTAATGGCAGCCCCAGATAGCTGAGATCCAGTTTATCCAAAAACCCCTCATGATAAATGACAACTTCACTTTGCCATGTAATGGCAGCCCCAGATAGCTGAGATCCAATTTATCCAAAAACCCCTCTTGGTAAATGACAATTTCACCTTGCCATGTAATGGCAGCCCCAGATACCTGAGATCCAGTTTATCCAAAAATCCCTCCTGGTAAACAATTTCACTTTGCCATGTAATGGCAGCCCCAGATAGCCGAGATCCAGTTTATCCAAAAACCCCTCTTGGTAAATGACAATGTCACTTCGCCACATAATGGCAACCCCAGATACCTGAGATCTAGTTTATCCAAAAATCCCTCCTGGTAAACAATTTCACCTTGCCATGTAATGGCAGCCCCAGATAGATGAGATCCAGTTTATCCAAAAACCCTTCTTGGTAAATGATAATTTCACCTTGCCAACTGATGGCAGACACAGATAGCTAATATCTGCTTAATCAAAAAAAAAAAACCACACACATAGTAAATGACAGTTTCGGCTTCCTCTTCTATCAACCTTGACCAGAGCTGCTACCAAGTGCCATAGGAATTTTGCCTGCTGCCCCTCTCTCTTGAACGACCCTCTAAGGAAGATGCCAGTTAGCAGGAATATGGCAAATTCCACACTGTAATCATTTCCAAACTGGAAAAATAGCCCCCAAAATAATAGATGGTAGAGTCTAAATTCCACTACAACTTGCCTTCTCCTAGATCATTTTCTACCAGCCTGCCAGAGTCCCTACTAGAATAGTGGGCTCTCCTGAAGCAAGTGGGGCCAATAAGGCAGAATATCTTTTGGCTCAGGCCTCTTCCTCCTTACCTCAATTTTTAATGGGAAAAACATGTAGGATGCATCAATGGGTCAATGCCCTGTAGAGCTTTGGAGGAAGTCCTATCCTGGTTGCTGCTCCTTGGGTGTTGCCAGCAAATGAAATTGCTCCCTCTTTTACTCCATTTTCCCTTAAAATGTCCTTGTTATTAGTAGTTGAAACGTGGAAGCCAGGGCAGAAATGCCCTGGTACCATACCACCCTGGAGGGCAGCACCCAGGAATAGCCGCCTTGGCTCTTAAGCCCCAAAGGGGCTACCTTGACAAGACCCACTTGCCCAGGCTGGTGGGGACACAGCTAACAAACAAAAGGGCTCAGTTCAAGTGGCCCGGGGGCTCCCCACACTCACCTCTGGCAGGGGCATCCCGTTGATGATCAGGTCAGGCTGCTGGGCACTCTGCACAGTAAAGGTGTGGTGGTAGATGTTGTTGGAGCCTGCATTCCGCCCACCCTGGTTCTCCACATTCAGGAAGGTGCTCTCCGAGCGGCGGCAGCCTAGTGGCAGGGTCTGCTGATGGTAGTCGAAGTAGTTGAGGGACGAGGTCAGGGAGGAGCAGCTGACCACATTCATCTTGTCATTCTCCTCCACGTCCCGGGGCACCAGCCGGATGTCGTTCTTGTTGATCTTCTTCTTCTTGCCCGATTTCTTCTGGTGCCCATAGGAGTACTCGGCAATCCTGTGTGACAGAAAAGGCCTAGTGAGCCTCTCGTGCTACCTGGCAATATGCCCTGAGTGATAAACAGCAGCCACCCAAAGGGCTCTGCTCCTCCGACAGCTCAATTTCTTCTCTGCACCCATTACGCCGAGTTGGTTCCTCCTGGTGCTTCTGGCATATGAAAATCAGCCAGGGACCACAAAGTGTGCAGGCCAAATTTAGTGCCCCCATTCTTCCCTTTGAATTTGCTCATTATAATTTGGCAGGGGGAAAGGGAGCCCACTAGAAAGACACGACACGATGCTCAGATGCTCAAATCTGTGAGCTGCCACCGGGCCTGAGAGGACCTACAATAAGGGGATGAAGGAAAGGGAAACGACCCCAGGAATTCTGAACCCCCCGCCGGGGCATTAGACAATTTAATTCCTCTGTCATTGGCCACTGGCCTTCCTGGCCAGCCAAGCATGTCTGGAGTGTCCCTCGGTGACCGCAATGGGTGCCAGGCCACTGTCCCGTCCCCTGGTCGCCCTCCCCCACCCCGCGTCTGCCAGCCCACGGTGGCTTGAATGGGGAGCAGTGCCTTTTGTACCTGGTCCCGGTAGGCTCCGTTTCTCCCCTGCTTTTGTGCCTTCCTCCCTGTTCCCAGGAGAAACAGAGCCGCAGACCCTCCATTTGCAGTTTGGGCCTTTTTATGAAATGGCAGAAGAGGCGAGGGATGGCTACACAGCTGCTGCAAGAGAATGTCAAGGTTAGTGCATTCAGCAGCAGGCTTCTCACTGAGGCAGACCTACAGACAGTGGCACTGGAAACGGGACAGAGAGAACTCAATGCGATTCAATGCACACAGACCGAGACAGACAGAGACACGGGCACAGAACAATAGGGCAGCTCTTGGGCAGCGCGCGCAAGGAGAGGCATTCGGCTGGGGCCAGGCTCTCCAGGCCGGTTATTACTTTCTACAGCACGGGACTTCTCATGGCTTGCAAATGCAATCTCTGTACAGTAGTAAGTAAAAGAGCAGGGAGGATAAATAAATAATACAGGGGTTTTCTTCCAAGGAAAAAGCAAGTGGAAGCAGTCTCGCCCTCCAAATGGAATTGTCTGCCTACAAAAAGGAAGGACAATTCACGCTATTGCATAACATCTCCCAAGTCTCATCAATGAATTCGAGGTGAGGAAGGGGGGCTGCCAGAGGACAGAGAGCGACCTCTAAGGCCATCCAAAAAGGAAGCTCAGTGCCTAGAGCCCAATTTGGTGAGGAGTCCAGGCAATAGACAGTAGGCGAGGGAAAGGCCAGTCACTGAGAGGCTATCACCACACCTCGAGCTGAAAAGCTCCCGGCATCCTCCTCAAGCCTTTCCCGGGTCTGGACACCACAGCGATGCTGCAGGGCTAGGACTGGTGGGGACGGGGGGGGCATCCCAGGATCTTGGCTGTTTAAAAAAAATGCAGATAGATATAGCAGTATCCTTGCCCGAAATCACTGGGCAGCTGCAGTTGTTTTGCTCACCTAGGCTGGGCAGCCTGGCAAAGGGGCATTTACAGTACCTAGCAAAGGCATCCTGGGCACTGCCCTTTATTTATCAGTCATGGCACTGAATTGTACTTCGCTAATCCCCAGCCATCCCGAGTCGCAGAGTGCTTGTCTGGAGGGGGGAGAGGTTAGGGGAGGGGGAGAGTAGCCCGGACGGGTGTTTGCCTGGGGCAGCCAGCCTGACCCCTGGCTCAACAAGGGCTCTCTGTATGTGACCTCTCTCTCTCTCTCTCTCTCTCTCTCTCTCTCTCTCTCTCTCTCTCTCTCAGCGAGGGGCTTCTCTTCTAGGCAGGTTGCAGGGCTCGCCTCTAGATTCTTTTTCAAAAATCCGGCAAAGGGCTTAGACACTCATTCACTTTGGGCTGGGTGGGCAGGGCCCTGGGCTCCCATCACCCGCCCCCTACCGCGGCCCAAATCCAACTTTGGAGAAGCCCGCCCTATCCTTCCCGGCTGCCCGGGCTCAAGCCCCGGCCAGGGGCAGTCCCAGCCGCAGCAGCAGCGGCTGGATCCTCCCTAGATCTCCCCACCCCACAGGGCAGGAGCAGAGTCGGGGCCACTTCACTCCTAACAGGATTAGCCCCAGTTCAGAGGCTATGCCGCAGCTGCTCCTTTATGGGCCCTCATTGATATTCATGGGGGTACGCCTCTGTCGGGCTAACTCGGGCTGCTCGGCCTCTAAGCGCCCATTCGGACCCAAGCTGCCCCGCTGCCCCTCTGCCGCCGCTGCCTCGGACCCAGGCCAGGACTGCTTCGGATTGCTTGCTGCACACGTCAAGCACAGATGGTCAAACTGAGATCCAGGAGAAATGATTGTGTGGCAAAGCGCGCGCACACACACACCTGCGGGGTCCGGGAGGCCCGGGGAGGAGGGGGAGGGGGAGGACACAGGAACTCGGCAGTCATTTGCATCAAACTCCAAAAACCTCTCTCTTTTCTTTTTTAAACCATTTGATTAGGTGGTGCTGTAAAAAATAATAAACATCGGCTGGATTTGAAGAATGCGCATAAAAGTATGTGGGTTTACCCTCTAATAAGTCTGCGATTCATTAAATCTTATTTCCTCTACGATTCTCAGTGTTTCCACCTTTCTCTTTGCTGGTTCGCATTCCCACCCCCACCCCCACCAGCGCCCTGTTCACACCCCTCAGAAATGTCCAGAGTGGCATTCTCTGGTGGGGGCCCCAAGCTAAAATGCCTCTACCTTGCAAGCGCCACCGATTTGCCCGGGAGGGGAGTTGGGCCCCCACCCACCCTCTCGCTATCTTGGTAATTATAATAATAATAACCATCTAGATACAAAAGGGAAAGTGCTTTGGTGCTAGGTCTACACCCCAGCAAAGCACGCAGATCTTTGGCAACGTCCAGATCACGGAGAAAATTGTTCCCTTTGCATCCAGCTTTTCGCTTCGGCGGAGCACAGACGCCAGGCTCTCTAAGAGCTCCGCTCCTTCCCTCCTCCCCCCCCTCCCCTCCCCCATTCCACTTCAAACTCCCAGCCCTGCTTCTCCCTCCCAGGCACATCCTCTCCACCGGGACTGGGCAGCTGGCAGAGCTGGCCCAAAGCTAGGCTCCGTCGCTGGTGACTGGGCTGCCGGGGCTTTGTACATTTTATTTTTTAAAAGAAACTATTCTTTCTCTTTCTCTTTTTTTTTTTCTGCCATAACTTCGTGGAGACAGCTGTGCAAATTTTAGAAAGATAATTGCTTCTCTGCTTATCATCATTATGACAGAATGCAAACAGTAAACGACTGTCTTACAGCAAAGTGTCAGAGCCAGAGAACTGATCCCCTCGGGCTGGGACAAACCTTTTTCTGCCTTTAAAAAAAAAAGCATTTCCGTAAAACTTTATGCATTGGTGATTTTGTTTTTTGTAAAGCGGTTTTTCTAAACACAGAGACGTACAAACATCGTCACCAGCACCAGATCTGCCACAACAAAGGGGGAGGGGGTGTCAGGTGCGCTTACCTGCAGTTGTAGGTCCTAATTTCCTTGTTGTCTCTCTTACATTTCACTGCCACGAAGATCATGGTGACGAAGAGGATGGCAGCGATAGAGCCCAGGGCAATGATGAAAATCAGAGACAGGTTAACAGACCCTACGGACTCTTGGGCATCGAGGGCCGGGGACAGGTAGATTAAGACCAGGGCAGAGGCTGATAGAGAGGTCTTGCCGTGGTCATGGGCGACTACTATGAGCTCGTAAGTGGTCTTGGAGCTGTCCCCGAAGGTCCGGGTGGTGCGGATCTCGCCGTTGGCTTGATCGATCACGAAGAAGCCCCTGTCTCCTTCGGTCATGTCATAGGTGACCCTTCCATTCTCGCCCTCATCATAGTCATCTGCCTTGACCACCGTCACTAAGTAGCCCACACCGGCATTCCGAGGGATGTAGACCTCGGCGGTGCCGTTGACCAGGGGCGGCGCGGTGATCACCGGGGTATTGTCATTCACGTCGAGGACTATGACCCGGACAGTGGCATTGCTCTGCAGGGAAGGATTGCCCCCGTCCTTGGCCAACACCTTGAACTCGAAAGCCTTGGTCTGTTCGTGGTTGAAGGAGCGCAGGGCATAGATGTCCCCTGAGTTGGGGTTGATGGACACGTAGGTAAAGACAGGCATGTCTCGCACCTGCGAGGGCACAATCTGATAGGACACGCTGCCGTTGAGGCCCAGGTCCGGGTCCCTGGCCGAGACCGAGAGCAGATAGGCCCCAGGGGTGTTGTTCTCCTGCACTATGACTTGGTAGTAGGCCTTGGAGAAGTGGGGGTGGTTGTCGTTCTCGTCAGTGATCTTGACGGTGAAGGACTTGGTACTCTGCAGAGAGGGCACGCCGCCGTCGCGGGCCTGTATAGTAAGGTTGTACTGGTCCCGCTGCTCGCGGTCCAGGCGCCCGTCCACCAGGATAGTGGAGAAGCTCTCGTACTCCTGGAGGCGGAAGGGCACGTTGCCCAACAAGCGACACTGAACCCGACCGTTGACCCCCGAGTCTCGGTCGGACACCCGCACCAGAGCAATCACGTAGCCCGGCGGGGCACTCTCACTCACCTCCACCAGTTCACTGTTGACAGACAGCAGGTTGATGACCGGCGCGTTGTCATTGACGTCCAGCACGCTCACGGTGACCTTGCAATGGGCCGGGATGGAATTGGGTCCCAAGTCCTTGGCCTGCACGTCCAGCTCGTACACGCGGCCCTGCTCGTAGTCGATGGCGCCGCTCACCGAGATCAGACCGCTGTGCGGGTCGATCTGGAAGAGGCCACGGGCCTTCTCGTTGACAAAACCGTAGAAGGAGTAAACCACCTCGCCGTTGGTGCCCTCGTCGGGGTCGGAGGCGTTGAGATGGATGACCGGCGTGTTGAGGGGCGCGTTCTCGGGGACACTCACCGAGTAAGTAGGTTCCGGGAACACAGGGTTGTTGTCGTTAGAGTCGATCACCTTGATGCTGAGCCCCACGGTGCCCATGCGCGGCGGGTCGCCACCGTCCAGGGCCGTGATGCGATAGTTATAGTGGGCCTGGGTCTCGCGGTCCAAGTTTTTCTCCACCACTAGCTCGGCGAAGCGGGAGCCGTCGCCGCGGGTCTTCACCTCCAGGCCAAAAAGGTCATTGGGCGTAATCTCATAGGTCTGCACCCCGAAGCTGCCCGAGTCCGGGTCGTAGGCGCCGTCCAGCGGGATGCGCGTGCCGGGGCTCGCGGTCTCGGAGATCTCCAGCTCTATCTGCGAGCTGGGGAAGCTGGGGGTGTTGTCGTTCAGGTCCTTAATCTCCACCTTGACCACGCAGATCTCCATGGAGCTGGACATCACCTCCAGGGAGATGACGCATTTGGGGCTCTGGTGGCACAGCAGGTCCCGGTCGATTTTCTGTTTGGTGACCAACAGCCCGGAGTTGGGGTTGATATCCACCAGGTGGGGGGCCGAGTTGGAGACCACCCGGAAGGCGGGCTGCCGAGGGTCCAGCAAAAAGCCGGCTTCTCGGGCATCTTTGGCGACATTTGCTATCACGGTCCCCGCTCTCTGCTCCTCCTCTACTGAGTATTTTAAATTGATCAAGGATGCCGCCTGGGTCCACAGCAAAGCTTCGAGGAGGAGCATGGGGAAAAAAGAATCCATTTTTCTTGGCTCCGTGACTTCTCCTTTTCGTGGACTCCCTTTCACTTGGATGGTTGGTCTGCCTGTTGATTTCTATTTTTCCTTTTATTTCGTTTCTATTCTCTTTTTTTGGTGGGGAGAAAGCAAGCGAGGAGAAGAAGCAGAGAAGATGGGTCCCGCTGAGCAGGACGAAAAAGAATCAGGAGGCGAACCAAACGCCTGGGATGCAGAAAGGCTGGGAAAGACAGGGAGAGGAGACAGAAATAGGGCGAGAGCTAGCGCGCTGGCTCAGCTCTTCTCGATCCCGACTGCCCGGCTAGTCAATTTCACCCCCGCTTCAGTTTCAGTCCCTTTAAAGTTAAAGGCGATCAACAGCCCCCCAAATCGAAAGCGAGGAGAGGAACGTTGGAGGCACAGGGGAGCACAGAGGTTTCTTCTGGCTGGTCCAAGGAACAGCCGAGGCAAAAACAGAAGTTCCCGAAACAAATGAGAAGCTAAAACACACAGCCACAGAGCCCCGCGCACACACACACACAGTCACTGTATAGGAGATTTAGATGTCTTTGCACCTGGCATGCGCAAATATCTTTCCCCCCTCCCCAAAAATGCACAAATCTTACTGCAGAAAACAGGCACACTTTAAGCGCGGTCTTATGGCTTGGTCAGTCTGTATGCTGGTTTTGTTTTTAAGATAGATAAATAGATATATTCTGGTTAATGTCAGAAGAAAGGAACGAGAGGAAAGCCGCGTCTGTCGCTGAGGTTGGCGGAAAGTCCTGCAGACGCCGGGGCTTGTCAAGCCGCTCTTAGGTCCTGGGGCTCAGGCCAGCGGGCAGGGGAGAGGCTGCGGTAGCGGCTGCTCTCGTTCGCAAAGGGATTTTCCTATGCCCGTCGGTCCGTTTCCACCGACAGGAGGGCCGTCTGCAGGGAATCGCCCCTAACGAGTCAAAGGGCAGCGGGCAGCCTCGATCGGGCAATCAAAGTTACCACCGTCGCACCCCGGCGCGCACTCCCCCCACCTCAAGTTTTTGAACCGACTGTCAGGGGATTTGCCCGAGGAAATCAAAGTCTCAGTTCTTTCAAACAGCTGGGGTGGAGGGGTAAGGTGAGCAGAGGGATCGGAGAGGGAGGATGGAGAGTCACAATGATATGGATTGGCACAGAAAAGTCTGAGATACCGCAGGTGTGGGCTGGTCTTCTACCTCGGGCTCCGGCGGGGTGGGTGCGAAACTGGCACAGCAGCTGCCGGATCGGATCTCCCAGAGCTCATTCTCCTCTTGCAGGCATCGGGTTCTACGCACGGCTGCCCCAGCTAGGCTACCGCGGCTCACTCTCCCTTGCTCGCTCGCTCGCTCTCGCAGCCAAAGTTTACTTCCAGGTCCAGATTCCTTTCGTTCGGCTCTCTCTGGGCTCGCGGCAAGGGTGCTTCCGCGCTCTCTCTCTAGGTATCTGTGTGCGTGCGTGTGTATGGATGTGTGTGTGTGTGTGCGCTGAAGATGCTGCTGGTAACCGGCAGAGAGATCTTTAAGTTCTTTAAAAAAAATCTCAGGCAGCCAGAATCCCTAGACCAGCAGTTGGGGACCGTCTGCGGGTGCGTTTAAAAATCCCACCCCGGCACTGCCATGCATTTGCGTGTACGAGCTGTCCTGAAGGCTCTCCCCTCTCCTTCTCTCTCTCTCTATCTCTCTCTCACTCTATGTCTGTCTGCCTCTCTCTCTCTCTCTCTCTCTCTCTCTCTCTTTCTCTGTGTGTGTGTGTGTGTCTCTCTCTCTGTCTGTCTCTCTACCACCTCGCCGATGCCGCCGCCGCCGTCGCCTCCGCCTCCTCTGCGTTTGCTGCTCCTCCTCCCGTTGCCGCAAACTACTGGCCGCGGAATCTGGAGAGAGGGCTTGTTCGAGCCGGAGCTACGCCAGGCTGCAGCCAATCAGCAGACAGCAGAACGTGTTTCTGGCTAGAGGGGCGGGGCCGGCTCGCCGAAGGGGTGGAGCCAAGAGGGAGAAACTTACACACCGAGAAGTGGTACCCAAGCCGGGAGGGGCTAGATTTGAGAGCCGCAGTTCATCCTCTGGATGAACCGCTTGCCACCGCTTTCTTTGGCGATGCTGCAAAAAGATTTGGGGGAGATTGTATTTTTCCCATCATTTTAATAAGATACCTATCCTTCCTCTTCTCTGTCTTTTCTCTTTCTCCCCTTTTCCTGTCTCTCTTGCCTCTTGACGACAGAGAGAGAGAGAGAGAGAGAGAGAGAGAGAGAGAGAGAGAGAGAAAGAGAGAGAGAGAGAAAGAGAGAGAGAGTCATTGGTCTGGCTCGGAGGCTTGTGGTTTTTGTGCTGTTTTTTTTTTTAACTTGGATCTTCTTTATGAACAGCTAGAGTTGGAAAGGCTGTGATCCCATTACTTCCATTCCCCCCCCCCCCAGCCAGGGCAAATGCAGAGATGCCAGTAACTAAAGCTGCACTTCTTGCTCCGTTCCTCCACTTGTTCGTCACCTAATGAAATACAAGTCGGGGGGCGTGGGGGAGCAGCTGCACTCCCGGGTCTGCTATATGTGGATGTGTGTGTGTATGAGGATTGTCTATATCCGCTTGAAACGTAGCTTCCTATAAATAAGCCATGTTCCAACAAGTCGATGGAGTCCAGGCCGGGGAAGACAAATCCAGTATCGACCCTTGATACCCCAGCAGGAGCAGTGCTTTCTGCCTATGTGCCCATCGGTTGGTCCGGGCTCTGTCGGCGTGGGCAGTAGGCTCAGGGGCCCACTCCCTGCCGGGCGCGGAAGGACAGAACTGGAATGGAGAAACTAATGACATCAGTGCGCCCCAGTGAATGTGCCCTAATAAATGAAGGCGGCGGCGTCCCGGCTCGGGGTGGGGGGGCCCTCTTCATCTTTGCCTAGGGACCTTAATTAAGGTTATTAGCTGCAGGAATTAAAAAAAAAACATTCTGGGCAAGAAGTTGTTTGTTCAGCCGCAAAAGCGGGGTCCAGACGAGGGGGGGGGAGAGACTACCTTGAACGCCGGCCCCCCACATCCAAGGAGGAGGTTGGGTGGGACGTTTAGACAATTAGGTGAGCAAATCCGTAATTAAGCCCAAATAAAAATCAGCCTAAGGTTTCGGCTCCGTAAGAAGGCTCACTTTCACCCTTAAAGGGGCAATCCGAAAGCAAATTGGAAACACCATGGGTTTTCTCAAAAACCTACCGTCTCCTTAGCATCCCGCCTCTCTCTGCAGCCTCCTCTCCCTTCCCCACCCCCCGCCGGTGGCCCAGGTTCATCAGCTTCTCACAGTGGGGGGGGGGGGGGAGTGTAGAAGGACAAACGAAGCTCACTTCTATGGAAATCTCTTCACCTCAGGGCGGAGACCCGCCCTCCCCCACCGCAGAGCACACTGTCGGCGTCGAAGAGTCTGTCGTGGAGGGGTGCAGGGTCGAGGAGAAGCGAGGGGCTCTGATGGGCACCACCTAGGGCAGGAAGTAGCTAGTGCAGCAGCCCCCAAGTGAAGGCGCCGGTGGGGAGCTCCCCCTTTGGATGGGTGGGTAAGGGGCACAGATTTCGGGCTGACAGCATCCTGGAAGTGGCCCAGGAAACCTGGGAGCGGTAGGGCCCAGGGACCAGCAGAACCATAGCGGGGGGAGCAGGGGTCCAGAGAAACCAACAGGCCTGGAGGCCGGGGACCAGCAAGGGTGCGGAGGGTGAAGAATAGCTCAGTGACCGGCGGGACCGAGGCTGGGGGTGGGAGTGAAGGGACAGCAGCGATTCTGGCCTCTGAAAAGCGGAGAGAGCTCTTTCTCCCCCTGGAGCAGAGTTACTTACCTTTACTGGGAGCGGGTAGGAACAAAGGGCATTTAGCAGTAATTAAAAAGGCCTCAACTCTGCCCCGCCCACCACCACCAAAACCTTTGCCGCGATCTAAGGGTGTGATCCCCGGGTCCTGTCATTTCTGTGTTTGGAGTCTCCCTAAAACAGGTCTGGGGCTCGCTCCCTCGGAACAGGACCGTTCGCAGCCTGCTAAAATGTTTGCATGCTCTGCATAGAGGCTTTTAGCCGTAAACTTTAAGGCGAGCTGTTCCCCTTTGAGTTAAAAAAAGGCTAATGCTGCTTCCTTGTGGCAAAGCCTGTCAGGAACCCGCTGATCGATGAAAGTAAACTGGCGCCTCCAGGATTTGATTGAGCTGGAGAAAATAGTCTGAATAGGAGTCTTGCCCATTAACAATCCCCCAGGTCAAGAAGCAATGGGAGAATTACTCAGGTAAAAAATGATTAACATTGCAACCGGCCTTTAAAGAGATGCCCGCCCCCAGAGGAGGACGAAGCCGCCCCTCTGCCCTCAGGGAGAGCTCCGAGAAAAGCTACCTTCCACTGTCTGATCTAGACTGCGCCGAGAATTCCGTTCAAGTTGAATGTCCTTGCTATATAGCACTAGCTGCAGAGACCCGCGGCGCCTCGCATAAAGACCAGTACCCTTCGTCCCCGCCCCTGCAGGGATGGCAAAGGGCTGTGGCCCAGGGCACCCCTTCCCGGGACTGCGATCGGATCGCCACCAGGGAGAGCCCCTGGACAACCCTGGGCCCCAAAGAGAAGGCAGCGCGGATGGGCCGGGGGCCTCAGTGATTTCATTTAGCTTCTTTGACACTCGCCATGCCCGCCTCCCCCCAGACGACAGTCCGTTGTAACAGCTGCCAAAGCACCGGCCCCTCTCCCCTCCCAAGTCCTTCCAGTTGAACCTGGAGACTGTCTGGATGGCGACAGTCTCATCCCCCAAACTGGAGCGAGCTCGCTGACCGTCTTAGTAACCCAAAGTCCCTTCCTGATTTTTTTTTTTCCTTTCTTCTCGCACCCAACATCGCCACTGGGCGTTTAAGGAACGTTGGCCCAAAGAAAGTTGTCTCCTCTGCTGTAGGTTCTGCTCGCTCCGGTCCGGGAGGAGGCTGGGGCTCGGTGCTTCTTTCGAATCACAAGAGGGCCATCTAGCGACCTTGCTGGGTATTAATTTTTGTTGGTTTTGGTTGGGGTTTTCTTTTCCTCCAGCAGCAGCCGAAGACATAGGGCTCTGTGTCCACACTGCAGTGCTGAGAGCCTGAAGGAGGCCTCTGGGCGACGGCAGATCTCTCCAGCCACTTGAGGCTGGGAGTGAAAATTAGAAAAGAGACTTTGGACATGGAGATGTCAGCGGTGCCATGAAAATAGTGCCGAATGCTAAAAAGGGCTTCATTGCAAGGGACAGAGAGCTCTCACTGCAATGAGTGGGAAGTGCCTGTTCCAGTGTCCGAGACTGCTCCGAAAATGGGAAGACGGACAGAGAGGTGACCCCACGGAGTGTGGGGAGCACTAGCTCTGTGGAAGCACTTTGGGGGGAGCCTGATAAACTTCCTCGCCTTGGCCCCCCACCTGGGTGGCCAGCCACAATTGTTCTGCTGTAGCAGGCCCTGGTCTGAGATTAACTGGGTTTGGCTGCATTTTAGAGGCCTCGCCCGTAGGCACAATGGCTAAGCTAGGAGGAATGGCTTTGGCAAGAAAAGGCAGCTTGGAGAGAAGCCAGAAGAGCCCTGAATTCCAATCCTCTCCCTATATGGGCTTGAGCAAATCAATTTGTGACTCAAAGCCTCCCTGTCCCTTCTGTAAAATGGAGACCATGAGCTCCTCACACGGTCTCCATCTCACCAGGGCAGCCTGAGGGCAGGAATTTTTCTTCATGTCTGTCTTTGAGCATGGAGTTCCTAGTGGGAGGAGTAATTGAATAAAATACTTGATGAATTGAATTGCACTGTAATTAGGTAAGGGCTTATAATGTGATGCTCTACGTCCAGGCCACTTACTGTTGTAGAACTTTGCACATTTCCAACTAGACTGTCCACTCCTTGGGGACAGTACTGTGTGGCTGTTGGTGCCTGCCACAAATACAGGCACACAGTAGCTGCTTCCTAAACATATGTGAAGGAAGGGAGGGAGGGAGGGAGGAAGGAAGGAAGGAAGGAAGGAAGGAAGGAAGGAAGGAAGGAAGGAAGAAAGGAAGGAAAGAAGGAAGGAAGGAAGGAAGGAAGGAAGGAAAGAAGGAAGGAAGGAAGGAAGGAAGGAAGGAAGGAAGGAAGGAAGGAAGGAAGGAAGGAAGGAAGGAAGGAAGGAAGAAATAGGATAGTAATCAATTGAAGATTGTTTTTCCTGGGCCCTATTTTCTTTCCAGGATCAGTGGTACAAGAAAAGAGAATAAGAATGCATTCAACAAACATTTACTGTATGTAGAATTTTGTGTTATAGGTTTTGGGGGACACACTTTGCTCTTGAAGATGACTTGTCCCTTCTTTAGGGCATGTCCTCACTTGAACCCAGTATTTCTGGGTATCAGGGAAAGTTTTCTAATCCTCATTTATAGATGAGAAAATTAAGGTAAGAGAGGTTAAGTGGCCTACGGAGGGTGACCTTATCATCCCACACTTCCAGCTTCCCTTGCAATTTGGAGAGGCAAATTTAGGAAGAGGTGTCAGCATAATGCCCAAGATCCTAGTGGGCATACATTTCACCACTAGGGGGCACTGCTGACTAAGTGCCTCACTAACCCTATCTCTCTTGCAGGGCTCAGTCCTGGCAAACACACCCTCACCCTCCTAGTTATACTCACCACACAACACCAGAGGGCTTGGAGATGGTGATGCCAAGCTCTCCATGGCTCTCAGAAAGCCAGAAACCTCCATGCTCTAGTGCTGCCCCTTTTGTGGGTGGCTCCATGTGTGTGTGATCCAACTAGCATATATAGTGCCCCACTCAAAGGGAAAGCTCATCCTCTCCCCCTTCTGTTTTGATGGAGCAGATCACAGAAGCACGGTTTAACTGGATGGAGCTTTTGGGTTTGCTTGGGTTTTTCATTTATCACCATAAGTAGAAAGTGGAGGGGGAGGAGAAACATTCAAATAGCCAGCTTGTGGCTCTGGTCCTTGAGAGTCACGGGAGGGATTTGGAGATGCAAAACAATTAGCACAGATTAGAAAAACCAAGCCTCTCAATCAAATGCCACAGGAATTTGGAAAAAAGGCAAGAGCATGTTGGATTGGGGCACTCAAGGCTGTTTTACTAGAGTAGATGGGACTTAAGGGGGGGTGGTGAAGAATGAGTCAGGTTTGGATTGAGGAAGGGAGAGACAACATACTTCACCCTCAAACTCTGACAGAGAAATAATAAAAATCCACTGCTGGTGAACTTCAGTCCTGGCTTCCCATGTGGCTATGGGAATAGATTTGCTTCAGATCATACTGCCCTCTACTGGGGCCCTCCAGAACTGCCAGGGGCTCACAGCAACTTTGCAAAGAAATGCTATTCAATTGAAGCAGAATAAAGGAAGGGGGCAAGCATTTGTTAATTAATCATTTAATTTGTGCCAGGCCCTGTGCTGGGTGCTTAGGATACAATACAAAAGTGACATATTCCGTGCCTTTAAGAAACTAGCATTTTATTGTCACTGTGCCCAGAGCAAGAGATGGAAGATGGGATTGGGGGCAGGGCAAATGCACAGTGGGAGGCTGAATAAATAGCGAGATGTCTCCAGAGTGAACAGATCTGAAGCATGGTTTGGACCTCACTAGAGAGCATCTATTAGGTGAGTTTGCACCAACGTGCCAGTCAAGTTCAGACTCAGGACAGAGTTCCCAAGTGGAATAGGTTAACTCATCCAGGAAGGGAAGCATTGTCTGTGGTCCAGAAGAGGGGCAGCAGCAGGCCAGATGCTAAGATGGCTCCTATATCTGTGTGGATGGATGGAATGCAGTTTAGGGCCAGCTAGGGACAGAAAAGTTGCCCATTTTCCTCGGCCTTTGCTACCTAGTTTGTTTTCGTCTGAACCCTTGCTTCCTTCCTTAGAATCTCTAACTTTGTTTCACTTGGGGGTCAAGCAGAGCTCCAAGTTAGCTCAGAAAGAGGGCCAAGATGTGCAGTTAGATGGCGACGGTACAGTTGGGACAAAATTGCACCATTTTGTAGAACTCTCACCTGCTTACCTGCTCTTTTCTTGGGCCCTTTCTAGCTCTAGCTCAACTTCCCCAGAGTTTTGGGAGCCCAGGAGCTCCCTCATTTCTCTCTACTCCTCCCACGATACAAAGCTGTCATGGTCCTGGAAAGTGAGATTTAAGCCACTCTGGATGCTTCCTGGCACTGTCAGAACACTGATGACATTGAGTAGGGGCAACCTGAAGCCCACCCAAAGGATTCAAAAGCTTTGTGCTGACATGGTTGGCACTGGTCGGGGTCCATATGACTCCTCTACCCGCCCCTGCCTTATGCCCATGAGTAAGTACAGATAGGGATGCCCAAGAATAGCATCAGAGAAAGGGGTATGGACAAGGTGTTTCGACTGTCCTATGTGAACTGACTTCATCTTCGCCAGCCCATAAGCAGCCCTGAAGATGAGGGTCAAAGGCTCAAAGATTCAATCAGGAAGGGACCTCAGGGCTCATCTAGTCCAGTTCCCTCATTGAGAGCCACATAAAGCACAGCCCTAGTTTAAGGAAGCAGCACTCATGGAGGGTTACCAAAGTAATAAAGTGCAGAGTGGAAATTTGAGCCCAGGGCTTGTCATTTGAGCTCAAAGTGAAATTCAGAGAAGCAGTACTCTTCGTACTAACATGAGCTATATGAACAGATCCAGAGTGAAGCAAGAAGCCACACATTGTCACACACAATAATGTCCATGAAAAGAATAGCACAATGACGCTAAGTGCCTAGTTATTATGATGTCCAATTTGGGCCTTCAGCAAAAAAAAATGTGAGGAAGCACCCACTCCTTTCCTCTGAGAGGTTGGGGGCTACAGGTATGGAAGGCTGCATGCTCTGTCTGCGCAAGGTATCTGGCTCAGATGGTTTTCATTTGCTGGGGGAAGGGGAGAATCTATCTAAAAGAGATGATACCTTGAGGATTGCCTTATATTTACTTCCATGTGTACAATGGGGTTTCCTCATACAGGACATAGGCTTCTTGTTTCTGTACCGCCAGTGCCTGGCACAGAGTGAGGGCTTATAGATGCCTGTTGATGGGTTGCTTGTTCCCATTCCTGATATGTCCCCCCTCTGCCAGCCTGTTAGGATCCCATGCCCCATCACATCACCCAGCAGCCTGCCCTTGCCAGAGCCCTAACTACTCTGCTTCCCCTGCCCCTTCTACCCACCTCCTCAGATTCTGTTCTATCTTCAGCATACCCTCAGTTCTGTTTTATTAGCAGACACAGTTGAATAAACGCACCTCTTGCCCTGCATGGCAGTTCAGGGCTGTGTGATAGTCAGACTGTGCCTTTAAGCCCACCTCATCCTCACCATTTCCCTTCTGGGACACGTGCTGATACCAACTGCCTGTCTGTCCCCCCTTCAAAGAGCCATCCCCAACCGTCCCCTAGCTATCTCCTTCATCCCAGGGAGACCAGCAAGAGTGACAATGCCCACAATCCTTGATGAACGAATGGCCTTCTCAGCAGCAGAGGGAAAAGAAAGACAGAGAAGGTGAGCAAGAGAGGATCGGTGATGATAAAAGCAGAGGGAGCAAGGGGGAGCTCCCCATCCCTCCAACAGCATGCAGGCTCCTGCCTTACCCCACCAGTGCCCTCTCAATCACGCTCCTTCTAAGTTCCTCTCCCAGCTTCTTTGGTGGGGGCCTCCAGAGAGCCCGACCAACTCCTCCATTATAGCTCTGGATTCTTGGAAACCCCTTCCCCAAATACTCACCCAGGTCAAAAATGAATAAAAGCAAGAGGCCACAGACTTGGGGGTGGTCCACTCTATACAATGGGGGACTCAAGACCTAACCAAATGATGTTTAGCACTGCATTTGATTTATAACAACTGATTGTGGTATTATGATTATTCTTGTTTATGCCTTCCCATAAAGTAAATTCTTATGTTTAAGAGCTAAAAAACAAAAAGACCTAACCTAATGCCTACAGAGAAGAATGAGGGAGAGGCCAGGCTTTGGGTGGGCTGATCTTCAGTCCAAAGCAGAAGGGGAGGGGGGTACCAGGTGGTACCTGAGAGAACTCATCCACAGTTCAATTCAATAAGCCTTCAAAGCCCTAAAATGTGAAAAGGACTGTGGGGGTTACTGGGGCTGCTATGTCAAACCAAGACAGTTCTATGAGACAACATAAGCCATGAATTGGGGGGAGAGGGGAGGTGCTAGAGAATCCCGAGATATTTGGTCTATACCAGAAACCTCTTTCTCCTTCTGTGCTGTCATCTTGCCTCAGACAGCTAGCTATATGACCCTAGACAAGTCACATTTTTATCATTTTTTTAGTTGTAAACATTCATTTTAATATTTTAAATTTCAAATTCTCTCTCTTCCTCCAGCCTGTCTCCAACCCATTAAGAAGGCAAGCAATATACGTAATTAAACATGTGAAATCATGAGAAATCTATGTCCATACTAGCCATGTGGGGAAAAAAGAAAAAGAACGCAAGTGAAAATGAAATCCTCTTGAGTGTGTACTCAATTCAGCAGCTTGCTCTCTCTTTGGAGGTAGAGAGCTTTTCTCTTCAGAAGCTGGCCCAGTCATCTGGGTCACCCAGTCACTGAGCCCTCACTCGGCCTCAGTCTCCATCTGTTGTTGTTGAAAGGATCAAATGGGACATTCTATTTAAAGCGCTTTGCTAGCATTATTGTAATTATGCCCAACCTTCAAGCGTTTGGTGTGGAAGTTTCAAGAAATGGAATCATAGACAACATTAGGCAGAAAACCAGGCTGTGCCTAGTGGCAAGAGCAGTGGCAACCTGATGCACAAGAGTGTTCTAGGCTCTAGGCTCTGGGATGCTGCTCCCTAGCTTGAAAGTTCTTTCTCTAGCTTCCAAGTTTGGAGGGGTGGGAGCAGCCTCCTGAAGGACAATGAAATGCTACTCTGATCAAAAACATTTCTACCAGCCTGAAATACGCACCAAAGGGGATATTCCTTAAAGGCATTTCAACTGGATTCCAGCCAACATAATTTATGAGAGGTGGAACACATTGGCTGGGATTCCTTGATTATATTAACCCATTTGCTGTGGTCCCAATGGGACCCCATCAGGCCTTGAGGGAAGAGATCCCAGCAGTCAATGGGAACAAATTATAGAGGAAATGGGTGGGAGGCACGGAAGGAACCACAGAGGGGCCTAAAGACAATCTTCTTACTTAACAACTTTCATAAAGACACGGTTGGAAGCACCACCTGCCCTTCTAAAGTGTCATGAGCTGTATATAGGAGACGAGTGGAGAGTGGGAGGGGGGAGAGATTACTTTGTGGGCATCCACTGAGTCTTCCTGAGGCCTAATTTAATAGACTATTGAATAGAATATTGAGAAATTAAGAATATGCAGAAACGGCAGGAAAAAAGAAATGTTGACAATGTTGACAAATTTAAGTTTAAGGTACATAGAACCAAGGAAAAGCTTGACTTCAAGACTCCAGGGCGCCATGATAGGAAAGTTTTATCCCCATTGCATCAGATGCAAGGGCTGTCATCACTAGAAGTGGCCTGGTGGGCCAAGATCTTCCAGGCAACTTGGCCAAAAGAAAGTTCTTAGACTTAAGCTTTAAGTCCTAGACTTTCTATTGCTAGGAGGCTTCTCCTAGAGTTTAGACAAGCAAAGGGCCTCCACCAGATCCTGGGTGTGGCCACCACAAAATCTCTGGGCGATCTCACAGACTGGCATCACCAAGATCCTGGGAACCAAGGGTCTGCTAATATCAACTTAAGAAGATACCGAGGGTCAAGTTGTCGCCATGAAGAGGCACCTGCTTGACAGCTGCCATTACATTACCTGACTGAGCAACAGGCACCTCTCCTCCATACTGGCTGTTCAGGTTGACAAGCCTTGGGGCAATGGAAAGCTCCCAGAAGGAGGCTGGGAGAGCAGAAGCCACCAAAAAAGCCGTTGGGGCGGGCTGCAGGGATGGGATGGGGCTCATTTGAATGTGAAGAGAACAATGGCCGGACAACCCCTGGGAGTGCATAGAGGTTTGAGGGCCAGGAGAGCCCACCCGAGATGCAGGCCAGGCTTGGGTGAGGTTTTGTTAAGCACTGTGTCTTTCCTCCAGCTGCTGTTGCCCAAATGCATTTCTTCCAAGAAGTGACTGGGTTGGTAGTATATCTTATAGCCAAGAGCAAAGAAAACCGACATGTCAGTACCCGTGCAATAGCTACTCAGGGACAGCAGCCTAGGCCCTGGAGGGATCAAATAAGAGCCCAGATGCTAACAATGGGAAAAGATAGCAATCTGAGAGGGAAGCAAGCACAGCTTGGGGGGTGGGAGGGGGGGGTGGCAGGCAGTGCTGATGGCCACAGTGCTCTCACAGGCCCAGTATAACTGAGGAGAGCCTCCACTGCCCACCATGCAGTTTAATTTGGGGAGCTGACCATCAGTTCTGGGAGGCTGCACCCATCAGAATGAACAGGCTGATCAGTCGAAATAAGATCCATCAACAACTTGAGTGCAGCCCAGCCACACAATCACAACCAAACAGCCAGCTTCTAAAATCAATGCCTCTCAAGACCTGAGCTGGACCCGCAGGGGTCACCTGGGAGCCCCCAGCCCTTCAGCCTCCCACCCAAATCACCAACTGCATTTCCTCCAAATGGCTGGCTCAAGCAACACAGGAACAGGGCTGCAGTGGCCTGGCCAAGACAAAGAAGTCAAGGAGAGGTGCTCTGTGAGGACAGGAAGGTGTTTGGGCAACTGACATGGGAGGCCTGAGCATCCATCTGCTGGGGCCCACTGGGGAGCCCTGTACTGTACATCACACCCCAGCAAGAGCTCTGATGACACACCTAGGGTCAATGGCGGGGTAATGCAGGAAGAAATGATAGAGAAGAAAAACTCTCTAGCTCTACTTAGCCTGGAGCTAAGGGAGAAGGGTTGGGCCTGAATTATTCAGTCTATGGAGGATGTGGTGGAAGCCTTCTGGTTCTTGGTACCATGCTGGGGGGAAGGGGGCTATGGGAACCAGAAAATAGGAAAGGAAAGGAAAATAAAAGCAGAATGAAAATTGGTGTGTAGCTTCTTAATCAACCTGGTATTTGTGATTAGGAGAGGCTATTGACATAAGGAGAGCGACTGGATGTTTAAGGGTCTGAATAATTTTATAGCTATTAATAATTTTGTTAGTCATGCAATCGAAGCAAATGCTAGCAAGGTAATCAAATTGCATGCTTGATTGCAGAGATCAGGGTCTATTCATTGCGTTGCCAAGGCCAAGGCCCAGACCCTCTTCTCCAGATTTTCTCATATATATATATGTATGTATGTATGTATATATACACACATGTATATGTATGTATATTTATGTATGTGTGTATATGTATACACATATATGTGAGTGTATGAAAAGAAAAGGAAGGAAAAGGAAGAAAAAGGAGAGGGGAAGGAGGGAAGGAAGGAAAGAAGGAAAAATAAAACTAAAAGAAAGAATGAAAGAACAAAAGAATGAAGAAAGGATTGAGGGCATGCTAGATCGAGGATCCCTTGACCCCACTTGAGTAAACCCAGATAAAGGCACAGTGCTCTCCCCTCCAAGCATCAGAAAAGATTCCCCAGCTCTCCCTGCACATACTAGAAGGTTCACAGCTGTTCTCTCTTCCTCCATAATTCAGGGCCCTGAATGCTACTTAGTGAGCCATTAACCTGTTCCAATATAGCATTGGATTTTTCTACCCAAGGAGAGTAAAATAAAGATGCCTAATTTAGTCCCCCTTTCCCTGAGAAATAAATAGCTGTCACATGTCCAGATCACCAGAGGGCTCATGAACAGCTTGGGGCCATGGAGATCAATGCCATCCGCTCCTATTTAGAGAGAGTGAGCTGTATAGGGTTGAAATGAAGCTGCCCTAGGCTGGGAGGCCCATTGGTCAGGAACTCTTCAGAGACTCCCAGGTCAGTAGTGTAGGTTTTTGGGTACCCACCAACCACCCTGGCAAAGAGAAATCAATGGGGAAGTGCTACGCGATGACAACAATTCACACTTCGCAGTAAGATCACCGAACCTTTCCGGGGTCCAAGGGGTAAACCTGATGTAAAAATATAGTTTGACTTGTCCGTGACCCCCTTACAACAAGCTGACCAATGATACCAACAACAATAATTAAATAAGACCTTCCAAGTGAAAAGTATCTTAAAGTCGGGATCCTCACAATAACACTTTGAGACTGTTATCTCCATTTTACAGATGAAGAGACTGAGGCTGAGAGGTAATATAACTTGCCTTGGATCATGTCACTGATAAGTGCCAGATGTGAGAATTGAATCAGCCAATCAAGAAGCATTTTAAGGTGCCAATTACAATATACTAGGTATTATACTAGGAGCAAAGGAGATCCAAAGACAAAAATGAAAGCAGGCCCTGACCTCAAGAAGCTTACCTTCTCATGAGGGCAACAATCTGCACACACATAGATATGTACAATACACACACAGCATAAGAGAAGGGAGGCTAGGAGAGCCCTGAATCCAGGATTCCAGGAAACAGATGTGAGGACCCAGCTTGTGGTGTCGTGGAAAACCAAAATGGTAGATTTGGCTGGATCATGAAAGCACATGAAAGGGACTCATGGATAATACATCTGGAAAGGTAGGTGAGAGCCAGGTTTTGAAGAGCTTTAAATGATAGCAAAACATATATTTGATCCTAGAGGTAACTTAGAGCCACCAGACCTTATTGAAAAAAAGGAAGAGGAGGGAGAGGAGGGTGGCCTAATCAGCCTTGAGCTTTAGGAAAATCCCTTTGCTGGCCAGGCTGGAGGATGGACTAGAGTAGGAAAAGACTGGAGACAGGCAAGTCCCCCAGCAGGCTTTTGGTGTAGTCCAAGTGAGGGATACTGAGGATCTTAATCAGAGTAGTGGCTGTATGCATGGAAAAAAGGGGATGTAAGGCAGAGAAGTGGGTATGGAAATGCCAAGGTTTGACTACTAACTGGGTTGTAGGAGAGTGAGCCGGCCAGGATAACTCCGAGATTATGAACCTGGGGAAATGGAAGGATGGCTGCGTTCTTGACTGAAACAAGAAGTTAGGAGAAGAGTGGGTTTGTTTGGGGTGGGGTGGGGTTGGGAGGAGGAAGAAGATAATGGATTCTGTTTGGAAGATGTTGAGTTTGAGATGCCCATGGGACATCCTGTTCCAAATGTCTAACAGGCAGCTGGTGATGAGGATGGAACTTAGGGCAGGGACTGGGGTTGGACCTGGGAATCATCTACATAGAGATGATCATTGAACCCATGGAAGCTGAAGAGATAGACAAGAGAAATAGTAGAGACACAGAGGGAGAAGAGAAGAGGGCCCTGGGAAGAGCCTTGGAGAGTACCTAGTAAGAACTGGCATCCTGGAGGGGCCTAGAGCTCAGGAAGCTGAATTCTCCTGGGGTCTTGCCCACTGCCAACACTATCACATCCCATGGGAGCTATAGTCCATTCTAGGCCCATGATTAATTACACTCAAGGCTTTCCTTTGGCATAATGAAAATGGAATGTCATTTCTAAGGGGTGCCAGATGGCCAAAGCTAAAAACTCAACTTCTCTACATGGATGCAAAGAATCTGCCTTTGGCAGCAGCAACAGGCAAATGCCCACTCATTCCCAGCTACTCTAGATGAGCACACATTAGACAAACTGTGTAGGCCAGCTCTGAGGCTTAGAGGGCCAGTGATGCCTTCAAAAGGGGTTCAGTTGTAAGGGACTCTGCTTATTGGTAAAGTTGCCAAGTCTATCCTTACTGAGAACCACAGAAGTGTAGAATCCGCAGGAGGAATGGGATGCCAGCTTCCATAGAAGGGTCTCTTTCCTCTACCCTCAAAGATTTTCCACTGCAACATACCTGACAAGTGGCTTCTCAACCTTGACATGATGACCACTGGTGTGGGGAGGGCAGGGGAAGGCGAGTCCACTACCTTTGAGGAAGCTGACTCCATTTGGGGATCGTTCTTATGTCTAGGAAGCTTTTCCTATCCTCAAACCCCAATTCGCCTCTGCAGCTTGCCCTAATACTCCTGGTTCTATCCCTGGGTGTCAAGGTAAGCAAAGCCAATCCCTTCCTATCTGTGCCAGCTCTTCCAATACTTGAAAAGCCCTTGCCACAGGGAAGATCTTTGATAAGGACCTGAATTCAGCTATTCTGCCAACACTTGCAAACAGTTCTACCAAAAGGGCTATACTATGACTTGGATCACCAAAACTGGTAACTGCTGGCTTATGGAAGACCAGAGGCTGGAAGGTCACATGGGTACCCTGGGAGGGTGAGTGTGAGCAGGAATAGGTAGGATGGAGATGCTCACTTGTCTTCCGATGCCTCCAACGTCTTATCCAATGCTGTGGGCTCCCACTGATGGGCCAGCCTACTTGTAATTAACTAGGAAGGGCTCCATCTCTCTTGGCTGACAGGTCCTCAGATGGGAACTTAACAAAAAGTGTTGCAGTGCCGTGGGGCCACACAATTAATCATTCCCTAGCACTGGTCAGACTTGGGTTACTAATGCACTGTTTTATTAACCATAATGGATAGCTGTGGCTGGTAAAGAGAACGAGGAGCCTGTTTAAAGATTCATTATGACCAGTCTTGTAAGTCGAACTTGATAACCCAGAAATGAAGCCCCATTCCATAAGCATCTGACAAATATCAAGGCCTTTTTCAAACCAACTCTTGAAGAGTGAATGCATCCTCCCCTCTCTTCTATTGTCCTTGAATTCCTTGCAGAAACAATAGCCAGAAAAGAAAGAAAAGTAGTCTCCCTATGGGGATGGGACTGCCAGGAGTAAAGTGGAAACAAACTCCTAATATCCCAATGTAGGTGGTCACAGGGAAAGCTGGGCTAAGGAGGATGTGTACTTTGGTCCAGGATCCCCTCAGCTCAGCCCATCCCTGCCCCACATCAACCACGACTCTGCCAAGCACATCAAGCACATTGACAGGAAGCATTTAGCTGGGAATTTCATGTAGGCATCTCCCGAACATGACATTAAATGTGTGTTAGAACATTTCCTGTTGCCTGCATGCTCTGATCTTTTCCAAACCTCTCAATAAACAAGACCTGAGGCATGGGAGAGTAGAAATAGGAATGATACCTCTGTACCTTCTCTGCTCCTCATAATTAAGTTCCCTCCCTCCCAGCAACACCTACAGCCAGCCACAGGAAAACAAGGTGTGATGTGATCAAAGAGGTCCTGGCTTGGTCACTATAAATGGCAAATATTTACTAAGGACTTCTCATGGACAAGTCTCTTCAGCTGTCTGGTCCTTTGTTTTCCTACCTACAAAGGGGGAGCCTTGGAGTAGCTAATCTCTAGGGTCTCTTTCAGCTCTGGCAATTGATGGGTCTATGGTCTTAAACACTTTGAAGTGATTCTCACTCTCTTAGAAAATGGAATAACATTGAGGTACCACAAAGAACAGGAGTACTATGCCCTCTCATAAAAACGATTATAGTTGCTTTGGGCTGGAGGCTTGCGAAGGCCACAGGGAAGGTGAGCCCCTAGGGAAACAAGATTTTCATCAAATTCACTGCACTGGCTCAAAAGCCCAGCAGGAATCTGCAAAGAGGTGGCAAACCACCTCCCCACTAGACAGTCTCTGAGAGCAACCCTGGCCCTTTACAGGAAGAAACTAGGCCACCCTAAAACAAGAGATCTGGCCTAACTAGCTATGGGACCTCAGGCAAGCCACCTCACTGCTCTACTGCAGCTGCCTCACTTGTAAAAACTGTAGACCATAGTGGTTAGGGATCACTGAGGCCAGGCCCCTATACATCTTCCCTAACTGGATGATCTTGTGAGATCCCTTCCTGCTCAAAGATAAAGAGTTATAAAGTCCTAAGACTATCTCCAACTCTTCCCAATGACAAAATTGCCATCAGCTTGGAGGAGTGCAGGCAATTAGGTGACTATGACAGGTGAGGTTCAGAGGCAGGAAGGAGAAAAAATGAAGAGAGCTCACTGGTGGTCACCTGCTCTGGACTCCACACAGTCCTTTTGGTTGTTCAGTCATTTTTCAGTCATGTCCAACTCTCCCTGCCACACAGTCCTGCAGATTGAATATTCCAGCTTGGGAGACCTTCAGGTGCACAAAAGGATACTTAGCACTGGCTCCCAGGGAGCCAACAGTATCCACCAGAGGAGCTCCAGAAGCCATATTGCTCTGGCTTGTCATTTGGCAGAGCCACTGAAAATGCCAGCTTGGGTGTCATCTCAACCTTGCAGGAGTATCTACAAGTAAGCACAAGTTTATGGCAGGAGATACAAGAACTTTCCTGCTCCAACCCTTCCCCTCACTTCTTTTGGTATTACTTTGCCTATACATCATAACTTTGGACATAACTTTGGACGCATCCTGCCAGTAGAATATAAGCTTCTTGAGGGCAGGAACTGTTCATTTTTGGTTTTGTCTTCCCAATACCTCACAGAGCATTCGGCATGTCCTGGACAGTATGGCCCTGTAACTCTCACGTTGGAAACTCACTTCCAGGATGTAGGCAATAGTGTGATGGAGCCAGCCCAAACTGGCTCCAGAGAGCTGATTATTAAATTTTCTAAACTTAAGAAAATGATAGAGAAAATGTTAATAATGTAAATTAAATTTTTAAAATGTGTCATGGTCCTTCTCCCCGCCAACAATCTCTGGTTGTTAACCTTTGAACAACATACTCCTGGGTATCACTTTGTGTGTAAATCAGAATCTCTACGAGTTCCTGGGGCTCTAAGGGTCTTAAGGACTTGGTCAGGGTCACTCAGACAGTATGTGTCAAAGGCAGGTCTTATTCGTCAAAGACCTCCCCTCAATCCAAGTGATCAGGCTGCCTGTCACCCTCTTAGAAGTGCTATGTGAATTGATTTGAAACTGAATAGAGATTCATCTTGGGAAACTGCATCCTTGCCACAAAGGATAACTTGCCAGTAAAACTCCTGGGTCCCAGCATGCTTTGGGAGGGTCCTTGACATGCTTTGGGGGATGGCCCTAGCACCACTTCCCAACCCATTTTCCCCAGACTGTGGTTGCTTCAGGCTATTGCCTCCATCCAACCAAGGGAGAACACATCCCATGGATCCTGACAGAAGCAGAAAAAAGGTTTCTCATCAGAGATCAACAATGAAGACCAAAGCTACTTTGAAAGAAAGGAAACATTGTCTCTTCTGATTGCTTTCTACACAAAACAGGCTTCTCTCAAAGGTTCAGTGTAACTTCTTAATATTGATGTTTCACGGGTGCTTATGGGGAGGAGGTGGACCCTCCCATTAGCAATCTTGTTCACTTTTGCTGAAATGCCAAGAAAGTAACTCAGTGAGCACATCAAGGAATACTCCTTTGGGCTAATCCTTCAGTAGCTTCCCTAGGGCCTTCAGTGCATTTCATGATGGATTGTTCTGCCACATGATAGGACTGAGAGAATCCATCCTCTCACTCAGCCCCAATCACCTAGCACCCTTTCTTTTTTTCATTTTATTATTATTATTTTTTAAATTAACTTGTTTGTTCACTTTTAGGTTACAAGATTCTGTTCCATAGTCACTTCAGTTATAGATTTTTCTCCCCTTCCTCCCCATCCCCCACCCGACCCCCCCCCATGGTGGCATACAATCATGTATAGGATCACCTAGCACCTTTTCTAAGAGCCCTGTGCAAAATATGTGGTGCATTGTTCTATATGGAAATGAGGAAGCCAAGCACAAAATCTAAGGAGAGAGTGGCCCCTCCTCACTACCCAGATAATGAGTTGGATTCCATTCACCTTAAAAAGAAAGGTGCTAAGGGAGTGTCTCTCAGGGTGCCCTTATACCCTCCCCTTCCATTAGCCAGAATACTCGTTTTCTAAACTATCACTAGAAAGGAAATTTGGGACCTCCGCTGCCTGGCCTGAACCTAAGCAAACTTGATTTCTGGGGTGAGTGATGAGAAAACAGTAACGAGATATGCAGCTCTAGGGCAGGGAAACTGAGGCTTTGTTCCTCCTAAGTGGGTCACTTGGTCTCTTCTCAGTCACCACCATTACAATTCTGATGCTATGGAACCTTTCTTTTCCCTACCACTGTGCTCCTTCCTCCTGGGAGTTGAGGGGTTGATCACTGGGAATGGAAATCTGACTTTCTGGGGGACAGGTTGTCACCTCTCTGCACCCAGGGCGGATTATCTTCTGGCATGCCCCCACCACCCCCACAACTGAATTTGTTCCTGGTACATATAGCTCTGGAGGGGCTGGACTGGAACACCTGGGGAGGGAACTAGCCTGAGGGACTTCCTGGGGAGAGGGGAGTGATCTCTAGAATCTGGGGGTCTCTCTGCATGGGATTCAGAGATTCCCTCTGCAGAAAGAACTTCTCTGGTCAGAAACTGTGAGCAGCCTTCTGCTAATTGGCAGAATATTGGTGGATATAGCCAAAGCTAGGGCACTCAGATGAGTTCCCAGAGATCAGATGCTAAATAGGGAGTCTTAGTGAGAAGGTCCAAGACAAGTCTTCCCAGCAGAAGCAGTGTTTCAAGGCTTGAGGATGGCCAGGTGGACAGACCATAACCCCAGAACTGAGATAAGAAGAACAAGTGAGCTGCTGACATGACCATCTGGGAGGGCTCTACCTCGAGTTTCTGGGATTTGGGTGTGAGGCGCTTGATTGGAAAGTGGAGGGGTGGGGAAGGTTGGCAGAGGAGGGAGAAGAACAAAGAGGTAATAAGACAACACCAGGGACAGGCTAATTCCCAAGACATTCAAGCCTCCACTCTACCCCTCCCCCTGAGCCATTCAGTGGAGAGTTCCCAACCTCTCAGGGTGTTTCATAATGGAAATGGAGGTCTCTGGCAATCTACATGCTTCCCTTGACATTTCAGGGCTCTTGTCCCAGAATCTCTCAGTTAGACAGCTGTGGAAATCCAGGTCGGGATTTTCCTTCCCCTATCAAGGCTCACAACACTGATTTGGAAAGAATCTGCATTCCCTGAGAAGGCTCTGGGATACACCCGAATCTGAGGAGCCATGGAGTCTCTCTCTGGACTACAACTCCCAGAAGTCATTGGGGGATGTTTCTGGGAAGAGAATATGGAAAAGAGCTGGGGGAGGAAAGAATACTGAAATAGGAAAGAAGAGCTTCCTTGGGAGACCTTACCAGCAGGAGCCACATCACAGCAGTCAGTAAATGCCTGTTGAATTGAACTGGGAACTCATGAGTCACTTTTTTCCAACCTGATCAATCATCTACTTTGGGAAGGAAAGGAGAGGGCAGGCAATCAGGGGCCTGCTGGAACCTGCTCACAGTGGCTTGGGAAAGCCGATTGTTAAATTTTTAGTGTGAATGTTTACACCTTGGAAATCAGCTAGCTACAAATCAGGACTGGATTTATTGCTCTGTCAATTGTCTAGACCTAAGAAAGGAATGGAGGAAATGTCAATAATGAAGGTTAAACTTTAAAGTGTGTCCTGATCCCATTCCCCCCTACCCCCCTCAGAGTTGGTTGTTAAACATTTGCCAACACATCAATGAAAGCTCTCCACAAGATTTTGGGGGAGCCCAGGGCTGGCTTCCCTTCCAAGGGGTCAGAGTGTGACTCTTAGAACTGGAGCTGGAGGCCCAGAGCCATTGGATATTTTTTTTTTCATTTTGAGAGACAGACATTGGGAAATGCCACACATTTTATTTAGAAATGCAGTTCACCCAATGGGACCTCAGACTCCAAGACTGAATTGTCGAGGCCCTTGGCAGACAGCACATGGTATAGCAAGAGAGTCTGATCATTAGGCCCAACAGGGTCAGTGAAATTTAACATCACATTCACTTGAGTTGTCACTCCATGGCCTAGCCAGGGAGCTGACACCAGATCAATGGCACTGGGGGGGGGGGGGTCACTGAAGGAAGATTGATAGATGTACTCCCCAAGTTCCCGAGTGGCAGTTAACTTTATCCTCTCATGTCTGACATCTTCAGGTCCCCCAAAGGAACTGGGGCTCCAGCTGAGCAGCTCCCAAACCCCAAGGCCTGCTTCTGATCTTTTCCAAAGCAGGAACCTGAGCCAAATGAGCCCAGGAGATCCACTCTGGCTTTAACACTATGGGGGTCTACCGTAAGATAGACAGAGAAAGTCCCCAGCTGGCTCATTAGTATGGCCATCCTAGACCAGCAGCCCAGATAGGCAGGGAGCTGGGTCCAGAAGGGAAGAGGAGGAGGGAGGCAAGAGGGAAGCACGAGGGGCTTGTCATGTCCTCAGGCTTCTCCTTGAAACAAAGGCCTCTGCTATGTCCTACCTACAGGACCTTGCACATGTCATTTTACTTCACTGGACCTCAGAGTTTTCTCTCTAAACTGGGTAGAAGTTAGCCTCAGTCATCTCTGAGGTCCCTTCCAGCTCTATATCTATGACCCTCTAAAGAGAAAAGAACTCCAGAGAGATAATGACTTTACTCCAGAGCACTTCAAGATGCCTGCTACAGCCAGAGACCATCCAAGATCATGAAGCACATAGCTTGTATCAGCCAGAGGAGCCTAGCAGAGGGGAGATGAGTTAGTGGCAAAGTCAGGGCTTGAGGAAGGATTCCTGAGGGCTGGCTCGGTGTTCTTCCTAGTGTACCATGCTCCCCAGTTCCTCCTATCCATACACACAGCATCCATACAATGGGATGCCTTTGGAAAGGTGATATTTTCAACAGAAGACTAACATCCCAGCCCTTCACCCCATCTCCAGGCCTTCCCAGAAAGAGTGGGGGCTAGGAAGGCACAACTACTTGGAGGTCTCCAGATGAAGCTGTCACAGCAATTGAGTGGATAAAGAGGGTAGATAAAGCACAAATATAATCAACATCCTAAAAACATTTGGAGAGGAAAAAAGCTCTGCTATCTAGGGTCAGGAAAAAAGGCTGAATTTGGAGTCAGTGGACCCGGGTTTGAGAATCTCTACAGTTCCTCCCAGTTCTAGCTCCATGTGCCCAAAGAGAGGCCTGGTAAGCCAGGTACAGTGATTCAGGCCAGTTGGGCCAGGGCCCCTCCCGCCATCCCCAGCCTAGCCAAGGGGCTTGTACATCCATGAGATGGCAATGAATTATTGAAAAGCTTCTGTTTAGAACACTGAGCTTGGCCATTTCCTACAAATCAAATTACCGGTGGATATATTTGATTGTAAACATATTTAGAAAATGATTTCATTGTCTTTGGGGATTCTCTCCGCTCCCCCCAAAAATATCTTCTTTCCATTAAAGGGCTACAAAGTTAAAAAAAAAAAAAGTCACAAAGTCCCAGAAACATGCTCTCACTGGGGAACACACATCCCAGCCACCAAAACAAAGAAATTCAATCGTGAAAAATGAAAACCTATTATGAGCAATGGAACCTACTGCAAATCATGCCCAACATCCTGAAAACAGAAAGGCCTCATCCACAGCCAATCCACGAACACATGCTTCTCCAGGCAACACATGGCGTATTTTTAGCTAGAGAGACCCAAATTCCATTTATAGCTCACAGGCCACACAGCTAATGTGGTTAAGCAGGTTAAAGTGTGGGGCCAAGAGATCACCTGGTACCACAAACATCTCATTTTCAGGGCCATCCCTCAGGACGAGCTCTTGAGCCCGAGCTGGTAGCCCCACCATACTTGATCTCTGGCAAGCCATGCAACCCAGGCAAGAGCCAGGGCTTGGCAGCCCCTTTGTTGGCCGCCTTAATCAGAAGAATCTCTTGAAAGTGAAACATCAAGTAGCGCCAAGTGTCAAGTTCATTCTGTTAAGATCTGGAGGCAGGGACAGAGGATTCTAAAACAGGATTTCCAAGTCCCATCCATGAGCTGCCCTGTTCCTTCTTTCAGGGCCTCGGTTTCTCCATCTAAAACCACAGGAATCATTTAAGTCTAAATCACACAAGCATTACAATTTGTGATGAATTATCAGGCACAGGCCCATGGGAAATGTGAACAAGAGGAGGAACTAATCAGTCATTCATGTACCCAGTCATTCAATATGTGTTCATTTAAGGCCTATGCATTCTAAGCCCCAGCCTAGCTATGACTGAACAGGACAAAAAGAATCCAAAGCACACTCTCTGCCCCCAGAAGCTCACATTATAGTTGGGAGACACATTTTAACGCACATAAAATGCAAAATAACAGAAGATAACAATATACAAGACGTCACAATTCAGTTCAAGTTAATACACATCTAGTGAATACCTACTGAAAGTTCCTGTAGAGATGCATGGCACAGAGCACTCATCTCTAAAGAATCAATGAAAAGGATCCCCCAGAGGGAAGCAGAGAGACTGCAACACATTCCAAACCAAAGAAATCTGAGTGAAACAAGGAGATAGGCTGGTCACATGGTGAGGGCAATGGCTGCCTGATGGATAGACCTTGGAGCCTAGTGGCACTTTCAAAATGTCCAGAGAAAGGAACCCCCTATGGTGAATGAATGGACAAGAGTTACACAGGATGGGCAGAAATGGGTGGGTTTGTAACCTACTTTGCTGGTGAGAATGTCCATGTTGGCGAAATCATAAATCCATTTGAGTGCTGGATAGTATACCAGGTACCGTGGTAGGAAGTGGCAATACAAAGACAAATGGAAGGAACATTGATCAAATGCCTATTACTTATATGACCCTTTACTAGGCTAATACAAAGATGAAAACAAAGCAGTCTCTGCCCTCAGTGAGCTTACATTCTCCTGGGGGGAAATGCCATCTTCACAGAAAAATAAATACAAAATCTATACAAAGTAAATACAAAAACAAGACATAGCTACACAGAGGGTTTTAGAAGGGCACAGGCAAGCAGACCACATCTTTATCATTGTACAATTGACCAAAATATGGAGACAATGCAAGATCCTACTGTACGTATTGTGGCCTTCAAGTCTCTTTCTTCAAACAAGGTACGCCTTCCATACCTCAAACTTATTCCAAATTCCTTGAAAGATATAAGAGACATGCTTGTCTCTGATGGACCTCTGATCATTAGCATTAGGGAAGGTAATAAAACAGAGAGACATGGGCTCACCAAAAGTATTCATTACTGTCATGAAATCAGTCAGAGTTCAAGTGGAAGAGGGATTCTCTATGGAGAGAGATCTTTCAGAAGGTCCTGTCTGCAGATGACATTTTGTGATTGTATTGAACCCCAGAACATTGCATGGCCTTCTGGAAGAGTTTGGCCTGACCATCCACACAGGGAAAACTAAGTAGATAAGAATGTCTATTGTACAGATTATGACATGAAGTCAGATGGACAACCTCTGTGGGTGTCTGTGTATGTATAAATATAGATATGTATGGTAAAAAAAGTAGAAAGAGGGGGCAGGTAGGTGGTGCAGTGAATAGAGCACCGTCCCTGGAGTCAGGAGGACTTGATTTCATATCCTGCCTCAGACACTTAACACTTACTAGCCATGTGACCTTGGGCAAGTCACTTAATCCCAATTGCCCTACCTTCCCCCCCCCTCCAAAAAGCAAAAAAAAAGTAGAATGAATTGGACCCAGAGAAGCCTGGGTGCCCTATGGGAAACGAACTGCAAAATTATTTTAATGACCCCAAACTCCCCATCAGAAACAAAGATCCTCCTTTTAAATACCACCATGCTTCCAATGTTGTTCATTTTCAAAAAATTAAGAATCAGTGTCACTCAGAGGGCAGTGGAGAGGTACCCTGTTGATGTGAGTGGGCTGCAACATGAAACAAGGATGGAACTTACATGAAGCACTAAAGTAAAGGATATCATTAGGGGAAAACATGCATGATCAACAAAGACATGGCATCCTTCACTGGCATCCTCAAAGGGCAGAAGAAATCCAGGAAGAGTCCCAGTCCATTGAGCAGATAAGAACCATACAGGATGGGGAGACATGGATGGGCTGGAGAGGAGGCCTTCACTGAGGAGATCACAGATCCGTTTGATTGCTAAAGTCAAAGGCAGAGGTCCCCAGAATACAATGTGAACCAGATTCAAATGTTTAACCAAATAAAGAAAAATACAATTCAACCATAGACCATGTGAATTTGTGGTTTTCTAAGTTAATATACATCCAGGAGGGAACCATTTCTATTGGAGTTTGACACCACTGGTTAAGAGGCTATGGAACCTCAGAGAGTACCATGGATGACACCAACCAGAAAGGGCTTCATGGAGAAGATGGGGTATAAATTGAACTTTGGGGCACGGGTAGGAACTGGAGAAGAAGAAAAGAAGAGGGAGAGCAAGGCTAATGCCATGAGCAAATGCACTCAGGAGAAAAAGAGTGGGGGGAGAAAAAGTATGTGGGGGACAGAGAGCAGACAAGCCTAGCAAGAGAATGGAACAGGACAGGGTGGGGTCAACACAGGATGCAGAATACTGTAGAACAGTCTCCAGTGCCAGGTTAAAGAGCCCAGACTATTCTGGAGGCAACAGGAAGTCACTGGCAGCTTCTGAGCAAAGTAATGTGATTCAATTTAATTCAACAAACATAGGTTAAATACCTGCTGTATACCAGGGGCTGGGGATAAAAAACAAAACAAAACAGCTCGCCTCTTAAGATATTTATGTTCTATTGGGAAGGAGGGATTTGGAAGGAAAACAAAATAATGTTTAAAATAAGAAGCCATTTCAAATCCAGATCAGAGCCTGTGGTATGGGAGTCATTCGTTCTTCTTTCTTTCTTTCTTTCTTTCTTTCTTCCTTCCTTCCTTCCTTCCTTCCTTCCTTCCTCCCTCCCCTCTCTCTTTCTCTCTCTCTCTTTCTTTCTTCCTTCTTTCCTTCCTCCCTTCCTCCCTCCCTTCTCTCTTTCTTTCTCTCTCTCTCTCTTTCTTTCTTTCTCCCTTCTTTCCTTCCTCCCTCCCTCCACTCTCTCTTTCTTTCTTTCTTTCTTTCTTTCTTTCTTTCTTTCTTTCTTTCTTTCTTTCTTTCTTTCTTTCTTTCTTCTTTCTTTCTTTCTTCCTTTATTTCTTTCTTCCTTTCTTCTTTTCTTTCTTTCCTCCCAGGAGGAGTGTTATTTACAAGCTCAGTTGTTTCCTTCACCAAGGTACCAGACTTCCACTAGATTAACAAGGGCAAAGTCGCTGCTAGCTAAAGGCCACCCAGGAAAAGTCACCTTTGAAGCTGCCCAGCAGCCAAGGCACTCTTGCTACTATGCCTTTCTCCCCGTTCTTTATAACTCAAGTGTACTCATCTGGAGTAACCCTTTCAGTTTGACTGAGTGTGGTCATGGCCTCTAGCAAACTGAATCTCTGTGCAGTCTTGATAAATACATCTCTAGAACTGGTGAACTGTATCACAAGATCATTTAACGTGCAACAGGCATGAGTCGGGGCTTTCACACCCTTCCTGCCAGCAAGCAGTCAATGCCAAGTTATTGATGGCAGGCCTGCCTTGAGTCACCAGAGCCCCATCTAAGGGGCTTGGGGCAAAGAAAGATGGAGGACCTAGTTGGATCTTCAGGGAGTTTTCCATCTAATGGAGGGAACTGGACATTTCGGGGAATGGAGCCTGAGACCCAGGCAAGTTCCAAAAAGGGGCCAGAGCATGAAGAAACCCAAATGAGAAACGCCTTGAAACAGTAGCAACAAAGTCAGATGAATACAAAGCAAACCAGTTAACAGGATGCTTTGAGAGTGAGGCAGTGTTCAGAAGAATTCTGAAGAGAATCTGATATGGGAGAAAAGGGTTATTTTGATGGGGAGAAGAATAGTCTGAATACCTTTGGAGACAAAGATAGTATATTTCCAACTAACAGGGTATCTAGCTTTCCTTAACAGACATCAGCCATTCTTCTAAATTTGAGGAACCCATGAATTAGGTCACAAGTTCACTCTGCCACTTTCTCTACATCCTGTGCCAGCTGAAGGGTTTAGGTCTGGTTTTTGTGTTTTTGTGGGTGTCCAGTAATGGCTCAGGTGAGACAATGCACAGCACCTTGCCAGACTTGATCAACACCACTCTGAGCCTCAGTACACATGACACGCCTTCAGACACTGAACTGTTCAGATGAACAACCTGGGTACAACACTCCATCTCCTATCTCCATGCCTTTGTACAGGCTGTCCCCCATGCCTAGAATGCCCTCTCTCAGCACCTCTACTGCTTAGACTCTCTAGTTTCCTTCAAAGCTCAGCTCAAGCACCACCTTCTACGAGAGACCTTTCCTTATCTTCTCACTTGCTAATGCTTTCTCTATTCCTAAATTACCTTTGCATGTACTTAGAATGTAAGATCCTAGGAGGCAGAGGCTGTTTCATTTTTGTCTTCATATCATTAGTCCTACTACGTTAGCTCGAACATAGTAGGTGTTCAATAAATGCTTATTCATTGATGTCTGAGTCAGCTGTCTCTGATCCAATTAAATTCAATACTCAATCAACATCAGTCCAATGGAAGGGAGCTCATCTAACATCCTTGATTTTACAGGTGGGGAAAACAAGGCCCACAGAGTGGAAGGACTGAGAGCAAAACCATGTCTCCTGACTCCAAAGGCTCTTACTTTTGCATCAGGCTGCCTCAAACCTTTATCAGAACCAAAGGGGCTTTGTCACACTGGAAGGGATCTCAGAGATCATCTAGTTCAGTCCCTTCATTTTCAAGAAGGGAAAACTGAGGTCTAGAGACAAGTGAATTGTCCAAGAAAGGTGGGGACATCAGATAGAGCAGGTAAGGAAGCATTCAGAAGCTCAGAGGGCAGTTTCCTTCAGCTGGGGGCCTTGGTGGTCAGAATGCAAGGAGTTGAGAAGAGAATGAATGGTTATGAGTTAGTTGGAAATGACTGAGAAAAAAGAAATGAAAGAGAACAAGAGAAAGAAAGAGAGAGAGAAAGGAGAGAAGTAAGGAAGGAAGGAAGGAAGGAAGGAAGGAAGGAAGGAAGGAAGAAAAAAGCATCAAGAAAACAAAAAATACACAGAAGAAAACAGAGAGTCCAATGGAGTAATTTTGTTACCCCCGTTACATTTAACATACATCTTTTTAAAATAAACATACTATGGGCAACAAAAGTTGACACTTCCCTAACATGCTTCTCTTTTTCGTCCCTGAACATTGTAATGTATATTTTGTTGATATTTGTTAGGTTCATGATAAAAAAGGAAATCTTTTTAAAAAGTGTGGTGGAGAATCGGAACTGAAGGTGAGAATGTCAGGCTTTTTCTAGGAGTTTGCCTATGAATGAGATCACACCTCCCAGCCTTAGGGCTGGAGGGGACCCTGGAGGTCATCTGCTCCAAGATGAAGCTGAGGCCTCTGGAGGGGAAGGGCAAGTGCCCAAGTAGTAGTCAGTGATGGATGTAGGATTTGGACCTATTGTTACCAAAATGGCAGCAGCGATTATCAGGAAGTGGTGGCTTCTATACTTTCGGGGGTTCCAAAGCCCCTCCCTATCTACTAGAGGCTCCCATTCAATCTGGCCTGGAAGTCCAACAGAGCCATGAAGTTCAAGTGTGTATAGAACAATAGCACCTTGCATGGGACCTGAGAACAGGGAATAACAGCCCACTCACAAAAGCTATTCAACACTGGGAAGTCAATTGGAGGCCTGCGCACTGAGGGCTGCTGTGGTATAGTGGGCAGAAGTGTCTCACTGTGACAACAGTGGACCACAGGATGCTAGACTGAGAGCTGGAAGGGATCTTGGAGGTTCTCTTGACCAACTCTTTCATTTGCCAAGAAAAAAAACTTGAAGCACTAAATGGCAGAACCTGAGTCCTCAGCCTCCAAATCAGTGCTTTGTCCACTATCCAGTCAGAAAGGCTTGGGTTCAAATCCCCTCCTCTGACACTTATTGGCTGTGTGATTCTTGACAAGTCTCTGGGCCTCAATTTCCTGATCTGTACAATGGGCATAATAATGGCACCCACTTTAGCTGCATTTAGAGACATTTAGTAAGTGTCTGAGGTGAGATTTGAACTCATGAAGATGTCTCTTCCTGACTCTAGATCCACTGAGCCATCTAAATAAATATGTATAAACAAGCTGTATACAAGATTAACAGGGAATAATTAAAAGAGGAAAGGTGTTAGAATGAAGAGAAATTGGGAAGATTGGAGTTGGGACTTGAAAGTAGCCTGGGAAGTCAGAAGACAGAGATGAGGAAGATGAGCATTCCACACATCAGGGAATGCTGGATCAAAGAAGGTGTGATGGGAATGAAGGTGGGAGATGACTGGAAAAATAAGAGGGGGCTGGGTTATGAAAGATTTTTGAAGGCCAAGCAGAAGATTTTGCGTTTGATCCTGGAGATGACGGGGAGCCAATGGAGTTTATTGAATAGGGGAGTGACATGGTCAGATCTGTGCTTTAGGAAAATCAATTTACTGGCTCAATGAAGAGTGGACTGGAGGAGGGAGAGACAGGCCAACCCACTGACAGGCTATTTACAAGATGTGACATGATGTGGGCCTGCACTCGATTGGTGGCAGCATCAGAGAAGAGGAGGGAGAGGATCTGAGGGATGTTGCAAAGGCCTTGGTAACAAATTGGCTGTTGGCAGGGCAGAGAGGAGAAACAGTGAGGATCCAGGAAGACTGCTGGCTTGTGAGCTGGAAGAGATAAAGGAAGATAATTAGCAGAGATGGAAGGACCAAGTTAGTGTTATGTCAAAATGGAGAAGATGTGGGCATGTTTGTAGGCAGTAGGGAAGCAGCCAGTAGGCAAAGAAAGACTGGTAATAAGTGATCGAGTGAGGATGACTAAGGGTATCATCTTCTGCACGACTTGAAATGGAATGGGATCACTTGAGCAGGGAGGGCTTAGCCTTGGTAAGGAGCACATCCACCTCCTCATGTGAATTGGGTGAAGGAGGAGAGGGGGCAGAGGGCACCTGAGTGATAGGAGACGAGGAAGAGGGAAGAAGAGGGAGCTCATAGGGAATGGCCTTATTGTTTTTTTAACAAAATATAAGGCAAGGATCTCAGCTGAGAGGGTGGGAAGAGGTAAAGCAATGGGAAGTTGGGAAGAGGGATGAAAAGGTTTAGAAGAGCCACTGGGAAGAGTGGGAGGATAAGTTGATAGGGAAGTATAGTAGGGTTGCCTAGCAGTGCAAAGGGCCCACCTGAGATTGCATAACATCAGTTTGTAGTGGACTCAGTCAGAATGGTTGTGTGATTTTCTCCACCTTCTTTCAGCTGCACATGGGAAAGAGTGACGGCAGCAAATGGGAGGAGTAATTCAAGATTGAGGCTTGGCAGGGCAAAACTGGTGAAATGATAAGAAGGATAGAGATTCGAGAGAAGAGGACAATGTAGAGTTGAATTGAGATCAAGATGGGGAAAAAAGGAGAGAGTGGTTAGTGTTGGGGAGATGGCCTGGGAGGGAATTGAGGGGTCAAGGGATTAGCGGTCACAGAGTGGACAAAGCTTTACTAAGGGAAGGCAGACGGAGAGGGAGAAAGTCAATAAATTATGGTCAGATAAGGGGAGCTAGGGATTCTTGGACATGGAGGTGGTACATTTGTGGGTGATAGCAAGGGTGTATGACCATCTTCGTGTATGGCTGACATGGGATGGAGGAATAGCTCATGAGAAGTGAGTAGGCCAGTCGCTGAGTAGTTAGGGTGTTTGAGGGAAAGTCTACTGAAGTCCCCTTGTATAAGAGCAACTATTGGAGAGAAAAATTGTGATCCAGGTACCAAACTCATTGAGGAAAGAAAGGGAGTGACCTCAAGGTTTAGAGACAACAGCTACCAGGACTTTAACCTGGTAGTAGAGGTGAACTGCATGAACCTCAAAGGAGGAGAGGTTACTAAATGATGGGGGTAGACCCTGGAGGTAGCCATGGGGAGCTAGCAGTATTCCAACTCTCCCACCTCCAGCAGTGAGTTGAGGAGAGTGAATGAAGGCACAGCCAGTACTGGTGGGGGGAGCCGGTTTCAGTAAGAGCTGGTAGATGGAAGGAGTGGGCCTTTCCAGATTCCCCCAGGTATTCGTGCCCCACTACCCACCCCTCCCCCAACAAACTACTTTGACTGTTTTGTATTCATTTATGTGATATGTCCTGTTGTTCCTTAAGGGTTGGGCCCATTTCATTTGCATCTTTGGGCCTCTAGGATCTCCCACAGTGCTTAGCATCTAGCAAGTACTTTCATAAGTGGTCAACAGAATTGAACTGAATTGAATTCGGTGTGAACTGAATGTGGATTTTCTTTATTTCTAGCTGAACAGGGCCCTAAGGATTGTCTAACCCAAGCTCTTTATCTTACAGATGATGAGACTGAGACCCAAGCAAGGCCGAAGACTCTTGAAGCTACTAACCCAAGCTCAAAAGGAACTCATCTATGTTATTTTGCATAAAAGTATTTACTAAATGTAAAAGGCCCAAACTTCCAATCTGCAAAATACAGTGAAAAGCACTAATGAGGGCAGCCTAGTGCCAGCGCCTTTCAGGCCGATATTCTCGAGGCACGGCACATACGGACCGTCCAGACGGAGCTGACAATCAGTGGGGCTTGTGGCTGGCTCTCTTGGCGAGAGAATGGAGCCTGCTGCTTCCAGTGGGCAAGAGGGGCAGATGTCCCGAGGCCCCTGCATGACAGGGGGCCAGCCCATAATGCAAAGCACTTGTATACAATAGCTTCACAGTCAAAAAGAGAGGCAGATGCGACTTCTGTCAAGCTTTGTCAACAATGCCCATGTTCAGAGGTTGGTACCTCTTGCACAGCAGGCCCCCAGGCAAGCCTGGCAGAGCTCTCCTACTCTCAGACATGGATTGCCTAGGTGAGGCTGTGTTCAAAAAGTGTAACTGATCAAAGCCTTACTATGGACAGCTAGGCCCCAAAGACAGGCCCACACAAAGTGCCAAAGTGGGCAGAGACATGCTTAGAAGCCGAAAGGCTGCTCTCAAATCCATTTTGTAAGAATAGCAAGTACATCTATCCCCAACACAGAGGGCAAGATGGAAAAATAATCCAAGGGACACAATAACAAGTTCCCCTCAGTAGAATTACAAGCTACCTGAGGGCAAGAGCCTAGGCTACTTTTATCTCTATCCCCAATGCCCAACACAGTCCTTGGCACAGAGTAGACACTGGACAAACAATTGTTGAGTTGGTTGTTGACCAACAGGGGGTTGACCCTGGACTGTGGATACATTGAATTAAAGAGGCCTTAGGAAGAGTCATCTTGTCCCTTTCCCAGAGCCTCCTAAGGTGGAGAGCCACAACACAGGAATCCAGAAGCTTCCTTATAGATGCTTGATCTCTTGGTGGGGAATGGCCTCTGCTGTTGGGCCACTCATATGGGATGATAGAGCCTTGAGGGAGAGACTCAGAGGTCAGCTAGACCAACTCCCTCATCTTCCAGATAGGAAACTGAAGCCCAAATATGGGAAGTGACTTTCCCAAGATCACAAAGCTCAAGCTTTTAACGGAGGTTCTCCACCTCCAAGTTCAATTCCAACTACAGCATCAACAATTCAGCAGCTCATGGGATTAAAAATAGAGAAATGAAGCATTTATTAATCACTGACGACCACATGTCAGGCATTGTGTTATAATGCTGGGGATGTAAATACAAGAAAACAAGATGGCCCCAACTCTTGAAATATTTACGTTCTTATGGAGGAAGACAACACAAAATGGAGAAAAGAGAGGAGGGGGAAGGAGAGGCAGCAGGCCTCTGACCCCCTTCCAATCCCATCTAGGACAGTCACTTGCTGTTTGACCATAAGCAAATCACTGAGCCTCAGATAAGCTTTTAAGACAGATGAGTGGCATCTGCCTCAGTAGACAGAGTGAACCCCTGCCATCCTCTGATGAGATCACAGAATCTGACACAGTTCACTATATCACACTGTATCTCTGTCTCTGTCTCTGTTTCTGTCTCTCTGTCTCTCTGCATGAGGGGATGATAAGTCTCTGGGATTTTTAAGCAATGATTCTCCCTTTCCCCAATCACCCATTAGTGTGATCAAGAGTGGACTGCACTACCAATCTTGGCCCCAGAGATCAGACAAGGAAATGTACCCGCCTCTTTCCCTTGGAGAAGTGGACATGGAATGGACACCATGAGCATGGAATACCAAATACTCTGGCAGTTAGTCGATGTATTTGTTGTTTTGTCTAACTGCTTTTCCCACCTTGTTATGAGGGAAGGCTCACTGGGGGTAGGAGGGCATCAATAACACTTGAAAATCAAGAAAATAGCTTAAGAAAAGTTTGTCTTGGCTATCACAATGTATCACAAGAAATGGGTCATGTAATGCCCTCCAGCCTGGGAGAGGCAGAGAATGCTTTGAGGGATGGAAACTGTATAGCCCAAGTTGGCCCCCCACCCCAAGAAAGAGTGAAAATGGTGTGTGTAAGGCAACACAGCCTTGTCCGCCGCCCTCTCACCCAGCAGCCCAGCATTTAAGAAGCTTCCTTAGATCCTTAGATTAGATCCTTAGATTCCTTAGAAAGGCTCTGGTTCTGGCTCCCAGTGAGTGTGGTAAGGCACAGTCAGCTGCACAGCCCTGGGAGACGGCTGGAAACTCGGGGTTGGCATCTTTATCAAGGCAAAGTTCTCGGAGAACCAAAAGGGGTGGGGGGAAGGAGAGAGAAATAACCCCCTTTCCCCTTTCTTTCACCCACAAACTGCACTTAGTAACTAAAAGATATAAAGGCCCCTCAAATGTTCTTAAAAATAAATGGCCCACGTTATTAGAGAAATAATTCAGTCTCCCTTCCGGATTCATTAATGGACCCTCAAAGCACCTTTTTCTCCCAAATCTTTCTGGGCACCTAATGCCTGCTCTAAATCAGCAGCTCTCTAACGACCCCGCTGATGCCAACTCCAGCCCTCCCTCTCTTCCGAGAGCAGCTGCAAAGTACCTACAGACTGATGCCTACTCCCTGCCATTTCCACACTCCCTAGTACTTAGAACAAACTCCAAAGAGGCTAATCATCAGGTCTAATTACAGGGAGGGGGAAGAACCACTAAAAAGTTACTAAAAGAAAACAATTAGCAGGTCGAAGAGGCAGCCATTCTCCCAACCCGCCATGACAGAGCATGGGCCATGCCTCCTGGTACCAAACCACCAGTGGCAGGCACCTTCTGCTCTCTTGGAAGTGCCCATGTGACAAGCCTGGCCTGCTGCTGTGTGAGTCTCCAGGGCCCCATTCCCACCCCCTACATACAATCCAATGGCAGGAGTAGGGGCTGCTTTCCCAGGCCAACCCACAAGAAACCCTATGGGCCTCAACTCAACAAACACTTATTAAGCCTCTGGATTTAGGGCAGGAAGGGGCCTCAGAGGCAATTGTGGCCAACCCTACATTTTACAGATGAGGGAATTGAGGCTGAGACACTAAGTGGCTAGTCAGAGGCAGGCTTCACATACAGACCAGACACTGTGCTGGCTACTGGGGGGGCAAAGAAAACCCCCCAACTAGTCCCTGTCCTCCTTAGGGGTGGGAGAGAAGGCTACTAAATGTACTCACTATATGCAAAACATAAGGACGGCTTCTTGTCTTGCTTCTGGAAAAAAGGTCACTTGTGGGAATATTCTTCCTTTTTTTCACTCAAGTAACCAAGGGGGGTTGCTATGATCAGTTAGGGATTCTCAAGTGATCCATCATTCAATCAACAAGCATTTGTTAATTGTTTGCTATGCAGCAGGCACCTGAGACAGAAAGAAAACAAAATGAGTCCCAGCCCCAGCCAAGAATCTAGTTTTTCCCAGGGCAGCAACTTCAGCTGCCATTCCAGTGGCATTTCCTCTTTTGTTGTCCCCATCCCTGGGGACCTGAGAGACCCTTCCCAAAGCTGCTGCATGGCTACACTAGCATCTTTGGAATCAGAGGCCTCCTGAAGTGTGAAGAGGGGCCAAGGAGGGGACCGAACAGATGGGGAGGGGCACGGATCCAGGCTCTGACACTGGAAGTCAAGCACAATCCCTTCCTCACTTCGCCTATCTAACCAGCTGACAAATCCTGTCATTTCTACCTTCACAACATCTCTGGCATCCATCCCCTTCTTTCTTTCCACTTCTCCCCTACACTATGGCAAGGGCCTCCCAATTGATCTCCCTGCCTCAGTCTCTCCAAACTGTTTTGCACACAGCTACTGAATTGCTATTCCTAAAGCACAGGTCACTCCCCTGTTCAAAGAGCTCCACTGGCTCCCTGTTGCCTCTGTTTAACATGCAAATCCCCTCACAATCTGGATTCTATCTATTTTTCCTGATTTATTGAACATGACTTCTCCTCATACATTTTATTTCCTAGCCACAATGGGACTACTTGCCGCACAGTGAACGTGAAGTCAGGAAGACCTCAGTTCGAATTTAGCCTCAGATGCTCAGGGCAAATCACTTCGATTCCGTCTTCCTTGACTCCAAAATGGAGATCATCATAATAGCAAATAATCTCCCAGGGTTGTTATAAGGACCTAATGAGATCATATTTAGAAAGTGCTTAACAGCACCTGGAACATAGCAAGCGATTCCAACATGCTCGCTGAATTCAAAGAAACTTGGCGGAGGGGGCGGGGCCTGAGGTGGCGATAATGGAGCTGGCCATGGGAGGAGGTGGTGGGAGGAGATGTTGGACCAGACCGCTCCACACACTGGGGGAGGAGGGGGCACCCTGAAGGTCGCTTGGGATAGGAGGGAAATGGCCAAACATCCATTCACACGCATGGACCACAGCATCTTAGATTTAGAGTGGAAAAAGGACTTGAGAGGACTTCTAGCCCAATCCTCTCATTTTACAGAAGAGGAGCCTGAGTTCTAGGGAGAGATGTGCCCAACACAAGGATGAACAGGTCAGGATGTGCTAAAACATCTCCCACCATGTAGAAGTGAATGGTGTAGAACCAGAGCCATGAGGCTGAGGACAATCACTGTAGACTCTCAAGTCCCCCAGAGTTCCTAGCATGTCCACAGGGATGCCCCCTCCATTGCACTTACATATTGGTGGAAACATAGGTCACTTCTTTTTCCCTAGGAAACACATGAGAGTTGGGGTCATTGCCATTCAAGGGGGTACAAATGAATGATCCCTCTATTGAGGGGTAGCACGGCATATTGAACGTGGAATGAGGGAGATGGGTTCAAATTCCTCCTCACCCACTTCCTGTCTGTGGGATCCACCCGTTTCCTCTGTCTTCAAGGTCCCTTCTAGCTCAAGACTGATGATCATATGACCCTGGGCAAATGATTTCACCACTCTTGGCCTCGGTTTCTTCATTTGTAAAGTGGGTATAATAATAGTACCTGCCACACAGGATCAAATGAGATCATGTAAGTAAAAGAGCTTTACAAACATAAAAATGCTCCATAAATGCACCTCATATTGCATGCTTGGCCTTCAGAACATTTCCAAGCTAATTTGTTTGTCTAGAGGCAACATGGTATAAGTACAGAAAATACCGTCCTGGGAGTCAGAAAACATGGGTTCAAATTTTGTCTCTGACACTACCTGGGAGAGCTTGGGCACATCCCTTCCCCTCTCTGTGCCTCAGTTTCCTCATATTCCACTGAACCAGATGCCCTCCAAGGTCCTTGTTAGCTCTAGATCCCTCTAACAGGAACTGTGGCACAAAGGGCAGGGAGAGAGTGAAGTTGGGAGCCCCCCAACCACAGGAGCCATCCCTTGAAGGAGGTGGACTCCTCGACACTGGGGAGCTGCTCCTTGCTGAGTACAGGGTGGAGGGGATTCTAGACTAGATGCTAGCTCCAGATTCTCAGTCCCAGGCCTCCCCACTACCAGATGTGCCAACTTCCAACCAACTTCCCCCTTAGACTGCTGGGAGCTATCTGAGTCTCAGATGCTTGGTACACTCCCGAAAGCAGCTCCCCTCCAGGCTATGGGCTACACATGCTCTGTCTGGAGCCTACTTCTTGAACCAATTATTCACCCCAATTAAAGACCAGCTTGCTAGAAGTCCCAGTGGCAACAGCAGTGCTGGCCGCTGGAGGGCGCCCTTCCCCTACAATTCCATTGGCCATTGCCTCCATCTGCTTTCCTTGTTGCTGCTGCCCTTGCACAGTGGAGGTGGGGGGTTGGGGGGAGGCTTGCTGAAGAGCTGACACAGGAGCTCTCGAGGCCCTCAGGGAGCTGGCAAGAAGACTCTGGCCCTCTCCTACCTCCTGCCTTCCCCCCCCCATCTCCAAGAGTGGCAGCCCCAGCCAGAGACTGGGAGGGACACAGTGTCCAGATCTCCCCCCACCCTCCATTTCAGCATATGTTCCCGTACACAAGCACACTCCCCAAGCTGTCAAAAGCTGGACACGCACAAGCACACACACACCCCCAAATCCCCCATACCAATCTGAACTCTGCACCAGCCATCTGCTCCTGCCTCTGCCTCGCCTTGCTGGGCCTCAAATGAAAATGGAACACACTGCCAATTGCTACAGATCTGGCTGGAAAACTAATGAGGGTGACTTGCTCAGGAAAGCAGGAGAAACTTGAGCAGCACCCCGTCTGTGTGCTGAGGCCTCCTGGTCTGAGGAGACGGCTGAAGGGCTGCAGAGGGAAGCCCTTATCCAGTGGCAATGGCTAAGCTCTCTCTGCCAAGGCCGTGAAGGAGCACAGATGGACCAAACCCCGGGAGAGCCTGTGCACAAACAGCTCTTGGACTGGGCCATTTGCTGGATCGGCAGGTTGTATTTTGATTCCCCCATAACTGGAAATGCAGAGCAGTCTGTTTAATTAGAAAATATGTTTTTTAGCCTGAACACTGTCTCGGGGTGTGCAAAAGACAGTTTTCCCCAAATCGACACTTCTTTGATATTTCTAGAAATAATGCCCAAACCAAGAGTGCTTGGTTCAAAAAGTCACCTGGGGCACACATGCACCATGCAGGAAGGCTGCTGTTGGCCCACACCATTCCAGTGACCATTCTCCTTCTTCCCTAAATTCTGATAATGATGTGTCAGGAGCCAAGGGCAGCCCCCAATGGAAGAAGGCCAAGGCCAGAAGTGTGACAGGAACCTTGCCATCTTTGTGGAAAGAGCTTCCTCACTCTCAGTCCCACCAATTCTACCGAATGGGCCTTTCAACACAATAAGGATTTATTAAGTAAGAAGGCACTGCATCCCAGGCCCTCCATGAGGACCTAGGGAGCCAAAGACAAAAGGGAAAAGCCTGCTTACACTCCAGAAGTTTCCCTTCTGGTGGAAAGATCAACACTGACACAGAGAAATGAATACAGAGAGAGAAGGAAGAAGGTATCAACAGCTACCAATTCAGTGGGGGAATCAGTGAAGAAAGACTTCCAAGGAGATGAGCCTCTAAGGAAGCTGGGGATGCTAAGAGGTAGGAGATGAGAAGGGAGTACACAACAGGAGCCCACAACAGCCTATGCAAAGGCATGGGGGTGGGACACGAAATGCCAAGTTTGACAATGAATAAAATGGGCAATAAAAACAACTAAAAGTCTAGAAGTGCAGGTGCTTAGGAAAACTCTGAAGCCAGGGGAGCTGGGCTTCAGTGCCCCAGCCTCCCGTTGCAGGGCCCCAGCTCCTCCTCCAGTCCCTACTGCCTTCCTGGCCTCTGTCTCGTTCAGTACAATCTGGGAGGAGAAGATCCTCAGGATGTCTGGGCAAAACAGAAACAATTCATACATTCACTCTAAGCCATCAAGAACTAAGGACAAACAACAACTTTCGCCACATCCATCAAAATGTGACCTCAGAAAAGGATTGGAGAGAAGTCATGTGCCTGCCCTGAATATTCTCCGCCTGTATCTGCAGGTGAGGGGACATCTGGGAGTCTGGGCCACCTCGACGGCATCCCCAGGGCACAATTGATTTTCTGCTCTTGGTCCCAGAGGTTTATATGTATCCTTCCAGTTTAGAAGCTCAAGGGTCCCTGTTAAGGCTTAAGGGCCCAGCCCAGCTTCTGTTTCCCTCTGTCTAGGGCTCTATAATGGTCCTAGACTCTGAAAGAATGGACCTTCAAGTTGGCAAAGTGTTTTCTATACATGATCTTTCTGCTGTGATTACCATTGTGATTACCCTCCCCTTTCACAGATGAGAAGAGTAAGACACACACACAAAGAGATAGGCCAACGATATGATAGACAGAAAGTATTTGAGACAGGATTAGAATCCAAAGAGTCAGCATGATATGATAGAGAAAGTGTTGCCTTTGGAATCAGAGGTCTTGGGGTTCAAATATAATTTCTGCTTCTTACTGGCTGTGTGACCTTGGGCAAGTCACTTCACTTTTTTGTGTCTGATCTCTAAAATGAGGAGGTTGGACCAGATGACCTCTGAGGTCCCTCCTAGCTCTAGACCTAGGATCCTATGATCTCTTTCCTCCTTTTTTCTTTCAAACATAATTAGCAGTGAATTGACACGTGCCTAATTCTGAGGTCTTCTGGATGCCAAGTCTAGTACTCTGACTACTAGGCCATGCCTCTTTCCTGGAAAATCACAGTCACCCATCCCTCACCATACTCAGCCCTGAGCTGTTAGATCTGGTAAAGCACTGGCCATGACCTACGTTTAACTTTTGCCAATAACTGTCCTTCTTGTAAAAAAAAAATCCAACTGGACAAAAAATTCCCAGGCAGAGACCAATAAAAACTGATTGCTTGGCAAAGCAATTCCTTAACTGGAGGCTTAAAAAAAAAAAAGCAATTCAACTAGAAAACACAAGGCAAGGTAAACTCATTATTGAGTAAAGGTGAAGAGCAGACCTTAGGAAAGGCTCCGCTCTGGCTGCAGGGCCCCATTTGTCTGGTCTGCTTGACCCAGAAGGAGTATTCTACCCCACCTCTCCCCCCCCCCACCTCCCACACAGGAAAGAAAGTGCTCATGGTCATGCTTCTTTCCTGGGGCCTCAAGCCCTTCCAGACATACCACACCCTTGCACTATGTGGGCCAAGAAGAGTTAAATTGATATTCCTGCCCATCCCGTGAGGGTCTATCTGATCCTGCCAAGTTTTTCCAGTGGAAAATTTCAGATGTCTCTATTTCAACCCCAGTGATGAGGCAGGCAGGCAGGCCGGCCGGCTGGCTGACTAGTCTGCCTTCCCAGCCCTACTCCTTTACTTCTCCTTGAAATATTGAGGGTCTCCATGATGGAGCCTATATTTCTCACCCCCTTAGGCTTCTTTGCCTTTGCTTGCTACAAAGCACCTTTTTTCTCTCAACCTCTCACTCCTCCAATGACCCTTTCTCCTGTTGTCCCTAACCTTATTTAGGAGCTTCCCAGCCCCCTTGCTTACACAGATCTATTCATGCCTACATCTTTCCTGGGACAGGATCATAGGGTCACAAACCTAGAGCTGAAAAGGGCCCAAAGATCACTTAGCCCAACACACTCATTTTGCAGATAAGAAAACTGAGGCCCTGGAAATTGAAGGGATGCCCATCAATTGGGGAATGGCTGAATAAGTTATGGTATATGAATGTGATGGAATATTATTGTGCTATAAGAAATGGGAAGGAGATGGATTTCATACTCACCTGGAGAGGCTTATAT
>CM053602.1:7385483-7451119 GCA_028646575.1 Pseudocheirus occidentalis | reverse complement strand
TTGTCTCTCGACAGACTTGCTAGCTCAGGGAAAAGACTTTCAGGCTGGGGGAAGGGGAGAGGCAGAGTTAATGCCTTTATGGCTGGGGGAAAGTGTGACTTTTACAACTTAATTGCACAGGCTTACAAACTGATGTTATATACATAGGTACCCGAACACAGGTGAGATTTTACAAACTGAGGTTACAGACAAAAGCATCCCAGACCACATCACATCAACCCACCCACCCACCCATCCATCCACTCACCCATCCATTCACCTACCCACCCATCCACCCATCCATCCATCCATCCACCTACCCACCTACCCACCCACCCATCCACGAACCATCCCAGATTGTATATTCCTGGGGACTCAAACAGGCCCAGAGTTCCAAACTTAGTCTTTTCAAAACATTAGTTGCCATGACTGTGCACGTTATTTACATGTGCTCCAATCACATGGTCCTTAGAATTAGGAAATCAAATGAGGGCCCTTCAGCTTCATTTGGATGGACAATTTCCTCTCTACCAGTAGTCCTGCTTTGATGAGCATGGAAATGCATCCTGTTTGTTCATTTGCATTATGGGAACAGCTCACACCTAATTGAAATACATGCAAACATCATCTTCATTGGGAGACAGCAAGCTTTTGATCAGTGACCCACGGAAATCATCCACGCCTTGCCCTTCTCCAAGGCCAAGCCCTGAAGACCCCATTCACCCCGAAGCTACTAGGGTCCTTCACTGGAGACAGTCTCTATCTGTCTCAGTTTCTTCAACTGTAACAATAGGGACATTTACATTTTAGAAAGGGGATGACGCTGTTGATGCTACAATTTTTCCCACCTTAGAAGGAGCTGAGTTACCAAATAGGCTTTCCAGACTCCAAGTTTATTTCCTAAAAGTCCTTCTCTTCAGCTGTAAGTGGAGACAGAAGTTGTGGGCCTGAGATCACATTTCTCTGACCTCTCCAAGTCTTGTTCCTCAAGCACTTCCCCTCTCCCCCATCCAATCTCAGCACCTTCCTCTATAGCTGGAAGGCACCTCAAATGTGACCTAGTCTGTTGCCCTTCATTTTACAGAGCAGCAAACTGAGGCCCATGAGGTCACCCAAAAAAGCGAAGTTGGGATTCAAATCCAAAGCCCTTCCAAATCTAGTAATCTTCTGATTGCGCTGGCCTTGCAGCACGTCTCCACACTCCCTCCATGCCCTCACTAACAAGGTGTCCAAGACAAATACTAATGGCGGGCCAGGCCACATGGGAGGCATGTGCTTTAAGCTCCTGTTTCAGCTGTGACTGGTCTGTTTCTCCATGTCCATCATCCGTCTGCTGACCAGCCTCCTTTTATTATGATGGCATCAAGTTCAAATGCTGTAATGTAACATATGGACTTGGAGTCATCATAAATCATTCTGATGTCAAGAGTCCTAATCTGCCAGTCTGAGGGCAGAGAGATTGATTAGGAGGTTTTAAAAGCTCCACTCATCACTTTTTGTATTTTTTTTATTTTAAGGCATTTGCTATTTTTTAAAGGCAGGCTAGTGAAAGCACAGACCTCCTTCTTCTTACCGAAATCTCAGGGAATGCCTGCCAGGACTCTTCAGAGGGCAAAACTGTGGAGCTCAGCTTTCCAAGGAGGTCTGGCTGCCAATGCCCATCCCTCCTCAGAGTCAGGGCCACTGCCAGAACCAGGCCACAGCCAAGGGACTGACAAGGCCCTATGCCATACTTTCTGCCTTCTCCAAGGCTCTCTCAGAATAGAAGCTCCTTGAGGACAGGCACTGGTTTCTTTTGTTCTGTATAGACCCAAGGTTGGCTATTAAAGTGACTTGGATCCTGAGGTAGGGTGACTTGCAGAGCACTCCCAAGAAGGAGAAAGGAAAAGCGTCTGGAGAACCTAAGCACAAATGCCATTGCCCAGCTGGTGACTCTGCAGATAAATCACAAAAGGGAAGCCAATCCCACTCTTTACAATGGAGCAGAGAGCCTCTCTGACATAATTGTTTTGGGGGGGGGAGGATGTGAGAAACTGAACCCTCCAGCCCAACTCTGACTTCACTGGTACTAGTTCCTGGCCAGGGTTGGTACCCTGGCTCCTGACCACCCTCCCTCTCCTCTTTTTTCCCAGTGTGGGCAAGGGGGGAGTGTCCCTTCTCTCTGTCTCTCTCTCTGTCTCTCTCTCTCTGTCTCTCTCTTTGTCTCTCTCTCTGTCTCTTTCTCTCTCTCTCTCTCTCTCTCTCTCTCTCTCTCTCTCTCTGTCTTTCTTTTTCTCTTTTGCTTTTTGGAGGGCAATTGGGGTTAAGTAACTTGCCCAAGGTCACATGGCTAGTTTTTGTGTTGAGTGTCTGAGGCCGAATTTGAACTCAGGTCCTCCTGCCTCCTGGGGCGGTGCTCTAGCCACTGCACCACCTAGCCACCCCCAGGTCGCTTCTCTCTAAGCAGGAAGAGAAGAGAATGAAAGCTTCTGCACTGAAGGACAGGTGGGCAGACCTTCTGACTCTGTAAGATCCCTGTGAGTACAGACTGTTTCATTTTCCATGCCTCTGCCTTCATTGCCTGGCACAGTACCTGGCACAGAGTAGACACCAGAGAGGTATAGAGAGGTAGGACACTTACTATACACCAGGCACTGGGCAAACAGATGCAAGCAAGTGAGATGGTCCCTGACCTCAAGCAGTTTCCATTCTGATGTATGAAGATTGAACACAAAGAGGAAATGGAAGGGGGCCAGGACAAAGAAATGGCATATACACAACTGTTAATATGGTGAGAATGGAAGTGACTTGGAGGCCTGGTTTCTGCCCATCAGAGCAGAGATCCAGGATAGAATCCAAGGTTGAGGGAGGAGGCTGGGAGGAGAGGTGAGGATGCTGGATGGCCAGAGTGTATACTTCACGTTAGAATTTGCAAAGTACTTTTCAAAGTATGACTTCATGAGATTTTCACAACCCTGAGAGGCAGGGACTGTTATTATCCCCATTTTATAAATGAGGAAACTAAGGCAGACAGAGGGAAGTGACTTGATCAGAGTCACACAGCTCAGAAGTATCTGAGGCCACTGGGGTCTTCCTGAATCCAGGTCCAGCACTCTACCACTGACCTACATGGAATGATGAGGATATGGTCAAGGAATATCTGTTGATTGACTATTCATCCCTCAGATAGCATAATAACCAAAGAAAGTACCCCAGCCCTTCAGGGCCTTTGCAAGGGAATAGGGATGCTCATTATAATCAACTAACACTTATTAAGCACCTACTGTGTGCCCAGCTCCTCAAAAAGCACTGGCAAAGATACAAGAGCAGTGCATGAGATAGTTCTTTAACTGTGACTGGGGGGTAGGTAAGGGACACACCCCATCCCACTTTGGCAGCAGGAGTTTAGGATAGTGGGGCTTCCTCCTGGCCCCTGGCCTTACTCCAGCTCAGGGACATCACTCCTGAGCTCCAACTCCCAATTCCCAAAACATATTCTGTCCAATCACCCTGCCCAATAAATCAGTGAGCATTTGTTAAGCACCTACTGTTTGCCCTGCACTGCACTGGGGTGGGGGGGATAAAATGACAAAGACGAAACAAACTCTGCTCCATTGGACTCTCCATTGGAATGGAAGAGACACCAAGGGCACATCCAAGTCTGTGCAGCACAATTACAAAGCCAATGATTCTGAAGTGCAGGGCTTCTGGCCAAACATGCCAAACCTGGGGACACAGACCTAAAAGGAACGTCCCAGGTCATCAAGCTTGATGAGGAAACTGAAGCCCAGAAGGGACCTGGCTTCCAATCTGGCCTCAGACCTGGGCAAGTCACTTAATCTCTATCTGCCTCAGTTTCTTCAACTGTAAAATGGAGGTAATAACAGCACCTGCCTTCTGGCACTTTTTTGAGGACCTAAAGAGATTATAATTGCAAAGTGGTTTGTAACCTTAAAGAATTATAGAAGTTATTGTCACCACCCTGATACGCTGCTCTGTCCTAAAAAATACAGGATTTTCCCTATCATTGGACCAAGAGGAATAGACACAGACTGAGCTCCTGACACCTTTAATTTATAATTCTATTTGCACAAAACAAGAGCTACAGATTTGGAAGGATCCAGAGAAGTCATGTGACTCTCTCTCTCTCTCTCTCTCTCTCTCTCTCTCTCACACACACACACACACACACACACACACACACACACACATACACACACACACACCAACAGCATCCCGGAGGAATGATCACTCTGGTGAAGGGGACATTCCACTCTGGGACATTGGTAGAAAGTGGTCTTTTCTGATAGGCTGACATCATAGCTACTAGATTCTGCCACGTTCAGCTGAGCAGAACAGATCTAATCTCTTCCTGGTGCCAGCCTCTCAAATACTGGCAGTTCACAATCACGTCTTTCTCCATCTCTGATGTTCAAAATTGAACCCAGAGCTCAGATCTTGGTTCCACATATTGGGAAGGACAAATTGAGAAGGATGATCACAGTCATTGAAAGTTGACTCAGCTAAGCCTCCATAGCTTTGAGGTTGGAAGCCTACAAAATGCATGCCAAAGGTGGCACAGACAGATTTTAGTGGCATTCAAGGCTTCCAGGAGAAGCCTGTGCCAAATGGAGACCAAAATCAGTGTCCCTCTCTTGCCTCCTGAAACATCCCCCCTCCCCACTCCTTTAAGTACCTACTTAGAAAATTTCTGCTAAGGAGTAAATGGAGGGATTAGGGTGCCCCCCCCTTCCCCAAGGAATGTATTCCCATAGGAGACGCCAAACTGTCTCAAACAAAATGCTTGCTCACCACTAAAGAAGAAATGAAAACTTAATGGCAGCCTGGAAATGCCTATAAAATGTCTGGGAAAACAAGTTCTCCTGAAAGATACCACAAGTCAAATATCATTTGAACAAAAAATCTCTGAATAACAGAAAGCCTTCTGAATCCTAGCCAATGATTCCTAACTACATTCAATACAATGAAATTCTATTGTCACAAAACAGTGATTAACCAGAACTTTCAGATTCCAGTCCGTTCCTTCTGATTAGCTAAGGATTAAGCAGAAAAAAATCTTTTCTGCACCCTTTAGTGCTGAAAATCTGAGATGCATGAAGCCAAAGGACAGGTCAGAAACATTCTTTTCTCAGCAGAGAAGTGGGGACTATAGGTGTTGGATGTCGCATACACCACCAGAAAAGGTGGCTGCGGTCATCTGGGGATTCTGGGGAAGTTTGGCAGTCTTGTGGGGGGGGGGGGGAGGAAGAAGCATAAAAACAATTGATACAAATACAAATTTTTAAAAAAAAAATAACTACATGGGTCCTTTTTCTGCCTCAGGAAATGGTACTGAGGACTTTCTCATGAAAAACTGGATCCATTCTTGGTCCCTGAATATCTCCCTGACTAACAATGCTAGGACATGTCCTCTATGTTAAAATTTGAAGTAAATTACTAATATCAAAGTGTTTTCTTCTCATTTGCTCCTTTCTCCTAAGAGCCATCTACAGACCCAGCTCTGATTAATTATGGATTTTGCCTGGTTAGGGTCCAATTAATGGAGATTTACTTATCCCTTTCAGCTCAAGGTTACAATTCCGTTGTTCCCAGTTCCCTTTCCCTCCCCTGGCAGTTCATGTGATGGATTTAGAATTATATGGAAGAAAAGTTCCACTTTCATTCATACTGCAGGCGTCCTAGATTGAATGACCTTTAAGGTGGGTCTTTTCCTTCATTTTTGAAGAGGACCAATGATGTCATAAGGTGATATCTTGACTTGTGCATGAATTGGATTTAAGTAAGGCAGAGTTGCACAAAGTCATCAACCTCACTCTTTCTTCCCAAGTCATTGAAGTCCAGTGGCGGGACAAATGTAAGGATGACTAGTGATGCTGGGGATTCAATGGATGACCTTGGCATCTTCAATATCTGACCAAGCTCTTAAGTGCTCCACAGCACCTGCTTCAGCCACCTTCATGGTTGTTGGTCATCTACCCATTCTACTGGGGAAAGTCTTCACACACTTGGGGTAGACATCCCCCTAACTCACTAACAGGTGTGAGGCCTGTTGGTTACCCTTAACCTGGTTTAGCCCATCTGCTGACATGGTTTGGGGGTAAGGGGCATGGCCATTGTACATGCTATGACTTCTTGGAGCTACAGGTGGTAGACACCAAAGGTCAATGAGCAACCCTGAAAAGGGATCAGGAAGCCCTCATGCCAGAGGTGCTAGTCCTCCTTAAACATCCTGAACACCCCATACGCACACAGTATTAAGTAACTGGGGCAACCAGAGATTCATCTCAGGGTGCTGGAGGAGGTGGGGCATTGTACTTCCTGAGGGCCTGTGACTACTGAACAGTTCCTAAACGTTGCCATCACCCACTGGCTCCTGATCCATCTACTCACAGAATGATTGCCTCCAGGATTCCATTACCTTGGGCAACAAGCATCTGCTGATACCAGCTTTGGAGAGCTGATTGATAAATTTTCAGTGTGAGCCAAGAAATCAGCAAAAGCTGAAAACCAGGTCTTGATTTATTGTTCTATCAACTTAAGAAAGTGACGGAGAAAATGCTAAGAATGCAGATTAAACTGAAAAGTGTGTTGTTTTCCTTTTATTGGAAGGGGAGCTGATCGTTAAACATCTGTCAACACATCTTCCACTTCTATCCCCTAAAGGTCTCAATCCAGTGCCCAGGGAAGACAGGCCACCCACTTTCTTAGCACGACTGTACCTGCAGTCAAAACTGCCCCCTGCACTGCTGCCACTGCCCCCTTGACCACCTCCTCCATCCCTACCCTACCCCCCAGCTGCACTTGGTCCAGGCACAAATATTCCTGCTTCCAACCCTAAATCCATTCACACATATGTAAGTTTTAGCATTTTGCAATTCAGCCTACAATGCATTAGCTTTATGACCTTACCAAATAGCCCTTTAAGGACATACTTGCAGGCTTTTCAAGTCAGGAAAATATTTGTTGGGAAAGCAATGTTATCCTTGAAAGGACTTCTCATTTCAGTTTGATTGTCCTCAGAGAGATATTATTCCCAATCAACTGCTGTTGGCTCTAATCTGAGGGCAGCTGTAATTAGTTAAGAGGAGTCTGCAGACAGGGCACTGCTTGGATCCTGCCCTACCTGGCTCAAAAAATAATTACATTTTCAACTTAATGAAGAGTCCAGCCCTTAAAAGCATCTCGCACTGTAACCTAGCAGCAGCAGGGGAGGGGGGAGTGGGAGGGGGGTGTAGAGAAGATACACTTACATGGAGATGGGATGGAGACTTTGTTTTCATTTGATTTTAATTGCTAAACAAATTTAGTGGACTTGAAAAGTGCTTGTTTGACAGCTGGGGGTAAAAGTTCTTTACTCAAAAACAATGTCAGCCTTAACCTGTTGAAAAGCACCAGAAAACCAAAGACGAACCTAATAAAAGGAAAGGTAAAAAGCAGAGCCCTGGACTGTGTTTTGAGAAGGAAGGAAGAAAAGGAGGGAGGAAGAAAGGAAGGAAGGAAGGAAGGAAGGAAGGAAGGAAGAAAGGGAGGAAGGAAGGGAGGAAGGAAGGGAGGAAGGAAGGAAGGGAGGAAGGAAGGAAAGAAGGAAGGAAGGAAGGAAGGAAGGAAGGAAGGAAGGAAGGAAGGAAGGAAGGAAAGGAGAAAGGGAGGGAGGGAGGAAGGAAGGAAGGGAGGGAGGGAGGGAAGGAGGACTGGGGAAGGGGGCAGGAATAACCAGTCTTCCTCACTGTCTCACTCCTACCATCAATAAGCCTAGCAGCCCATTCTAATCCAATGCAGTTTGTACCTATTAAGCATCCACTGAGTGTCAGGCCCTATGCTAGGTGCTGAGGACAGAAAGACAGTAATGAAACGGTCCCTCCCCTCAAGAGGGTTACATCTACTGGGGGAGGGATACCCCATGTATGCATATCAGTAAATACAATGTAATTTGAGAAGAGAGAAGTAAGCACTCAAGGGGCTGGGAAAGGATTCCTGCAGGAGGTGGCCCTTAAGCCAAGTCTTGAAGAGGCAGAGGTGTTTGAAGAAGGGCAGTCTAATAGACTACGGATTTGGGTGAAAAGCTGAGGGGTCTGTATTTTATCTTGAAGGTAAGAGGGAGCTACTTCAGGTCCTTAAGCAGGGAGAATGTCATAGTGAGATTTGTACTTCAGGAAGATGCTTTGGCAATGACAATAGGATGGATTGGAATGGGGAGACCTTTGAAACAGGGAGACCGATTAGGAGATTGTTGCAATAAGCCAGGAGAGAGGCAATGGGGGCCTGACCTTGGGTGCTTGTGGTGTATGTGGAGAGAAGGGATGGAGATTCATCATGGTAGGAGAATCAGTACTTTGGATGTGGGGGATAAGGAAGAACTCAACCCTAACATGACTTGTAGGTTAGCAAAGGCTAACCTGGGCAATTGGCAGGTTGATGGTGCCCTTCCCAGAATCCAGAGAAGTTTGGAGGACAGCTGGATGGGGGATGGAGGCTGAGGGGGAGAGAAGCCGGTCTTTTTTGGACATGCTGTATTAGAGGTGCCTACGGAACACCCAAGCAGAGATGCCCAGCAGGCAGTGGGCAAAGCAGGAACAGAGCTCAGGAAAGAGAGCAGGGATCTAGGTACTGCTCAGGCAAATCCCCATCATTCATTAGAGGGTGACCCAGAAGGATGGCTGCATTCTCCTAGGCTTCAGGCAGCAGCTGAGGGAGAGGGAAGGAGGCTGGAGGCCAGTCTACACCGTGGCCGAGCACAATAACAGCTGGAACCTCTGGCAGGACAAGGGGTGGGAGCAGGGTAAGCAGAGAGGCCCAGAATAGGGTTTCCAGAGCAGGAGATGTGCACAGTTACCAAGATGCCAAACTATCAAAATAACCCCCAGTGGGGAGGGGGTGCACGGGAGGCAGAGCACACAAGAGGCCTCCAGGAAAAGATTTTTAATGGAAATATAAGCTTCATATGAGCAAAATGAAGGGGGGGCGGTAATGTAAATCCCTCCTGAGCTCCATCTTCTTGCTGTATTTTAGAGGGAAGAAACCCCATCTCCAGCAGCTCCAAAGCTTAGCCTTTGCCCTGGGCTCATTCGGCTCACTCCCACCAGGCTGCAGTTGACTGGCAGGCAGGAAATGAACTCTTCTTGGAAGGCAGAGAACTAATCCCCCAGCCATTTCAATGAGTTTTCAGTTCTAGAAGATTCTGCTAAGTCTCTCTGACTTCCTGGAGCTATCCGTGTGGTCACCTGTCCCATTACATTTCAGGACTCAATCTTTTCTCCAAATAATGTAGCTTTTTCTAAATGTCAACTCACAGGGTGACACAAGGTCCCTGTGTGGGTACCCCATGCAGCAGCAACCTGAGAGGCATTTAGATGTCTAACACCCATGGCTTCACCTGGAGGTGGAGGGCAGGGAGATATCCATTTAGGGGAGATTTCAGGGAGGCCAGGAAGAAGGGCATTCCTCTCCATATCTCCTCTGCTGTAGGCCTTTGGGCTTCATGCACTAACACTTCAATATATCTGTGGGCTCACTGATTCAGGAATTCCCTCCAAGGATGCAGATTTCAACCCCTCCATGCCTGCTCATCCTAGGCACCTCCCCTCGCTGTCCTCTCAAGAGTCCACTTACAAGTGGTCTCCCTTCCCAAGGTACAGGGCTCCTTCTTTGCCCCTAAGCACCTGTGGTTATTGCCACATGCTTGGTCCAGCTTCTTTTCAGCCCTTATACTTCTTTGATCACATCTTTTGCTCCCCTTCTCCCTGGTTCGCTTTGCTTCATTTGGAGTTGCTCCCACCAGCTCTCCATGGTCCTCCAGAGGATAACTCATTTCCCTGGCTTCCACCTGTAGGCTCCAGACAACAGCTAGAAACTAAGGAATATCATCCCGCTGAGGGCAGAGCAGAGAGGGGCTCTCATTTTGTCTTTGCATCCCAGATGCCAGGCCTGGCACAGAAAAGGTACCTGAGAAATACTTGTGGGATTGAATTGGAAGATCTGAGAGGTGATGGACACCATGATCAACCCAAATTCCAAAGGACTGTGATGAAGTAGACCACCTACTCCTGGCAGAAAGTCAGCTCTGATAAAGCACCTGGCACATTAAGTGTGCCAGGCACTGTGCTAAGCACCGGGGTACAAAGAAAGGCACAAGACGGTCTTGGCCCTTCAGGAGCTCGCAGTCTGATGGGGGAGACAACATGTAAACGACTATGTAGATACAAGATCCAGACTGGGTAAATGGGCAATAGTCAGTCAAGAGCACTGGAAGGAAAAGAGTTTGGGAAAAATTTCCTGTGGGTGACAGGATTTTAGCTGAGATTTAAAAGAAGCCAGGGGAGGGAGGAGGCAGAGGTGAGGCGGATGGACATTCCAGGGTGGGTGAAAGTCAGTGAAAACACTCTTAGTCAGGAGATGGAACGGCAGATTGTAGGGCAGGGTACATGAGGGTAAAGTATAAAAATAGTGGCAAGGTGAGAGGGGACCAGCATGAGCACAGGGCCTGGCACCCAGGAGACACTCAGTGTTTATTGACCCACTGACAAAACAGAGGAGTTGCTATTTGATCCTGGAGGTGACAGGAAGCCACTAGACTAGAGTTTCTTGAGTAGGGGGGTAACATGGCTAGAGCTGTACTTTAGGAAGATTAATTTGACAGCTGAGCAGAAAACGGACTGGAATGGGGAGACACTGGCTGTGGGGGCTCTGGACTCAAGTAAGCAGAGTGCAGCCCATGGCCATTGGGGGAATCGGTTTTGCTTGACCATGTATATTTGTTTCATGGTTTCTTTTTTCTTTTTCCAAAGGCAGGGGGAGTGTGTGTGGGGGGGGGAGGGACACACAGTAAATGACACTAAAATGCAAATTGTTCATAGCAGAGTCTTTTCTGGAAAGAAGGGAGAGGGGATTTCTTTCCAGCTAGAGGGGCAGAAAGGTAAGACTGAGGCCTCCCAAGTGAACCTTCTTGACAATGCTGTAGGTCAAACATGACACCTGTGTACCAAAGGAGACTCCCTATTGAACTCCAGAAAGGTTTGGCAAGTGATTTGGATGGTAGAATTAGCAGTAAATCCCAGACTCAAAGGGATTTGCTTGGGAAAAAAACATCGGCTGATATATTTTTGATTCCAATATAATATAAGGACCTGTTTTGGTCTAGATCTGTGATTTCATTCATATAGGGAACTCATACAATGGACATTACTTTCATAGATGCTGATCAGTCTCTCACTGCAATGAACAATTTATGCACCTAGGCCATGTGGTAATGGGGAAGGGCTGGAAAGGAGACTGAGTACACCTGGGATATAATCCCCAAGAGGACGAAGTCTATCTACTACTTGGAGGAGAAGGGAGAGGGACTGAGCAGGCAAGGACCAAGGGTATGGCCAGTAAAGGAGGAAGTGCATCTGGGATGGTGCCATTAGTCTCTAAATTTCCCACCCTTGAGCAAAGTCTTAGTGGCCCTGTCCTAGCTATAAATCAGGCAACTGTAACTTACTATTTTCGAGAAGTACCTGAGGTGTTAAGAAGTAAATTGACTTGGCCAGGGTCATCTAGCCCAAATGTGCCAGAGGCAGGATGTGAAGGCAAGTCTTCTCCCTTCCAAGACTGGCCCTTTAGCCACCATGCCACACTCCCCTCTCAATGTAAAATGACTTCTCTCGGAATCATGAAGGGTATTAACATACACATGACTTATGCCAAGGCGATGTTCAATTTCTCCAGCACTGCCTTCCACTTCAGCGATTCAGGAGATCCCTCCCTGCCCACCCGCCAGTGCTGTTCTTGCCCATGTCCTCCCAGGAGATCAGTACCCACCTCTGCTGCCACTTACTTTTCAGAGTTCTATTTCAGACTTCATTATACAGTATCAGATTTTAGGAGAATGTCAGCTCCTTGAAAGTAGAGACCATGTGCCCCCAGTGCCCAGCACACAGGACCCCAGCCTAACAGAGGCCAAAGAAATGTCAGCTACGTTGGTTCTTATCTCTTTATTCCCATCATCTGAGAACAAGACAATAATTGAGGCTTTCCCAGAAAGTGGCTTCAGTAGGAAGGAGCGAGGGCTCTTACTGAGTCCAGTTTTCCAAACCAGGCCAAGCCAGGGCCTGAGTCGTGACCGTCTCCAATGAGTGAACTGTTCTGCTGTATCATTTAGCACCCAAAAAAGATGCTCCTAACAGCTGACACCCATGAAGGCCTATTAAGAGCTCCCCACTTTTTATTACAGGGGAAACAAGAGAGGGGTCTTTGCCTTTTTATCATTTCCCTCTGACGGTCTTTTTCCTGTTGGTAGTTTGGGGGTGGGGGCATGGAGGTTTCTGGGATCCGCTGTGCAATTTTTATTGTCCATTTGTGCTCTCCTTCAACTTTGGGGAAGGAGGATGCTCTCTATTTACAATAATTAGCCAAAGAAACCCTGGACCATAAAAATGACTAACAAGAATTTCCTTGGAGTGGGAAAGTAATAGGTTTTCATTAGTGACTCATTTCTCAGCTCTGGTGGCAGCCTGGATCCATAGGCCAAGTATTGAAGGCAAAATGCTGACAGAATGATGCCCCTCCCTCCACAATTCTCACCTCCTCTGGCCTGCTGGATAGCTCTATCTGGATGGCCTGGAGAATCTCAAACCCAACAGACCTTTAAAAGCAGAACTCATTATCTATTTCCTGAAATTCACTCCCACACACACACACACACACACACACACTTCTGAACTTCCCATATCTGTGGAAGAGACCACCAACCTTCCAGTTACTCGGATTCCCAATTCCTTTTCTCTCTCATCTTATCACCTCTCCTTCCATCCATGGTATCTCACCCAGCTGCCACCCTAGTTTGGTCCTGGTCTAACTGTGATGGCCTCCTGATTGGTCTCCCTGCCTCAAGGCTCTCTCTTCTCTCATCCATCTTCCAAATAGCAGCCAAAGTGCTAGAAGTCAGTCTCTCTATATATGTACTTGATCATACCCCTCCAGTCTTCTCTAGAACATGGAACCTCAATCACCCCTCCTCTCTCCAATCTTCAACCGGGTTCCCCTCTACTATTCCCTTCCCTGACACCTTTTATTGATACCCCAATTAACACCTCAATTGACAATTGACACCTCAATTATGCCCAAGTCTCCCCATTCTTAAAAAACAAACAACCCAAATCCACCAAAATCCACCAAAATCTTCACTAGATCTTGGCCTTCCCTAGAGCTATTGTCCAATATCTCTCCTCTTTCTCAGCCAAACTCCTAGAAAAAGCTATCTACACTCACTACTACACTTCCTCTTCTCTGACTCATCCAAATATTTTTGCCATCTGGCTTCCAACCTCATCACTCAGATGAAACGGCTCTTGCCAATATTACCAAGTGTCTCTTGATTGCCAGATTTGGTGGTCTTCTTTTAGCCCTCGATCTTCCCAACCGATCTACTACTTTCGACACCCTTGACTAGTCTCACCTCCTGCACACTCTCTCCTCTCTGGGCTTCCCTCTTAGTACATCTCCTACCTGTCTGATCACTCTGCACACTCCTTTCAATGGGATTCTTTATTCATCTCAAACTCTCTAACTATCCAAGGCCTCCTACTCTTTTCTCTACATACTCTCTCTTAGAGACTTGGCCAGTACTAATGGGCTGAATTATCATCTCAATGCCAACAACTTCCACATCTACACATCCAGTCCCAGCTTCTCTGCTGAGTCGTAGACTTGCATCACCAACAGCTTAGTGGATGCTTCAAAGTGAACCCACTAGAGACATCTCCAACTCAATGTGGCCAAGAGAGAATTTATCTTTCCCCCTAAAGTTACCCTTTTCCAAGTTCCTCTATTTCTGTCCAAGACTGCACCATCCTCCCAGTTTCCCAGGTTTGTTCCCCTCACCCATGTAGCCAAATAGTTCCCAAATATGACCACTTCTCTCCCACACAACTGCCACCTTGGTTCAGGTCCTTGGTTCTTCTCCACACCCCAGTCCAAGTGCTGTCAAACAGATTTTTTTGGAGTGGAGATTTGCCCATGTTGCTCAGCCAGTTTCAGTGATTTCCTGTTGCTACATGATAAATTGGTCCATAGCTGTTGAAGCCCTTCCCAGGCTGAGGCTAGAGGTCAGGAAGACCTTAATGGGACAGTTGTGTGACTAGGACTTAACCCCTTCCAGCCTGTTTCCTCTCTATAAAATTAGAATAATAAAAGAACTTACCCCATGGGGCTATTGGGGAAATGAAATGGGCCATTTGTAATGTACTTTGCAAACCCTAAAGCACTCTACAGTAAAGATGTTAGCTAGAGAGTCAAGGTTTAAGCTACTGAGCAGCTGCCTCCACAATGGTTGAAGGAGTCTACTCACCAATAAAATGATAGGTCCAGTTCCATTCTATATAAACATCAGGAAGGTAAAAAGGGAGAAGAGGTGGTGTTTAATGGAATCCAGGCTCCCCAGGATCTTCGAGGTACAGTGAGAAGAGACTGTCCTAGGGTCTCAGAAAAGTTACTGTACCTCTTTGGACTCTGTTTCCTAATCTGTAAAATGGGCTAATAATCCTGGTCCTTTCTACCTATCTCATAGTTACTATGAGGAATTACTGAATTGTAGGACTGGAAAGGCTGTCCACTGTTATCTAGCCTACTCCAGACATGAACAAAAATTCCCAGCAGGTAGTCAGCTAGATTTGGTGGGAAGACCTCCAGGAAAAGTAGGCCCCCAGCACCTCTCTGGGGAGCTTTGTTCTGTCATCAAGCTGAAATGTGTTTTGGGCAATTCTCCTCCCCTCCCACCCTTACTGTGCCTGGTTCTGAGGCCATACAGCACAACCCCTTCCTCCACATGTTGTCCTCCCTCCTTCCCTCTCATCTTCCCCTTGCCATAACAAAGCTCACCAGGGCAGAGGACAGTGGATCTAGCTAGTACTTCCTTGTTCTTGGCACACTGCCCAAGGCTGCATTCGCTTCCTTGGCCACCATATCACAATGTTGATTCATACTGGGTTTGCAGTCCCCAAGATCCCCAGGTCTTTTTCATCAAGCACACCTGCCCTGTTGTGTACTTGGGAAGCCAATTTTTGAACGCCAATGTAAGAGTTTACATTTATCCCTAATTCCACACAATTGAATTGGGTTACAAGAGGTAATAGCTGCAAAGGACTTGGTTAGCTAAATGTCTTTAAGATGGAATTCTTGGCTTCACATCAGAGGCCTGAATCCATTCTGCCCTTCCTGTTCCTCAGTCACTTCAGCTGTCTCTGTGATCCCCCGATGGGGTCTTCTTGGCAAAGATATTGGTGTGCTTCGCCATTGCCTTCTCCAGCTCATTTTACAGAATTCAGGTTTTCGTGATTCCAAGCCCAGTGCTCTATCTACTGTACCACCTAGCTGCCCCCTAGCTACCTCTCCACCCTCCTCCCAAAAGCACATCTTTTCCCCCAGGGGAGGGCGAATGTTTCCTAAATTGCCACCAGGTGGCAGCCTTGTGTAAGTAACCAGGCCCCACTCAATTTGTGTTACCAATTAATGCTGCCTTCATTTCTTCCCACTCACCAATACAGCCCAAGTAAGCAGGGGAGTCATCGTACAGGGAAAAGGCACCTTCTTCCCATGGATCCCTGCAGGAACCTACAGGGGGGCCTCGAGTCCCAGACGCCCAAATGCCAGTTGTCACCTTGGGTCCAATCTCTCACTCTGCCAAACAGAGGTGCTGTTGACCCCTGGGCAGCGGGCTTGCCTCAGACCATCCCTGGGACTTGTGGCTACTTCTGTTGCTGCTGCTGATCTCTGGGCTCCCCTCTCATTTTCTCCTGTACACCAACTGATCCAAGTGACAGATATGGTGTCTGAAGATCTGGGTTTGAATCCTCACTTTTCCACTTATTACTTGGGTGACCTTGGATGCCATTTCATCTCTCTGGGCCTCAGAATGAGGGGGTCAAATGAAGGGGTTCATTGACATGAGAGGTCCTTTCCAGCACCAAGTCAGTGGTCCTGTCACCCTCCTTTTGAATAATAACATAATCACCATTATGTAGCACAGCCCCCCTCAGTTTACAAATGGGGAACACGGCCCCAGTTAATGGCAAAGTTCCAGCTGGAAAGGTGATCTCCAGCTTGACTTCTAGGGCCTGACTCCAAAGGGGGTCACAAAGGGTGAGATGGTGGCTTAGATGCTCAACAAAGACCATGTGATCTGAGAGCACCAAAGGTCAGAGAGTAGGACTCCTACCTCCAGCCCCAACTGTGTCCCTGGTCACTGACTCACTTCACCACCACCCAAGGCCCCCCCTGATACTTGTGCCACCTGGGATGGCTCAGCAGCAGCCTCTGTCCTAAGTCTAATCCCTCACAGCCTCACTTCCCCTACCACGTCTTCTCATAAAAAGGCTAAGTGGTCATAGTTCATTTTGGTATGACCTGATAAAACCCCCAGTTCTCTCTCTACCTGGGGCACACTCTAAACTAGCCAGACGAATCATAGCAACATTGGGTGTAGTTTTCGTGTAATACCCTAGATGGTAGCATTGTATCATTAGTTATTTTACTTCTCAGTCTACAACTCCAAATCATGAGAAAATGGTATGGGATCTTGACAAGAAGCTGGATCTGGGCTCAGAGAGTCTAGCTGGGTGACCTTAGTCAAGTCATTTTTCTGGGCCTCAGGTTCTGTTTCTGTCAAATGGGGAGGACGATATAGATTCAGATAACCTCTATAGCCCCTTCCAACTCTGCTAAAATTTTGTGACAATGACATGGAGATAATGTGTAGAAAATATTGTCACTGAGGCAGCTTAGTGGTGCCACAGTGGGTGGTGCACTGGATGGGAATGAAAGAAACCAGAGTTCAAATCTAGGCTGAGACACTTAGGAGCTATGTGACCTTACATAAGGCATTGGCCTCGTCTGTAAAAATAGGGATCTAGCCCCTAGCTCCTGGGATCATTGAGAGGATGATATAAATGCCTGATCGTCTGTGATTTGATAATCACTGGTGCTCTGTGGAGGAGGCAGGTGAACTTGATGCTTGTTGTTTAGGCTTGACTAGCGGCCCATCCCTTCGCTTTACAGGAGAGGAAACTAAAGGCCAATTAGTGACAGAGTTGGAATGAGATCTCAAGCAATCAGAACCAGCCCAGGAAAGCCTTTATTCCATGCCTCCACTAGATCTCCTCTCATTCTTTCCTAGCCCTCTGGTATGGGAATGTAAGCCCCCTGAGGACAGAGATTGTCTTTCTTCCTCCTAGACCTGTATCGGACTTGACTTGCAATCTGGCTGCTGACCACATCATTCACCTGAACACGGTCTCTTGGAAATTAGCGGCCAAATGGATCAGCCTTTCCTCAGTGCTCAGCCTTCTCCAATCACCCTCTTTTTCCAGATGCTCTCTCTTCTCTGGATTTTTGTGACACTGCTTTCTCCCGGTTCCCCTCTGGTTGAGTTGAGACCCCCGTGGTTCCCAACCCACTAACCCAGGGGTTCTCCAGAGGCTCTAATCAGGGCCCTCTTCTTTTTCTTTTTATTGTCTTGCTTACTGATCTCCTCCACTCCCACAGGTTCAATTATCTCTGTGTAGATGATTTCCAGATTGATAATAGCTAGCCCTAGATATACCTCGAGCTCCAGCCCCAAATCACCAACTGCCTGGTGGCCGTTTGAATTAGCTGTCCCCAAAGCATCTCAAACTCAACACATGTGAAACAGAATTCATTAGCTTGCCCCTAAATCTTCCCCTCTTCTGAACTTTTTATTACTGTGGCAAGGGCACCACCACGCTCCCAGTCAGCCAAGTTGGCTCTTTCCTTACTCAGCCCACCCATCCAATCATTTGTTAAATTTTGTCATTTCTACCTTCACACCACCTCTATCATGTGGGTCGCCTTCTCTCTCCTCCTGTGGTCACTCAATCAGTTCCAGTGGTTTCCTATTGCCTCCAGGAGCATATAAAGTCCTTCCTTTGGTATTTAAAGCTTTTCCTACTGGGCCAGTCTTCTCCCTCTCCACTCCCTTCTATGAACTCCAGCCATATGGGCCCAACTGTCCATCATAGTACATGACACTACATGGCCCATCTCCATGTTTTTGCATTGGCTGAAATGTTCTCCCTCCTCATATCCATCTTCCCAAATTCCTGGCTTTCTTCAAGACTCAACTCAAGTCAGGCCTTCAGGAGGAGGCCCTTTCTCATCCCTGCCCTCAAGAACCTCCCTGCCTCCCTAATATGACCTCTATATGCATCTTGTATATGCTGATGTATTTATATATATATATATATATATATCGTGTTCCCCATTGGAATGGAAAATTCTCCCTCCTCCATCCTGTTGTTTTTCTTTATATCACCAGAGCTCAGCACTGTGCTAGACACACTGTTGTACCAGGCACTATGCTAGGCTTTGGGAATGCAAGGTCAAAAGTAGAACAATCTCTGTCCTCCAAGAGCTTACTGTCTAGGAGGGGAGACAACATGTCCATATACAGGCACATACAAAATCATCTCCAAGTCATTTAGGAGGAGTGGGGGAAGTACCTGCAGGGGGAAGAATCATGAAAGGCTTCAGGTAGGAGATGGCCCAAGTTGAGCCTTAAAGGAACATGATTCTAAGGGGGGGGGGTGAGAAGGAAGTACATTCTAGGCATGGGCACTGAGGCTGGAAATGAAGTGTCCTGTGCGTATCTGGTTCATTTTGGGGTGAGTGAAGGGGAGATATAAGAAAGGGCGAGCTCACTTGGGGAGGAGGGAGGGAGCAAGCATGGCCAGCTAATCCACATCCCCTGCCTCCCAGCTCTCAGCAGCCATTACACCTGCCACCTGACAAGCTTAGCAAAGGCAAGAGTTGAAGTGCCAGAGCTGTCGGGCTTCCAGCTCCTTAAAGGCTACTGGGCTACAAAGAGAAAAGGAACCAGTGGCTACCACCAAGGAGCACTGAGTTGGCCTTATCAGTTCTCCCTTCTCTTCTCTCAGCATCAATCTTCCCTCAAGCTCTCATGGCTTCTTGCCTAGAATCCAGGGCTTCTTAAACTTTCAACTCCCCATTGCTTCAGTGCTTTTTAAACTGTGGGTTGTGACCCATAGAGTTTCGAGCCCCTGGGGTTTTGATCCACAGTTCTACCTGGTCTCCCCGCCTTGAGTCTCTCCCCCTTCCAATTCATTCTCCACTTAGATAGCAAGTGGATTTTCTAAAGAGTAGGGCTAATCGTCTCACTCCACTCACCTACTCAAGGAGCTCCCTCTTACCTTGAAGATCAAACATACAAAACCCTTTGCTTGGCATTTAAAGCTCTTTACAACCAGGTCCCATCCTACCTTCCTGGTCTTCTTAAGACTTTGCTACCTTTCCTGCACTCTACAAACCACAGTCTGGCCTACTTTCAATTTGTCCAATACTGTCATTCATCTCTTGCCCCTTTGCCTATGGCACTGACATGTTTACTGGGAATCAGAAGTGGTCCTACCATGAGAGTAATATAACACAGAGCTGGAAGGGATTGGACAGAACCCTTTCTATCTAAGTTGGCATTTCAAATTATTCCATTCAACTCAACACGTTGCCTACTGGGTGCCAGGTGCTATCCTCGGCGCTGAGATTGCATAAAGACAAAATGGAAATAGTTCCTGTCCTCAGGGAACTTCCATTCTATTGGGGTTTCCCATTAAGCCAATACGAAACATATCTAGGGTAGTCTGGGGGAGAGGGCACTGGTGTCTATAAGAGGCAGCTTAGAAGTCCGAGGCTAAGACGTGGAGGTAGAGAGTGCCTTCTGAGCATGGAGGACAGCCTTTGCAAAGGCACGAAGACAGATGGAATGTCCTGCATAAGGAATAGTAAGTTGGCCAGCTTGGCCACGGGCCCAAGCCCCTCCTAGTTGGCCCAGCCAGTTGCATACCTCAAAGTCGGGACTTCTGGGGCCCAGGGTGACTATACTGTTGATGTGGAAACCTTACCAAAAACTACAAGCGTGCCTTATGTGGTCCCTTCTTGCACCTTTAGGCTGGATAGGAACCCTGCCTGGTACATAATAGATGAGATCATAATAAGCACAGCCCACATTTACCTAGTGCTTGAAGGTTTGCGAAAAATTCAACATAATCTCACTGAAACCTGAGGAGGCATTTGTGACAGGTAGTTCAGAATAAAGTTGTTTGGTCACAAAAGATCTGGGTGTAGGTTCAATACAAGTTAACACTGTAATATAGCAGGTAAGAAAGTGAATACAATTGGGGGCCATGTGAAATGATCAGAGCATCCAGGAATCAGGAGGGAGAGTCCTCTGTCCTGCCTGGGACATGGCTGGAATGGTGGGGTCATTTCTGGGCACTGTGATTTAGGAGAGATTATTGAGAAGATTTCTCATTCCAAGGGAAGAAACTCCCCTTGCTGCCATTCATCTTCACAACCTGGGAGCAAAACCTTTGGATCTTTCAAACCTATAAGGTCACCTCCAAGCTTGTGTCTACCTTGTGTCTACCTTGAGGTTGATTCTTGGTCATGAGAGGAAGTACAAAGCCAAAAGAGACAGCAAGGGCACGAGGCCCAAGTTTGCCGACTCTGGAGTATTAATAACCTAGACGTAAACCAAACCCTAACTCATCTAGTGGAGAAAGACCAGGATAGTGAAAGGCCTTGAGTCCATGTCATGTGAGCTCCTGCTCATCAGCTGGACTGTATAGCACCCTGCCTCCCATTATTCCTTGTTGCCTTCACATTGCTAGTGGAATAATAGAGCCAGTCTCAAAGTACAGGCACAATCATGGAGAGGACCCCAGCAGCCAAGAATCTTAAACTATAGAAGAGAGGGCACAGAGAGTGTGCCAGAGATCTTCTGGAAACTTCCAAGGACTCTAGCAACATAACAATTTGGGCCTTTGGGAGATGACAGACTTTCTGGCTATAGTGGCCCAGTGCTGAAAGGACTTACTCTGGTGGGATTCATAAAACCCAGTGGTCCTTGAATTCTTCTCGACTCTGTGATAGTGGTAGGGAGGGGGGATGGGTGTGCTGCTGCATCACTTAAATGGGGAGACAACTTCCTTTGACCCTTCTGGTGATTTCATGTAACTCTAAGGCTTCCAGTGGGGGTGGGAGCTGTAGCAGGCCTGGCTTATCTCCACCTTAACATCATGGCAACTACTTTCATGTAGCATCCAGAATAGGAGAAACTTGTACCTGGTACCCTCCTGCCTTTTTTTTGCTTTGTGTTTTCCCTCAGGCTTGGAGCTAAAAGGTATAAAGGTCTTGAGTGATGACTGGCAGTAAGGGAAGTTTCTTCATGGAAGATTTGGAGCCTAGGCCCCTCCCCTGACTTGCTCAAGGACATGGACTGAGGCAGACAGACCAAAGCTGAGGTGAAATGCAAAATGCCTAATCAGGGGTCCTGCAAACTGCTTTAAATTTTGACAAGGTTGAAGTACTAGCCTCCTAGCAGATTATAATAGTAGCTATGCGTCAAGCTACAGAATCCTCTAGGGGCGGCTAGGTAACTCAGTGGATAGAGCACCAGTCTGGAGTCAGGAAGACTCATTTTCCTGAGTTCAAGTGTGGCCTCAAACACTTACTTGCTGTGTGACGCTGGGCAAGTCACTTAACCTTGTTTGCCTCAGTTTCCTCATCTATAAAATGAACTAGAGAAAGAAATGGCAAACCACTCTAGGATCTTTGCCAAGAAAACCCCATATGGGGTCACAAAGCATCAGACGCAACTGATCAACAACTGAATGCTCTTAAATCAGTCTGCCGATATGTGCTGGGAGGATTTTATGTTTAGCGTTTCTTTTGTGTGTAGGATTAAAATATTTGTTCCAGACCTGAATTATATTATACATGGAGTACCTTTCTGCTCCCCATTTTGGGGAGACCTAGACATAAGCCAAAACCTAAGCTTTAAATCATTTGTCCTCAGGATGCTAGGGAGCCTTGTGAGAATAGGGAGATCAGCCCCAACTCTTGTTAGAGGTCAGGTTCCCCAGTACTGAACCTGGGTCCAGAGCAAATGGACCCCTTAAGGAGAAAGGGTGGAGATGCGCTCCAATGGCTTGGGTCCACTCATGGTTCTCAGTGTTCTACCCATTATTCCTCCATCTTCCCCTTGATAGAAGATCCTGATGCAGAGTTCAATGATGCATTGTGTGCTTCCCTGGCATCCCTAATCGTCATGCTCTGATGGTAGAGCACAAGCATATGTTCTCACTACAAAGAGACTGCATGCCTACTCCCTGGAGATCTTGTTGGGGAGTGAGGGAGTTTATGAAATAAAAGACTAAAAAATCTGGATGAAGCCAGAGTACAGATAAACCTATACATAGCATTCATTCGGCCCCAAACACCCTCTGAAGGACTAAACCAGTCCTTGCCCTCAAGGAGCTACCATTGCCTGGAGGATTCAGTGTTATCTAATGCTAGGCTGTGTGCTCGGTGTTGGGAAGATAGAGATGGAAAAGGACTTAGCTTCTGACTTCCAGGGACGTTCAGTCCAACAACTGCAGGGAGGGGGAGGAGACAGTGTACAACACGTGCACCAATAAGCACTACGGGAGGTAGGAATGACCGAGAGCCAGGTCACATGCCGAAGGAATGACGTTCATTTTGGGTTCAGAGAGGACACCAAAGACTTCAACCAAGGGAGATGAGGGAAAGTCTATCAAAAGCATGGGAGATGACAGGAGCCAAGGTCCAAGAGAAGGATTCCACTCCAAGAGGAAGAGTCCACTGTGGTTCAGATGTAAAATACATGAAGCTAAGACTGGGCAGGTAGGCTGGACTCATATTGGAGAGGGGATCTAATGCCAGGATAAGGAGTTTAAACCTTATCCAATAGGGAACCACGGACAATTTTTTAACAGAGGAAAGATCAAAGCAGTACATTAGGAATTTACTTGGGCAGCAGTGTGGAGAATGAATTGGAGAGGGGAAAGACTGGAAGCAAGAAGGCAAATTAGAAAATTGTTGCAATAGTTTAGGCAACAAGAGATGAGACCCTGAACCGGGGCGACAGGGTGCATGGAGAGACAGAACTTCACAAATGATTGGATGTGGGAACCAAATGTCAAGATGGTTATGAGCCTGGATAATGGAGAAGATGGCAATGCCATTCACCACTCAATTCAAGAAGTAGCTAGTAAGCACCAGCTGTGTGCTAGGCACACTACTAAGGCACGGGGTGACGAAGACAAAAATGAAGGGATTCCTACCCTCCAAGAGCTTCCATTCTACAGAGAAAGGAGGCCACAGCAATACTACTACCGTTAAGACCTCAGAACCCAAGCCGACCACTCTAACACTGTCGGCCTTACTGCTCCAGATGCAAATCCTCTGATAGGAGGGGCCCCGCCACGTTAGCTCCCCTGAGTGTCGGGGCACTTACCATTCTATTTATAAGACTGTTCCTATGGAACTAACTCCCTCCTGCCTCCGATGAAATACTAACTCCTCTGTCTGGCGTTTAAAGCTCTTTGCAATCTGGCTCCAAACTACCTTTCCAGACTGATTTCACATTACTCCCCCTCATGCACTCGGGTTCCAGCCAGACTGGCCTGCTCACTATTCCCCATGCACGCCATCCTGTCTCCAGCCTGTGTACCTTTGCACAGGCTCACCGCCATGCCTGGAATGATCTCGAGATCACCTCACCTCTGCCTCAACGTTCAACTCAAGTGTTTTACCATCACCACCAGCCCTCCTCCCCCACCTCCCACCCCCCAGACTACTTGCACAGACTCTGGAAAGTGTGTGCATTTACTTATGAGTATATATTGTTTATTACGGGAGAAAGTAAACTCCTTGACAGAATGGACAGTTTTCATGTGAGGTGCTATAGCTCCAGTATCTAGCACAATGCCTGGCACGTAGTAGGTGTTAAATGTTTACTGAATTGAATTGAACTAACTGTCCCCAGTGCTAGGTGTTCCTGGTCCAATGAGGATCGGGCTACATCCAGCTCTACCCAAACTAAGTAGTCTGTAGATGCCTGACTGAGAACTCATTGGGAGAGTGGAAGGACCACTAACTATGTGTCTGAATACTGAGAGTGCTAATTACTACCTATCTAGAGGATCTTGGGCCTCTTCTGTAAAAAAATGGGCTTGCACTGGATAACTTCTAAGGTCCCTTCCAGTTCTAAATTCTATGAGCCTAAGGAAAATATGGATGGGGTCTCCATGCCACTGAGTTTGATTGGTGACACTAAGATTGGGGATAGCAAAGAAGAGGCAAAGAAACTTGGAACTTTTAGAGATACTGAGGTCAAAAGGGAACAAAAAAAAGATTTAAAGCAGGAATGGGTCAGACCCCAGGGATTCTGGGACCCTAAAAGGAGAAACTTTGTTGAGAGCAGTATTTGGGGGAGGAATTCAGGGTAGTTGCTGAATTGGAGAGTGTGTGACTTCAAACCAGGGATGAACCTTAAACCCAAATAGTAAGAACCTTCCTATGTAACCAGAACAAGGACAGAAGGCTTAGCTAGAACCAGGAAGATAAATGAATCCGAGATACCAAAGGGAAGCAAGTAGCATGAGCCCAGGCCCCCAGAGCTTGGCCAACTGGTCCAATGATGGGCATGTTAGTAGCCCAAGAGTCCCTTGCACTGTAATGAGATTATCTGCATGTGTTAAATGGCTGGCATGAACATGTTATGCTGGAGTGGCCATGACAGGGGAGGGAGAACACAGGAGAAAATAAGCCTGTTTCCAGGTACACAGTCTTAGGGAAAGCCATGTCCTTTCTAGGTGGCCTGAAGAACAGAGGGCAGAAAATGCTTGACCCATTCCTAGTTCTGTAGTGTCTGTTTGATCAGGAGCTACCCCTGCTCCCCCCAAAGCAGTGAGCCTTCAGATGAGGTGGCCGGGGTGGGGGTGGGGGGGAAATACTAAAGCTCACAGCTGTCTGATCAGCACCTTGGAACCTCAGCCAGGTGCAATTTCGATAGCCATCTAGTTCAAGCTGGATCTGAATCCGAATTCAATACAGAATCCCTGACCAGAGCTGAAAGCAGGCTCCAGTTAGGGGAGCTTACCCCCACCTCCACTAGTGAACAGCTATAGTCATTAGGAAGTTTTTCCTTACATCAAGCCTAAATCTGTCTCTTTGCAACTTCTTTCCACTGATCCCAGTTCTCCTCACTGAAGCCAAATAGAACACGTCTAATCCTTCTTCCAGGTGACAGCCTTTCAAATATTTGAAGAAAGCAATCAGAGTCCTAAGTAGGAATACTTTTACCTGGAGGGTAGCCGCAGTACAAAGGACAGTCTGAGCGATTGATGGGGCTGCCATGCCCTCAAGGACTGGGAGAAGGACATCTCAGTGGCAGGACTCTGGAGCTGGCAGAGGACCACGAGACGGGAGGCATAGAGACCACAGCCCCCAGACTGCTGCAAGGAAAATGTGTGTCCCCTTGAATGTCAGCACCCTGGCACAAACCTCCAATTACCCCCACTCTAGCTGTGGTTCTGACAATTATCATCTCTCTTAAGACTTCTCTTTTCCAGACTAAGCAACCCCACTTTTTTTCAACTTAGTCCCATATAACAGACTTAAGGTTCTTTGACATCCTAGGGTACCCCCTATTGGAATCTCTCTAACTTATTTTGGGGGAATAGGGACAGTCCAGGACCTGTAACTTCCTGCCACCAAAGTGGACTATCCACTCCCCAATAACTTAAGAGTCTTAGAGAGTTGCCTGGGTCATTAGACTAAGTGACTTGCCCGAGAGACAGCTCTCAAGTGTCCATTTCCTTCCTAAAATACCATGACCAGAACAGGATGTAATCATCCCACTCGGTCCTGGCCAGGTCAGGGTACCACAGGACTGTTATGTCCTTTTTTTTTCCCAGGAAGCTGTAGCTCCCTTCATATGCCTCAAGAACACATCAGCCTTCTCCGAGCCCACACACTAACAAATAACAGTATCTTTTCGTCTGTAGTCCTTTACCAAGTGATCTCATTTGGTCTTTATAGCAACCCTATGTAGCACTAGTAATATTGTTCCTATTTCATCGATGAGGAAGCTTGGGAGTGGCTGCCCAATCAGTTCCAAAGGCAGGACTAGCACCCAGATCCCTGGATGCTGAAGCCAGCGCTCTCTTCCCCATTGCATGCTGTGTCAATCACGAAGGCTTCTGCTGCACCTTTGCTAAGCTCCAGTCACCCCCTTTTTCGGGGTTCCACAGGGGCCCCAGACCCGAAGCTGCCTAGAAAACACATAACCCTCTTCATCAAGCCCCTCTGCCTTCGCCACGGTAGGGGGAATCAGGCTCAGGGAGTGGCCACGAGCCCGCAGTGCCGTGCTGGACACTTTGTCTGCCAAATTGTGAGATTCCAGGTTTCTTATTCCAGTACATATGCATGCATTTTGAGCCAAGAGAAATAGCTTTGTGCCTCCCAACAGCTGTGGTACAGAGAGTGAAGGCTATATCCAAGGAACCAACTCCACAGTCAAGTTTACCTTTCCTCATTAGGGTTCTGTTTGGTGGCTACATATAAACAGAGGCTCGGACACATTTTTAAAACTTCCAATGCTGTGCCTGCTTAGAGCTTGACACAGAGAAGTATGGTTAAGGACCACTGCGGGTGGAGGTTATTTATCCCAAAGTCAATGAATGCCATCAGCCCCGGGGCTGAGGCTGTAGGAATCAAGTCCAACCTCAAGGTACTTCAAAAATGAAAAGCACATGGCGATGGCCCAAGGGCTAAGCGCTCCAGGGGGTAAGCAATGAGGAGAGCATCAGAAGCTGTTAAGCCGAAAGCCGCTGGGTTGGAAAGCAACCATTTCTCCTGTCTTTCCTATGTCTCCCAAAGAGAGGGCTGTAACTCATTAAACCATTCACAATGATGGTCTAAGTGGGGGAAACCCAAGCTGCCACATGCCATCTATGAGCTTGCAGCTCCTCCACAGGTCACTCTGGGGATCCTTCCTAAAAATCCCATGTACTCTTGGGCTGCATTAAATGAGGCATAGCTTCCAGAACTGGGGAAGTGACAGGCCCACTGTATCCTGACCCGATCAGACCACACCTGGAGCCCTGCATTCAGTTCTGGGTTCCACAGTTTAGGAAGGACACTGATAAAATGAAGAACACACAGAGGAGGCCAATCAAGCAGGCGAAGGACCTTCTTGAATTCATATCATACAAGGATTATTGAAAGAACTGGGTATATTTGTTTGGGGTTTTTTCTGGAGGAGAGAAAATTGGGCAGGAAACATAATGGAGAAAGAAAAAGAGGTACTAGTTGTCTTCAAATATTTCAGTGGCAATTACATGGATTAAACTTCCTCTGTTTAGCCCAAGAGGGAAGAACCAGGAACAGCAATAGGTAGAAATTGCAAAGAGGGAAACTGAGGCTCGATATCAGGCAGGACTTCTAAACAATGAGTTATCCCAAGGCAGAATGAGCTGACTCCCGAAGTCATGAACTCCCCCCTCATTGGAGGTCTTACAGCAGAAGCCCAATGACCATTTGGATATCACAGTGGGGTCTCCTTTTGGCTACAAATTGGATTAGATGGCTGCTGAGATCCCTTCTCACTCAAATTCTGTGATTCTGTGACATGGTTGAAAGAGAACAAACTAGTGAAATGTGCTCTAGACTTAAATGCTGAAGTCGAGTGGCTTATAGCTCAGAAGGACAGAAGGATCACAGCTGTTGAAAAACTGAATTAGGAGCTTGGAAGAAAACTGGACTTTGTCATTATGAATATCCATTCTTTTGCTTTCTAATATCCATGAATAACCTATAATCTCATTAGGGCAGGCTCTCCCTGCTGACCCAAATTGTGGTCCATCTGTGACTTCCAAGTCTTAGGGAGTTGCCAGAAGCTCGGAAGGATTAAGTGGCCTACGCACAGATATCCAGCTGATATCCAAGTCCCAGAATATCATCAGTTAGGTGGAACCTCAGAGGCCTGTATCTGAACAAGAATTTCCTCCTCAACCCCAACCTTTGGGACAATCCATCCCTCTCAAAGCAGGCTCAGCACGCCGTTTGAAGGTAGTTCTATTCATTACTTTTCCCTTATACCAAGTTCAAATCTTCATTTCTATAATCATCCATTGCTACTGGTTCTACCCTTTGGGGCCAAGAAGGACAAGTCTATCATGGAAAGAAACCCCTCTGTTTCCAACTTAGGGTTCAAGTTGGTAAAAGGTTTCTTTTTGTCCATAGTTCCAAGCCAAGACAGGGAGAAGCATCATTTGGCTCATAGAGAAGGAAAGTTTCTATGGGGTAGGCAATCTTTTGAATATAAGCCATTTTCCACCAAAACTTATTGAATAATTTCAGAAAACACACAGCCACTAGCATTGGGAACAATTTGTCATGGTCTAATGGAGAGGACAGAGACTTCCTAATATGCTAGGTTACTGCTGTCCTCAGGGGCATGAGGCAAAAGAGACTGTCTTTTGGTTGCCTTGCCTGAGATTTGGAGTAAAGAAGGGCAACACATAGGGGTTAGATTGACTTCCCATCTACGCTGAAATAGAGACTTATTCCCAAATGGTGGGCAAGAAATGATGATCAAGAAAAGATCAGGTCAAGAAAGGGAAAATGCAGCTCTGGTTCCCTCTTTCCCACTGCCAAGTCTAAACTCTCTTCCACAGGGTTTAGTGCTTCAAATATCTGAAGTCACCAATCATGCCCAACCCAAACTCTCCCCCAATTCTTTTCTTCTCCAGGCTGAATAGCCACGGATCCTAGACCACAAAAGGAATTTGGGGGGAAGCTTCAGGAGCAAGGTGTAATATGAAGGACTCACTATCCCCCATTCTCAGCCTGCTCTTTTCAGTCTCCATGTCTTTATTCCTACCGTACCCCATACCTGGAATTATCACAACATCAGACACCCCTCTCCCCAGTTCCACTTGTTGAAACTAGTAAGCTAGTCAATGACAAAAGGCAGGATTTGATCCTAGTTCTGCCTGAGGCCCAGGTCCAGTATTCTATGTACGATGGAATACTACATCTATTAGTCAACCTAACCAGAGTTTCATCTTAGCTTGATAACCAAAGAACCCATCCTGGTCTTTTCTACAACTTCTCTTGTTTTCTATAGACATGCACATGCACACAAGTTCTAGCACATTAGTTTCCAGGGAGACCTCTACAAGTCAAACTATATTCAAGTAACCACTGGGACAGAATGTGATGGTTGAGCAGATATGGGGACAACAGCACTAAATAGTTACTAATGATAGAAGGAACTGAACAAAATTGTCTTTGGAGATTAAATTAGGAGATCTGAATTGGCTCCAGACCAGTATGAGAAGAAGACTGGCATTAGGTCAGCTACCTCTCATGTCCTCCACAGACATAGCTTCATGTCACCCTCAAGGGTCATCCCTAGAAACAGCAAAAACAGGCATTCCAGGCATTCTGGTTTGATCTTCTTTACATTTCAAGGGAAAAGGCACATCTCACTGAAAATCACCAAGACTGTCTAAATGGGGGACACCGTCTGAATCTAGTCAATGGGTCGTCAACTTTACCTCAACAATTACTTAGCCTAGCTCCTTCATGTCACACAGAACAGTGAAGTGTTTGCCTAGAGACACTAGTTTCAATCAGTGCTTTAGGAAAAGAGGCCTGTGGGATTAGCACAATATAACAAGACATACTAAGTGATCACATAGTTTATTTCCAATGGAAAATGATCACCCGTGGGAGCTAATGTTTCCTGATCATTCAAAAGTGATTTTCTAATCATTAATCAGGAACAATCAGCATGAAACACATATTCTCAAATACATTGCACTCTTTGAAATTTGGGGTTTGGAATGAATTTAGAGCAACTTCCGTAGATCTTCCATTCAAATTTACTGGGGTGCCAATGAAACTAAGGTCATAAGCATACATAACTAGGAATCATTGAACTTGGGGCCAAGTAAAGGTAAAGATGGCAGTGGCATAGAGAGAGCAGTGCAACTGTGGGTTTCTGTTCTGCCTTGGAAGGGTGTGATCTGTCCTCTAGAGTCTGATACTTGCTCTGTGGGGACTGATGGGTAAGAAAGGTCCCCAAGAGAGGGGCACCAGGGGAACAAGGTGTTGGTTATATCTAAAGAATGTCTAGCATGGACCAGAGTAGAACCACAAGGCGAGGCCCAGGTGTAGCAGTCACCACAGGGAGGAAATATCCTCTACCACAAATGCTGATGCCCTGAGGGGAAAGCTAGTTGCAACTCTGGTTATAAATCCCTTCCCTATGTGAGACAAGTAGATTTGCTCTGTCCTCTGACCACAGATTGTTATCTTTGACCTAGGTCTACCATCTTGCAAATGTATGCAGTTGGTCCTGGAGGGGCCAGGGTAAAAGAGCAGGAATAGCATGATACAAACCCCAGCAATGCCCAACATTCATATACAAAGGGCAGCTTTTTGTTCCAATGAGCACCACTAAACCAAACGGCCTAGAGCAGGTTGTTACCCACACACTAAGCAGAGCCAGACTTGAATTTGGGCCTCCAAACTTTCGACGGTTATAGGGTTTGCTTGGATTCTCTATACTGTTGGGTAGTTTCCCAGTCTTCATTATTCACATAAAAATCCAAGCGAGGGCCCAAAAGGGATTTCTCAGGCCAGTATTTCCAGGCACAAGAATTTTATGTGCCAGTCAGATTTATGATAATAGGAATAGAATGAATTAAGTCAGCTGCCTAGATGATGTCTGGGATGGATTTCCCAGACTACCTTGGAGACTGTCCCTTTATCTCCTACTGTTCTTGGTAAAAATAAAAAAGCTCTTTGGCCAAGTGTAATATTTTCCCCCTATCCTGTTCAGCGCCAACTGCTACACTGGGCCACGAGTTCTTTCTTTCACCCAAATGGCTTCACTTGACCACGTCTCACTCGAGTTTTTCTGCACTCTGGTATTCTTTCAATGACTGCCCTTCTCACTGTCTCTTTTTCCCCCTTTCTCTTCTCCATGACTCTCTATAATAACCAAGGGGCCAGTTTCAAAAGAAAGATCAACAAGAAGAAAGACAGCCCTCCCTGCTTCACATTTGGATCCCTTTTCACAATGCAATATTAAGTTCATTTTTCATTTCCAAAAAAATTTCAAGGGCAGATATTAATCCAGCCATAAAATATAATGTTAAATAAATCCCATCACTTTTCTACACCCTCGGTTTTAAAAAAAATGGAGCTAGCAATGTTGGAACCCTTGGCAAGAAGGCAGTTCCATTCTACAAAGGTCCAGAAGTGCTTTTCATTCTGCAGCTGGGATAGAGCACTTTATAACCCTTAACATGGCATATGCTTCAGCCAACAAGTATTTATGCAACACCTACTATGTGATAGGCAATGGGGATACAAGTGCCAAAAATGAAATCATCTTTACTCTCGAGGAACTTACATTCTAAATATTTAAATATGAAATATTTCATCATGACCTCACTCATTCTTATATGAGTTCTATTAGAGAAGGGAGTGTGGATAGATAGATAGATAGATAGATAGATAGATAGATATAGAGATAGATATAGATATAGATATCATACCACCCTTCATATAAGAATGGAATGAGACATAGAAATATTAGGTGACCTGATCAAGGTCATACAGCTAGTCAATGGCCAAGTCAAAGATAGAATCCATGGGTGGCTAGGTGGCTAGGTGGCGCAGTGAATAGAGGACTGGCTCTGGAGTCAGGAGGATCTGAGTTCAAATCTGGACTCAGACACTTAATATTACTAGCTGTGTGACCTTGGGCAAGTCACGTAACCCCAAAGGCCTTCTAAAAAGCAAAAAGACAGAATCCATGTCTCATGTTACCAGGATCAGAGATTATGGAATCAAAGAGTTGGAAGGGACCTCAGTGGCCATCTAGTCTAGTCCACATACCAAAAAAAGGATCCCCTCCACTTCAGAGAAGATGTGAGAGGAGGAAATTGAAGAAGCAACTATGGACAGCTTTTTCTAGCTGCCTGGCTTGGAAGGGAAAGCAAGAATTAAGACAACAGCATGAGTGGATGACAGGCTCAACTGGAGGGTCATTTTTAAGGAATTGGGGCGAGGGGAGAGACCTGGGCATGTTAGACAACAGGGAAGGGTTCCAGGAAGAGAGACTGAGGATGAGAGACTGTGAAGGAGATGACCAAATAGACAAGCTCCCAAAGGAGAGAGGAGGTGTAAAGCCAAGTACAAGCAGCTTTCCAGAGGACTACTGCTGTGAACAACTTTCAAGGTTCTGATTACATGGTATAGTGAACACTCTATTCAACCACAAATCAGAGCAAAACATTCACAGAAAATAAAGGTACAGTATTCACAACAACTTATCACTAAAATGGCCACATATTCTTCACCACGGTGGTCACATAGTTTTGAACAAAGTACAATCATTTAGTCCATCAATCACTTAGTAACTCAATCATTCAATCAACTCAATAATTCAGTCAAGTCTCCTTAAGGGTCACAAAATACAAAAGTCAAAGTTTTCCACTCTTGGGGCACACTAAGTTACAAATCAGTCACTATTCAGTCATCATTCACTATTCAATCATCAGAAAATACACAGGGGGAGGCTAAGTGGCGCAGTGAATAGAGCACTGGCCCTGAAGTCAGGAGGACCTGAGTTCAAATTCAGCCTCAGATACTTGACACTTACTAGCCATGTGACCTTGGGCAAGTCACTTAACCCCAACTGCCCTATAGAAAAAGAAAAAAAAAAGAAAAGAAAATACACAGACCATCCACCCCTCGGTCACAAGTAAATCACAATCTTCTCACTCAGAACACAGTATCCAAGTAAAGTCTTCTTTCAGCTTGACTTGAGACAGGCTCTCATATTCCCTGGATCCCCTTCCATGGTCCCAGTTCCTACCTGGATTCACCAAACTGTCACCTGGGTTCAAAGGCAGACAGCTCCCAGTTCCTTGTCCAGTTTTCCATGCAGTTCCTGTTCCACACTGAAGTTCACAGTGTCCAGTCCACCTTAAATCCTTCACAGTCTCTGTTCCCAGGAAGTCAAGGCTTAACAAAGCCAAAAACAGACAAATACCGGTACCACAGTCATGCTTCCTCAGTCTTCTGCAGCTCTGGTTAGTCCCTGGAAATCCTCAGCAGCTCCAGCTGGCCCTCAGACTCAGCAGCTCCTCAGCAGCTCCAGCATAAGCTCTGTTCAAAAAATCAAAATCATTTTATCCAGCCTCCATGTGGCTTACTCCAAGAAATTCTGTCCCAGTTCTCAATTCTCATTCCTCTTCTCAGTTCTTCTCAATTCTCAGTTCAGTCCAGCAGCTGCCCTGCCTCCATGATACTTATCCCAAGAAGTTCTGACTTTTCCAGATAGTGTTTTTCCTTATATGCGGTATTGCTCCTCCCAGTTCATCCCGTTCCTGTCATGTCAGCAACAGGGGTTCATACCTTCTGTTTCTTTAACAGAGGCTTAATTTGAAACTAAAGGCTAAAGACCTCTTAGCTTTCCAATACAATGGGATCTTCAAATTTCATTACCATTACAGGAGGGGATGAGATCAAGGGTCCAAGTGAAGGAGTCAGTCTCAACAAGCAGGGCCTCCTCTTCCTCTGAGACTAGAGCAAAGGAGAAAAGAATTAGGGATGAATTCAAATGTATTTGAAGTATAGAATTAGGGGGGAAAGGGAGCTCCTGATGAATGGTGACTCCAGTTGAGGTTAGAAAACATCTATTTACACGGCTTCCCCCTTTCTAGTTTTTCCTAGTAGAAAGTAAGCTCTTTGAGTATGAGGACTTCCTTGCTTGCTTGTATTTGTCTCCCCAGTGCTTGGCATATAAGAAATTATGTTTAATAAATGCCTTATCTAATTCCATTAGTATGACTGAGAAACTTAGTCATACCTTGTAAAAGGATAAGAGAGTATAAATACTTCTTTCAGACCTTAACACATCATTATCTATTTTACCAGTCCTTTACTTTCGGTAATTTCATCCACTGAACTTGGGGATGTGTGTGAATGAATTGATCAGGGGCACCCCGTCAAAACCTCGTGGTTATATTAAGAGACTCAGAAGAAGCCTTAGATAAAATACAGCACTCATTCACATTAAAAAAACCTATGAAAAATATATAAAAATATGTGCATATGCATAAAACATAGGCATCAAAAGTATATTGCGGAGGGGGTATGTGGGGTGAGTATGTAGAGGGTGTCCCAAAAATCTTAGTGCACTTTAAAGTTTTAATAGCTCCAGCTCTACCTGCTCCTTCCATAATAATGATATTATAATAATATGTAACATTTCTATAACACCTACTATGTGCCAGGTACTGTGCTAAATGCTTTACAGTTATTATTTCATGTCCTCCTCACAACAACCCTACAAAGTAGGTGCTATTATTAGCCTCATTTTACAAATGAAGAAATTAAGGCAAACAGAGGTTAAGTGACTTGTCCAGGGTCACACAGCTAGCAAGTGTCTGAGGTTGGATTTTAATTCAGACTGTCAACTCTAGGTCTGGCACTCTCTAATTCACCACTGTGCTCTCTGGAATGCCTGCTCCATAATTAACAAACTTACTTTCATCTTCAAACTTTTTCTTCCTCACTCCCACTTATCTTCTGATACTCAGGGAGACCTAGGTCCCTCCTCTTGCCATTGCATCTCAAACCCCTCTTTCTATCACTGGTCACACTTTCATTCATGCTATTCCCTCCCCTAGTCACTGATTGGGGGTGGGAGCTGTGTAAATATTCCTTACTTCCAATTTCCACTTTCAGGCTCTCCTTCTACTACCATTGCTCAGCAACTTTGCCTTTGAGCTCATTCAATCCAAGGTTTATCATCCTATTAAGATTTGGGGATTTTGGTAGCTGTTATGTACTGACCCCTTGTATATCTCCTTCCTTTCTCAAGGAGTTCAACAACTGTCTCAAAGTTTTTCTCCCCACCTCAACTCCTGCCCTAAAAAAGGGGACTTAAACCTAATATACCTATTGATACTCCCTTCAATATTATACCTCTCAATTCACTAATCTACTCAACTTCCATGACTGATTCCACTATCCCATCTCAGTCACACAGAGATGGCCATTTCCATATTCATGAATTCCTAAGTTCCCTGTGTTGATCATAAGCTTTTATAATTCTATCTTTCCCTCTGGCTTATGACCCCCCAAACTCTGTTCTTCATCCTTACCATGACTTTCAATACCTCCAAGCCTCAGCTGCTCCCAGGGCCACACTCTTCAACCTTCCCTTTCTCCAGCCTTGGTGAATCAGTTCAACTCCACATTGTCCTCTACCATATGAATCTCTTGCCTCCTTGTCTTATCAACAGTTGTGCTTTGCCAAACCCCAGCTTCGGATTACTCTCACCATATGTCACCTGCCCTGAATCAGCTAGGAGGTACAGTGGATAGAGCAGTGGGCCTGGAGTCAAAAAGACCTGAGTTCAAACCTGACCTCAGACACTTAATAGTTATGTGATCCTGAGCAAGTCACTTCACTCTGCCTCAGTTTCCTCATCTGTAAAATAAGCTGGAGAAGGAAATAGCAAACCATTGCAGTATCTTAGCCAAGAAAACCCCAGATGAGGTACGGAGAGTTGAACAAGACTGAAAATGACTAAAAAGCAACAAAGAATCTGGAGAAACATGGGCAGATGTGTATGAACTGATGGGAAAGCAGAACCAAGGGAACAATACACATGACAACTACAGCAATATAAATGAAGGCAACACTAAAAGACAACAGAATTCAGATCAAGTGCAATGATCTGTGTTGGTTCCAGAGGACAGAACATTCTTCCTTCCACTCTGTCAGTGAAGGCAACAATTGTGATAATGGCATGAGAAGGGATGTCTTGTAGCAGACCACATCTTCCCCAGCTACACAATGAATCCCATGCTGCTTATGGCCCAGTGAATGGAAAGCATTGGATTCAGCAGAGTGAAAGACCATGTAAAGGGCCATTTCCATACCATCTCACCTGCACTGTTCCTCTCTTCCTCTTCCTCTTCCTCCTCCTACCCTGGGAATCCTAGGCTTCACTTTATCTTGCCTAGAACCAGGGGCCACCATGCTACTTCCTGGCCATGTCCAAACCATGTTGCCCTGCACCCTTCTACTTTCCAACTCTGCCTATATGTGTTTTCCTCTCCCACTAGAATAATAAGCTCCTTCAGAGCAGGGACTGTATGATTCACTTGCATTTGTATCCCCAGAATTTAGCATAGTGCTATCCATTACTATTATTAGACATATGATGGCCAGAGGTGTTTGCCATTGTCAAGGAGGATGCCTGCCTAGCACAAAGTCCAATGGAAGAGAGAGTCCCCATAGAAGGTGAGGTCTTCTTGTAGATGGTGATAGGCTGACTGCTACAAGGTCTAGAAGACTGAAGAGCTCTCCAAATGAAATTTATAATCACTCTAAAGCACCTAGGGTCTGACCCAGGAAAAACCAAGTAGAGAAAGAATTCCTACTGTCCAGTCTATATGTAGTTGGATGAACAATCCAGAAAGCTAATGTGTTAGTATCTCTATCTTGCACAGACATACAAATGAATAGATGAAAGAATGAATGAAAAAGCATGTTTATTAAGTACTTACTACATCCCAAGTCCTGTGATAAGTTCTGGGATACAAACAGAAAAGCAGATCAGGCCCTGATCTCAAGGAGTTCAGAATTTTTTAGGGGAGAGTTAAATAAACTAGTATGGCTACAGCAGAGAACTGACATGTGGGAATATCACTAACCATCTTCTTCTCACTCCATAGGCAGGCCCAACTAGGTTCAGCATTATGGAGAGGTCCAGAGTAGGAGTACATCCCTTTCTTAGCAAACTCCATCCATTTCATCAAGGAGGGGCAGGCCTCTTTAGACATTTCCAAATTTAAAGTTATGCTATTATCCCTACCCAGTCTTGTGCCTTTATTCCCTTCCCACATGAATACCATAGGAATACAATCTCCAAAAGCAAGGGTCATTCAAATGGCCCTGGAGAGGTATATGGTGGGCATGCATAGGCGACAAGACAGTACTAATGAAGAATTGTGCAAAACCAGAAGCATCAGAAAAGTGAATGACTGGAAAAGAAGATTGGTTGGTCATAAAGCAAAAGCAAAGACTAACCAATGAATGGTTCAAATGCTCACTAATATCAAGAGGGCTAGAGGAAGGCACCTGACACATTGGGCAAACAAAATAGTTGTGATCAGTTTTATCGGAAGAGATCGCAAATGCATCCAAGTATTGAAGTCCAACAATTGGTGTAAAGTAGTCTTGTTTTGGTCAAAAGGAAGAGAGATCAGTTTGGCAGTCCATTCAGAAGGCAAGAACCAATGCTCCATGCAATGCCCAGAAGAGAAACAACAGGAGGTTAAAAGGATCAAGGGGCTAGTCCAGGACTCTCCTATCTGGAACATGGACAAAATCGATGCTTAATTCCAAATAACTGTGAGAGGGGGAAAAATGGCATCTAGGCAAAGGAAGATTAATGGTGAGTTTCCAATCATAACATGGCCAAAGAATCATTGGATGTTCAGAGAACTCTGGGGAACATCCAAAAGTAAAAGAGAATCATAGAATATTAGAGTGTGAAGGGACCTCAATGGCCCTCTAATATACTCCATACTCAAAAAAAGAATGCCCTTGACAATCCAAAATAGTCTCTGTTTGAAGGCCTCTACTGAGGGGAATCCTGCTCCCTCCCAAGACAGCTCATTCTACTTTGGGATCGTTAGTAGGAAATGTTTCCTTTTTCTAAATCTATTTCGGCCTCTTGGCAACTGCCTCGCTCCCTCCATGGCTGCCCCTGGTTCTGCCCTCTGGAGCCAATCAGAACAAGACAAATTCCTCTCCCAGCTTTTAAGTCCTTTGAAGACAGCTATCATGTGCCCCCGGAGCCTTCTACTCTTTAGACTAACCACCCCCGGTTCCGTCAACTAAGCCTCATATGGCATCAACTCCAGGCCCTCTGCCATCCTGTTTGCCCTCTTCTGAATGCTCTCTGGCTATTGATGTCCTTCTGAAAGATGGAGCCCCAAACAGAAGGTGCTACTCTAGATGATGTATGACCAGGGCAACTTACAGTGGGACCGATGCCTCCTTAGTCATGGACCCTGACAAGAATATGCCATTGAAAACTTGGTACTAAAGCAAGGAAGATGGAGAATGAAGAAAAGTCAGGAGGGAGTGATATAGTGACAACTCCACAGTGTGTGGGAAAAGAGCCTCAAGAAAGTGCCATGAAGAAAAGGCAGAATGGGGAAGAAAGGTGGTCAGGGAGAGGAGAGAAGTAGAGAGATGGCAAGGACTCTGTTCCGCCTTCCTTTGTTTGGAGGTATATAGCATTTATTTCCACTGGTATTTTGAGTTCATAGTAAAAAAAATTATTTCAGTGTGCCTAGATTTGATTCCTTTCCAACCTAATTCCTCCCCCCCCCATCATCCAAGCCAAGAGTTCTCATTATAACCTTTGGTCTTTGCCATTCTGGGCGGAATTCACTACGTGCATGTTCTATGCATGCACGGCGGGACCTACGTAACAGCCTGCTGCAGCAGAGGCCCCCTATGATACTTCAGCCTCTGGTAGGACAGATTTGAGTCATACAAATCCAACTTCTCCTCTGGCATCTGGAATCCAGATCAGCTGCAGTTCACTCCGCCTCGGCAGTGGTCTTGCAATCCTCTCAGAGCGCAGGCAAGAGAGCTTCACTCTGAGAGATGGTGGCGGCAAAGAACTCTCCAGATAACTGTGAGGACTGTCACTTTCTAGATGTGAGTCGCTTTGCTTTTTCCACCAGATTTGAAACAACTTTGAAAGACTTCTTGGTGTTTTGACAGTGGTGTTTCTCTCTCTCTCTCTCTCTCTCTCTCTCTCTCTCTCTCTCTCTCTCTCTCTCTCTCTCTCTCTCTCTCGTGTGTGTGTGTGTGTGTGTGTGTGTGTGTGTGTGTGTGTGTGTGTGTGTATGGTTTTCCTTTGCTCTTTGTTTAGGGGGAGACACCGAAGTCCAAAAAGAAGATCTGCAGGACTTTAAAGATTGGGGGACTGGTCTTCGGTATCCTGGCTCTTTCCCTCACTCTCATATTTTTAGGGGGCAAGCATTTCTGGAACCTCGAACCCCAAAAGGTAAGGAAATGCACCACGTTACCTAAGTGCTTTCATTTATGCAGACTCAAATGAAGTGGCCTATTTGTAGAATACTGTAGTTTATGCATTTTTCGGAAAAATCAGCTCCTGAGGGTCATTGGCGTGTCTATATTCTGGCTCTCTATTATTTCTGACTATGTATCATGACTTCACCAAGGCGGGGAGTGGCGGGGGAAGGCATTTCTTGTATTTGAGTTTATACCTGGGCTCGTGTAATATTCGCCCTTCAGGAGTTAAGAATCTTCACTGAAGCAAGGTTTATTGTGAGAAAATACTTTCCATCTTTCTTTCAATTATCTGGCTAGAAACTGATGGAAAAGCAATTACCCTACCACCGAAGAAGAAACAGGCAGAAAGGGAGCAGCCAGGGATTTTCAGAGATTATGTTTCTGCCTTAACGCATCTCCCATGTGAATGGGCAACAAGGGGGACCCACCAAGCCCAGGGAGTTGCTCCGATCCCTAGGATCACACTTGTGGTTCGTTTTAATTAGCAGCTCTCAGGTCCCACTAACCGCCAACTGCTTCAGTCCCACTGAGACAGCAGCCACACAAAGCAGATGCAAAAGAAGTTCAATCACAGGCCCCGGGAACCATAGGAATCCATCCGCTAGCTGGGGCTGGCGTGGTGTTGGGAGGAATTTAGCCATGGTCTGGGTTTGATTAGTACAAGGTGACTATCACTCCTTAAGTCCCACAAAATTCTAAGTCGTGTTATCCCACCTACAGAGATTCAGGGAGCGCATAGTCATTTTGTGCTACAATGTACACTGTGGATTTGCAAGAGCCAGGGCAGCATAGAGGTACGGGGATGACTTTGGAGTCAGGGAGACCCAGGCTAAAGTCCTCCTTTAACATATGCTAGGTAGGTGACCATAGCTAAGTCACAACTTCTCAGCGCCCTACTCAACTCTAAAATCACAGACTAAAAGTCTTAGATCACAAATCACCCACCTGCGTGGGTGAAAGGATTTTCCACACTGGAAGTTCCCTACTCTAATGAAATAACAAGTTTGGCAACTTCACTCTCCCCTCCAAAAAAAGGCTATATCCACACATGTACCCACACAGAGCTCAGTAGAGCAGATAAACTGATGGATCTGGGGTCACAAGGACATGTGTTCCAAGTCCTGTCCTGGCTAGCCAGGTGACAATGGACAAGTCACTGCACAGGTAGGAGAGTTTGCACCAGAAATTCCCTATATCAATGAGATTACAAGCTTGTCCTGCCCTTCCCCCAAAAGTGTATCCACATTCATTGCTCTGTCTAAATATCCTTTCATCCACAGAAAGCTGACAACAGTCAGTCAAGTTTCCAGAATAAACCACTGGGAAGGGTGACTGAAGCCCACCTTGCTTAGGCATGTCCTTTATGAAGTAGAGTGTGGAGGGAATTTTGTAGCCTCTCGCTATTCTTCTTTTTTCCCCATTTTGGGGTCTTAGTCTGTTGGTTTTTCAGGGTGAGGGGAAGAGGGCACGGACAGAGAAAAGCATGGAACCAGGAAAAATGATGAGAAGATGAAGGGTCCCCACCAAAAAAGTGGGGAACCCAGGAGTCAGAGCTGAGGATGACAGGAGCCTGGGACAAAAGACCAGGTTGGAGAGAAGATGGGGGTAGGAACTGACAAGGGAACTGAGGCAGGGGTTTTGTGTCTCCAGTGCCAAACATAGTGCCTGGCACATAGTAGGGCTTCATAAAAGCTTGCTGGATTGGATTGGACTCAGTTCAAAAAATGTTTTAGTGGGAAATGAGTTTAATTGAAAAAGAAAGGTTTTATTTGTGCTTAATTGGGAATCAGATGCCTGAAGCTGGTGTTGATTTTTAAAATGAAGCCCAAAGGCTGCCCCTGTAGCCCTCTGGTGCCACCAATGCCTCTCCCTTGCCATCCCTCCCCTGCCCCTGCCATTTTCTTTGGTCTCCAACAAAACCTGCCCGTGTTTAAGTAGGAGAGTAAAGACTAAAGGAAAACCAATACAGGCTCCCCTCCTCTCCACCAGTATGCAGTGAGCACTCTTCCTCCAGCCCAATGGCTCCCTTCACAATGCACAGAGCACAGAGCACAAAGCACACAGGGCAGCCTCACCAGCAGGTGAGGCAAGAGGGTCCTCAGGTAAACACAACTGCCCAGACTTTAGAAGCCCTTCCTCAATTTCTCAGGTGAGTGCCCAGTGGAACCAGCAGTGGGGGGAGTCCCACACAGCAGAATCTCCCTAACCTAAGTTAGAGGAAAGCTAACCTTTTTGTTTCAACACTCCCACCAAGGGCCAAGATGTGCTGAACTGAGGTTAGGGGTGGGGAGAGAAGGGTGGAGCAGGAGAAACGTGGCACCTCTAAATATAGGATCATGGGATATGCCTCAGGGCAGGGGGCTTGGTCATTTTAATCATCGCAGCACAGTTAGCGGGTACTGCTCTAAAGGGATTTCTGTCCTTTTGAAAAACTTACTGAGTCATCTGACACAATGAGATTCTGTAAGACTAGGTAGGGATCTTGCTTTTATCTTTGCAACCGCATGGGGAGTGGCTCCTGGCTCCCCCCCCCCCCATAGTCCCAGCTTCAGTTGCAATCCCTGAAGACCCAATGCCCGAGAGCTGACAAATTCCAGCTGTGTTCCCAGATGTTCTTGCTCTTCCTTTCTGCTGCTCTAGTCCCTTAGGAAGGCCACTTTCCGTTGATGATAATTGTGGCCAAAAGAGGCGGGGGGGAGGGGAAGGTGGTGGAAGGTAGCAAGCAAGAAAAGCTGGGCTACCAACAATTCATCCATCTGCTCACAGGAGCAAACAAACCCTGCTACGGAAGGCCCAAAGGGCATCGTTGAGACCTGACTGCAGCTTTAATGAGACCCATCAGTCAGCCCAAACTTCTTCCTGTCCCCTGGTGGCTGCTAGAATTCTTTTCTTTATATCACCTTGTTCTTGTCTCGGTGAGTAAGGGGCAATCACAGGCCTTGGTAAATCAGAACCAAAGGGTGTCTCAGAGCACACACAAATGTGGCCGTCCCATCTGAGTGCAAGGAAAGTTCAGAGTTGGTGGAGAATCCTGTTCCAAGGATGCTGTTTCAGGCATGTAGCTCAAAGCTCACCTCCTAACAGGTCCCTAAGCAATGGGTTGCCTTATGCCACCTAAGGGCATAAGGACTAAGGGCAGTTGGCCCTCCATTTCTTTCTCCCTTTTCTATGGTGAGCTAGATTTAGCAATTAGATGATGAAGGCCTGTGCCTCCCATGCCATAGGGCACCCTTCTGTGTCCCTAGGGAATTTTGATGGAGCCTTATCCATGCAGTCCAACCCTGCATCTGATTGCTGGAGTTCAGCCCATTCCATGATCTTGCTAAGTAGTGAGCCTCATGAAGCCTCTGTTTTGGAGGCTAGGTGAGGAGATAGGAGACCATGATAGATAGGACTGTAAGCATGGGGATGGGGAGCATGAGCATTTTCCTATTCTTACAGCAGCAACAGGCAGCTTGGAGCCTGAAGTCTGGACTCCAGTGCCTAAGGCCACCCATGAGCCTTCCTTTCACATTGCCCCCATAGAGATTTTTCCAGAGTTTACTCAGTCTTGGGACAGAACATCTCTCAGATCAGATTCTGAGGAGGATTTCAAGAGGAAAAGTGGGTGGGGTAGAGGATAAAGGTACAGGTAGCATGGCCAAATGAAGGAGAAGGTACCCTTCACATGCATGACTTGTGGAAAATTCCACTTCTGAGGACACAGCCAAGTTCTTTCTCCTGGCTGCCTTTAGAGCCTGTGGGGCTGTTGATGCTGCTGAGCCACTTACGAGGGTACATTTCTGCTGTCCTAGGGCTGCCTCCCGGTATTGGTGTCTGCTCCCCCCCCCAAACACACACGCACCCCACCTCCACCCCCACCTTATTTTGTTTTCATACATCTGTTTAAAATAAGCTGTATTTATTTAAAATCCCACATCTGGTGTTGACATTTTCATTCCAATAAGTCCTCTTCCTCCTAGCTGCTCCCCCCACCACCTCCCACCTTGTATGGATAAAAGATTCAGATTTCATCTCCTAAAGGGAGTTTGAGGCCCACTTCAATCTCTTCCCTTTGACATTTTAAAACACACACATACACACACAGAGATCCCAAATAAAGTTCGAGAAAATGGGGAAGACTGAATCCAGGGGAAACCAGCTGATCCCTACCACCTCTCAAGCACAGCAAACTGCCTCAAGAAGGCCACTGGTGTCTGGCCTTGTGGCTTTTGGGGCTGGCTGCACCTCATGGAACACAGATCTGGGATTCCTAGAAGTTGCCCAGGGTCTTGGAAGACCCTCTCTAAAACTTCATAAGTTCTGGTGCTCCTTGGACGATGTATTTTGAGCATTTTGTCCACCTGGAAGGAAGGAAATGAGAAGAAGTGAGCAGAGGAGCTCTCAGGGTCCAGGTAGAGAAACCTTTAGAATAGACGAGAATAGAATTTTCTGTGGTAAGATTTGGTGTGTGTGTGTGTGTGTGTGTGTGTGTGTGTGTGTGTGTGTGTGTGTGTGTGTGTGTGTGTGTGTGTGTGTGTGATGAATTCTGTGCAGGTGAATTAGGAGGGCTGGGAGGCTTAGACCAGAGGGCCCAATCAGACTTCCCCTGATTCCAGTAATTAGAAGTTGAGGGTAATAGGAAGGCATTCCTCCAGGACACCTGATTTCCTACAAAAGCCGGTAGCCACTGGTCCTTAGGTGCCCTAATAGCAAGTCACAAATTCCTAGAGGCAGCTTCTCAGCTCTTCTTACACACAACCCAGGAAGCAACTGCCTCTCCCATTCATACCTCCCCTAATCCTGCCTGAGTTTTTCAGGATAAATGCAGTCTGAGGAATCACCAGAGAAACCAAGGTCCCTGAAAGTTATGAGAACACAAGGAACAGAAGGAGAAGACCTGGGACCACTAGTAAGGAGACCAGGGTTAGCCAGCAAGGCTCTGCCTCAGAGCACCAAAACTGATAGGGTACAGTCATGAATCCTTCCACCACTAGAAACAACTGAGCTTAGCACCTAGTTGGCAAGAATATTTTAATGGAAATAGGAAGCTATCAAACTGCAATCAGACCCCCAAGTGAGCTCTTCCCTAGTGTACCTGCCTTTCCCCCACAAGCATGCCATGTATCACTTGCTCCAGGTGCTGCACTGAATTAAGTCAGGAGGCCTGGGTTTGAATCCCACTCTACCCATCACTCTGTCTCGGACCGTAGACAAGTCTTTTTTCCCTTCTCCAAATCATCAGCTTCTTCCTTTGTCTGCAAGAAGAAAGGGTTGGATTAGCTGATCTTGAAGGTCACTTGCATCTTCAACATTCTATAAGGCAAAGATTCTAAAGTAGAAAGTCAGGATCTTGGTGCAAGGGCTGATTGTGCTCCCCACCTTTCAAACATGACTCCCACTTGCCTAATCTGGGTGTGGCTTTTCTCTACTTCATCAGGCTTGGCCAGAGACCTCTTTTCTTTACTCTTCTTCAGGGCACATAAGAAATATAGATTTCCTCCCCAAGCTACCATTTGTCCCCCCCTCCCTTCCCTACTGCCCCAGCAAACTGATATCGGGAGAAGCATTTGCATTCATGTTCTTAGGTGGAAGAATGGGCTTCTTTTTCTTTTGCTGCCACGTTGACCCCATCAGCTTCTCCAGCATTCCAAGAATCAAACTCACACTTGGATAGCAACTCCCACTGGACCATCTCCTGTTTGAGCTACTCATGGGCGGTTCACACTGATTAAGGAGAAAGCAAGCACCAGAATGCTGCAAACTTAGATGTGTTCATTGGCTGGCTCCTCCTAAGGGAGCTTCTAGGACACCAATGACAAAGGAATGAGCCTTCAAAGTGAACTGCTCATGAGCGACTGGCAGTGGAATTGGGCCCATGGGGGAGAGTAGCTCAGTAGCCAGAGCCACCACTCTGGACGCCTTATTGGGTGTGGCAAAATGGTTGTTTCCAATCATGTTGCACTAGCCCGTGTGACAGTATTTTGAGATGCACAAGGACTAGCAGAATCCTTGGGTGCCATAACTCCCTGACTTGAAATCATCCTCAGGTCATCTCCCCAGTCCTGTCCCAGGGACCCAGCTGGTCTCCCCCAATCAAATAACGCCATCACTGTACTAAGCTTGCCCCAGTCCTAACTGCTCAGCCAACCAATGGTCTGACAGTAAAAGCAGCAAAGAACTAGCCAGGGAGACACAGCTGACCCAAAGGCCAAAGAAGAAAGGAAGGGGGAAGGGTGAAAACTTCTCAAGCTCTGGATCTGCAGATGCAAAGAGCAGCTCCTGAGACCAACCTTGTTGAAAAGGAGGAATGTCTGCACTACTCAGGCCAGATTTTTCCATACTTTGAAAGGGGTAATTGAAGATCCAAGAGACCAGGCTCCTCTAGGACAAAAGTCTACTTGCACAGGTAACTCACTACCTGGAGGTCATTTCATAGTCATCAGGCCCCTCAGATATGAAACAGCCTGAGGTACACTGCACCCCCTCCAATGCCCCTGCCCCCCACAAACTGTCACCTGCCAGCCGCTATTCTGAGCATACATTTCAGCTTCAGGAAACGTACCCCATAAGGAGCTATTGAAGGATGAAGGCTGGGGAAAAGAGCGACGAGATTAATCACAGATTTCAACAAAGGAAAAAAGCCCAAACACCCCCAGACCAAATGTCCTCGACTCTTTCTGAACAGACTAAACCTACTCACCCCTAAACAGATTTATCACACCAAGGTCTGCAGCAATGGTACCCTTCAGAGGAGCTTGTTTTCCAATCTCAGAGACCATCGCAAACAAAGGAGACAGAAAAAAAATGAAAACCCATGAAAAATGGATGATGAGGCTCATTTACCGCCTGAGTAGAAGGATTAAAATAGATTGGGGAAGGAATTTCTGGGCAGGAGAAAAAGGAATGTGTCTGCATTGTCGCCACCATGGTTTTGTTTCTTGGGTTTTTTAATGTGGTCCTCTTACACTTTGCAATTCCTGTGACTAACTGCCAGATGATCTCATTGCACTCTTAATTGGGTTTGCTGTCCCCTGATTAGCTTGAGCAGAGTAGGAAGGGAGCCAGAAAGCAAATGGGGCAGGGGTGGGGGATACCAAAGAGAAATCCCCCCTTCACAACTTTGCCACGAGCTGGTCCTGTGTTAGGGGTCAAAGTTTAATGCTTACTCTTATCTACATCAGTGTGGGTAGCTTGGTTCTTCCTTGGTTCGATATTGGGTAGGACAAAGCTAATCTGGTCCCCTGCTCCTCAGAAAGTCCCTATCTGGCCCAATTAGCATAGCAGACTAGAGTGTGATACCAATGAGGCCAAGGCAGAGAGCTTGGTTCTTAGACAAGCCAGCCTGGAGATGTTCCAGGTGCGTCCATCTTTGCAGAGACTACTAAATGAGATCCATAAGCACTCAGAAAAGTTTAGTCTAACTATCCACACAGGAAAGACCAAGTGAGCAAAGAATACCTGATCTTCAGACTATGAATTTCAGTAGGCCGGAGGATGCAGAAACCAGTTAGTCCATTGAATAATCTGGGCCCAGAAAGACGCAAGAGAGGAGAGTAGGCTGGCTGGCCTTGGAGAAGCTGCATAGAACTTACCATGACCCCAAGCTTCTACCTGAAACAAAGGCTCATCTTTTTAATACCTACATTCTTCCAGTGATAATGCACAGATGTAAACCATGAATGAAAACTCCTGGTTGCCCAAACGGCAATGGGGAGATATACAGGGAGCATACACAGATTGAGTGATATTACTAATTATGAATGATAGACACAAAGTGGTGTAAGGCATATCAAAGAGGTGCATGCTGGGAAAAGGAAATGTGTGATTGTGTACTGACTGCCAAGGATAATGGATGGACAGCCTAAGTGCTATACCAGTACACACATAATGTCCAGAGACCTAGCAGAATGTCCCCACACACTGGAGAGGACCTTTGTGGAGAACTTAGGGGAGTACATAGATGAGGGTCTCACAGGATGAGAAGGTGTGGGTGACTTGCAAACTGTGCTACTTGAGAGAGCTCCCCACCTGGGATAAGATCACAGATCCGCAGATGCATATGAGCCAGCCAGCCTCATGCAGAGCCTGTGACTGTTCTGCAGGCAAGGACTGGGCCCCCAAAGCTGAACAGGCATTTCCCAAATGAGGGTGTGCTCCATGGGAAACCAGACAAGAGATGGAGCCCCTCAAACCCATCCTCACACATTTCAAGGCACTGGAGGATGGCAGATCAGGGGCACCATCTCAGATCTTCATCCTCAAAAGCACTACTTGTGCTTATGGAATGCCAGCTACATTCAAGTATTGTACTAGTATTGAAAATAAGCTAGCTTGGTGGCAAATGGAGTCCTCTGTAGTTAGGACCATAGTAATTCAAGTTCAAAGGGACCTTAGAAGTCCCCTAGACCTAGTGCTCCATTTTACAGAGGAGAAAACTAAAGCCAAGAAAGGCATAGTGACTTTCCCAAGGTCATGTAGGTGGGTCATAGGAAGCAGAGCTGGTATTTGAACCCAAGTCCACAGTCTCTAAATCAATCAGGTGGCTCAGAGGATACATCACTGGACTTGAAGTAAGGAAGTCTGGGGTTCAGCTCCTGCCTCAGACACGTCCTTGCTGCGTGTCCTTGAAAAGGCCATTTCATACCTCTTGGCCTCATTTTCCCCATCTGGAAAGTCAGTGGCCTCTGAGATCTCCTTTGGCTCTAAATCCTTGAGCCTATAAAACCCCAGGTTCCTTCCTTCTACAACAATACCCTGCCTCCCACTGTTACCAACCCAATCGCAGAGTCAGCAACTAGCAGCACAGCGACAGTGATGGAGGGAGACAGTCACAAAGGTAGCTCCAACAAAGAATATTCCCCGAGAAACTTGGAAAATCATTGCGATCTGCTGAGCTTAGCACTGTTGCCACTTTCCAATAATATTTATCTGCAAGGTGTCCAAGCAGGGTGCATTGCCAAACATGCCGGAAAACTCATTCTCCAGGAGAACGAAATTCAAAACGTCTCCAGTCCAATTTCAGAGTCTTCCTCCGATGATTGAAAATGCAGCCTGTACTTTCCTGGGGCCCAGGTAGGCAGCACTCCAACAGCCAGCCCCTGGTCTCTAACCTCATTTTTCCATGCACCAACCCATCAACAGCGGTACTGATGAAACACCACTACGGGCAGTGGCAATGAAGTTTATCTCAGGGACTGAGAGTATTTCTAACACAAATTCTGCCCTGTTGGGAGACCTGACAAGGCTGAATCTGAGCTGGATGCTTCTTCTACCTTCTCCCCCTCAACCCCACCATAGGTCCAGCTGACAGAGAGCTCGATTTGTTACTCTGGGTAGAGGTTTCTCTTTTCTCAAGCTGGCTGCGGAGCTGAAACCAAGGACATATTTATAGCTAAGGAGCAAATACCAAGCCTAATGGAATCTGCTACCTGTCACCAACCAGCTCAGGCTTCCTTAGTTAACTCCATGCTTGCCATAGATCTTGGGGGTGCCTTTTCTCTTCCCTTTCTGCCCCCCAGTTGACCTTGCCCATTTGCTTGAAAAAAAGAATCTCCTTCTGGTGAGATCAGTCTCATCCCCTCCCCCAAAAAAGGAATCATTCCATGAATGTTTGTGGGGCACCTTTTGTGTGCACAGGAAGGCCCCCTGCTAGCCATCATGGGGAGGGGAGGGGGAAGAAGAAAGAAAGCTATTTCAGACCCAGTCTCTTGTTTTTCAACTTTGTCAGCCTCTTTTCAGGCTCCAAATAATCCTTGTTACAGCAAACTCTTCCAACTTGTTTCTTTGCTTGAGTTGAGGACAAACTGACCGGATTAAACCAACAGTAGAATGCAGATATCTGTAGACACCAAAAGCACAGGCTAGATCAGATGCTGTCCCTCCTGAGGGCGTGCTTTTGCGGTCTCACAGCTTTCCAAGGTCTCTTTCAGTTTGTTGAAACCGATGGCCAGAGAACTCCACAACAATTAAAACGGGCCTCAAGGTGTGGAGTTGGGCTGTATTAATATTCCTTAACTAGCTCATTCTCTGGGATTTGTCATTCCAGTCCTTGAGATTGGAGGAGTTTAGGTATCCCCCTTTCAAAATACTTCAAGACTTGCAGGAGTAAACCATGCAGAAACCGTAAGACACGTCTTTGTAGATAAGTAGTAGGATAGGTGGTGCTGCGTGGGGTCAGTGTGGTGGAAGAAGCATGAGATTTGGAGTCAGGGGACCTGGGTTCAAAGCCCAGCTCTGCCACTTATTCCTTGGGAGACATTAGAGAAGACCCTTTCCCACCCAAGAACTCCCTTTTCTAAGCCATAAAAAGAGAGACTTGGATTGGAGGGCCATGCTCTGTGATACTGTGAATGTGAGGGACTTGAGGAAGGCTCCCAGGAAGAGAACCTAAATAAGGAAAATCAAGCCCAGAAAAGATCTAGGATTATTTGGTCAGAAGAAAAGAAGGCTGAACAGGAACAATCAATGTTTTTCAGGGATTCAAATGGTATAACAGTAGGAATTGCTGTGCCGTTTTCTCTCCTTTCTCCCTGCTGGAGCCAAATTGAGTCTATGACAAATGGGAAGTTCCCTTAGCTCTAAGGATATTCTTTTAGGCCCCAAAACCTTCAAGCCACTGAAGGGACAAGGAACACTGTGAAATCTCCTTTTGCTGGAGAGTCTTAATAGGCTGCAGTGCCCCCTTCAGAAAGCTTTAGGTGATGCCTACCTGGAGAGGGTGGTTAACTAAAAGAACTTTATGGGTCCACTGATCAAGAGGACAATAAATATTCCCTGCACTTAACACAAGGGGGCAACATTTTACAGCCTCATTGGTCTATTTCAAGGTGGTTTAATATTTAGTCAAGGTCTACAAACAGGAACTACTGGAATTCAGCCTGCAATTTCTCAGGGGCAAGCCCCAGAGGCCTTGCTTCTAGAGAGTCTGCCATTCATCTTTATGGTCTCAAAGCCCCTCCCTTGGCTTTCAGAGTCACAGCATTAGCAGGAGTGAGCTACCCAGACAGCTCCATCATCACCTGGGCCTTGGGGGAAGCCATGGAGCAAAGGTAAATGCACCTTAGATGGTACCAAAAAAAAAAAATATTCTGAGTATCTCAGAGCTGGCTTTCCTCCTTGTTCCCCTAGATCTATGATGTAGAGCATACATTCTTCAGCAATGGGGAAAAGAAAAAGATCTTGATGGAAATTGACCCTATAACCAAAACAGAGATTTTCCGAAGTGGAAATGGCAGTGACGAGACATTGGAAATCCATGACTTTAAAAATGTAAGTTGAATATTTCCCCCTTCTAGTTTGTCTGTCCAAAGTCAGAGTGTTTGACATGACGTATCAGAGCCTGTTGTGCTACTATTTCATTTTTAAGCCACAACTTTGGGTTTGAACTGGTCTAACCAGAGCCTTAAAGGGAAAAGGTCCATTTGGTTGCCCAGTTCTGCCGTTTCATGGAATGTGGCTTTGTGTCTTTTTAGGGCTACACTGGTATCTTCTTTGCTGAGCTCCAAAAATGCTTCCTGAAAACTCAGATTAAAGTAATCCCTGATTTCGATGAAACTGAGATGGAAGACGCTGAGGTAGGTGTGCCACTGTTTCTCTCATGTCTGCAGCATCTAAGCTTGGAGCCCTATGTTCCAGATCCTGACACATGCTGCCATTCACATACATAGCCCTACGATTTTGGCTGAGCTTCTAGGAAGAAAGTGACAAGGCATCAATGCTTCAGGACCTCAAAGATGTGTCACTTTCATCTATGCAAGTTCTCTCTCCACTGACCTGGAGAACAAGCCTGCCATCACATGGAGTGTCGCATAGCAAACTGCACTGATTTGGGAGCCAGAGAGATTCAATTTGAATCTCAACTCTTTTATTTATTACCCATGTGACCCTGGGCAAGTCACTTAACTTTCTGAGCCTCAGTTTCCTCATCTGTAAAATGAGGGGCTTGGACTAGATGTTAGTAATATTTTCTCCATCAGTTTCTTGGGTCTTTAACAATCAACAACACAATAAATCAGGCATTTATTTGTAGCATGGGAGGCCCTGCTCAAGCTTGTGCTCTGCTGGCAGAGCCTAGGATCCCCTCTGTATCACCATGAGGTGTCAGAAGAGGCCTTTAGCAGAGAAAATACAGGATGACTTCAAGGAAAACCAAGTCAGCCCTGCCCAAAAGAAGGTGGTAGAAAAGTTCACATGGTCAAGGGCAATGATTCACTGGCCAGTGCCAATATCTTACCACATATAGCCATCGTGACTTTATTTTATGTTCTCCATTCATTTGTACCCTCCTTTCCGTGGAATTTCTGACATCATAGTCAGTGCTACCTGGGCTTCATTGAAGAAGAAAAGGTCAAGACCAAGGAAGGGGAAGTCAGCTCTGATGCAATAAAAACCTTGAGCAGCTCAGCTCTCAAAAGGTTATTTGTTCCCTCTAGACCAGCACACCTAGGCAGAAATCAACAGCCTGCGATGCAAAAATTGACAGATTGTAAAAGGAATGGTCCCAGGGTCCCCCTCTCTCTACTGCCACCCCAACTCTGCCTTTCATTGCTCTCCCTTTCCCAGCAGCCCAGTCTTTTTCCTGATCATTTTTCCTCACCTACTGCCTGACCTAGGTCCTACCAAGGGCCCCACTGGCCCCGCTGGTCATGCCGGTAGCACATTCTGAGCTAAAGGTGACTGATCCCTGTTATTAGAGGGTTTTTTAAAAGGACAATTACAGAGAGACAAAAAACGCTGCTGTGACCTCAAGGTCTGTGGTCAGAACATTGTAGTAGTTTTAAAGACACAGATCAGTGCAATCAAGAAACAGGGTGGTAATTACTAGAGGAGGGACAATATGACCCAAAGTGGGACATGGAAAAAGCTGAAGGGGGCCTAGGTGGTGCAGTGAATAGAGCACCGGCCCTGGAGTCAGGAGTAACGGAGTTCAAATCCAGCCTCAGACACTTAACACAAAAAACTAGCCGTGTGACCTCGGGCAAGTCACTTAACCCCAACTGCCCTCCAAAAAGCAAAAAAAAAAAAGCTGAATCAGCAGAGATACTTAGTCTTGTGCACCAGTTTTAGCAGAAAATGGACATAGTATTTTGGAAGAGCTAGACAGCCAGCCTCTAGAGCTTTCTATTAATCAAGAAGCATTTCCAGGATTTATTTATGCATGGGCCCTCATGGGGCTCTCACCCTGATCTATTCTTCAGTCTATTTTGCCAGATCTTTATAAGGAACCAAAACCTGGGGTTTCATAGATACATAGAACTCCTGGTATTGACAGTCCTTCCACTCATGCAGATCTGTGAGTACTCTGCCACTTCTAGTCTTACAAAGGTAGCTAGCTGTCTGTGGGCGAAAATGAAGAGGGCAAATGACTTCCGATGAAGTCATTTGCGAAAATGACTCCTCAAGCTTACACAGCCTGTAGGGGGGAGAGGGGGTAGTTGAACCCAAGTCCACCTGACTCTGAGCCAGCTCTCTATCTACAAAGCACACTGTCTCTCCAGCTTTCCCATCCATAAGAAAATGATGCCAAGCCCATATATATGGGCACAGGCAGGTTCCAACTTGGTTTCCTGGTACATCGGTGAGTTGAAAGAACACAAACCCTCTTACTGATATTGCCTGCACAGAACCTGCAAGTGAAGTATACCAAGTATCAATGTGGAAACAGGTCTGGTCTTATTAACGACTCTATTAAGTGTGACAACTTCATCTTGTACGGACAGCTCCTTTCATGGCATACCAAGGTCCTTACAGACTTTTAAGCACAAGACAGCATAGGTTTTAGTATTATAAATTACTTGAGAAAAATATTCAAAGGCATTCTACAGAGAATAAATTAGAGTGCTGAAATCATAAAGCTTGGAACAGAAAAAGAATGAAATTAAGAGATCTCATCATTGGGAGGGTGAGGATTAGGGAATGTCTTAAGGCAAGAAGATAAGTCAATAAGGAGGCCTGACTGCAGGAATAACATCCTCACAGAGCACAAGAAATAGTGATGGTGATCAGACATCTCCAAAGATAGCAATGCTTCCAGCCGCCCCAGTGAGGCTATGGCCCCTAGATGTAAGACCACTCTTTCAAGACTATCTTTACAAATAATCAGGGGGCGGCGAGGTGGTGCAGTGAACAGAGCACCAGCGCTGGAGTCAGGAGGACCCAAGTTCAAATCCGGCCTCGACACTTGACACACTTACTAGCCATGTGACCTTGGGCAAGTCACTTAACCCCAATTGCCCTCCAAAAAAAAATAATCACTGTCTCCACAATCTGGGACTGAGTGAGAACAGAGGAGCCCCACCCATCAGGTGGTGATAGCGACCACCAACATGGGGAAGGAGAGCCCTAGCCTCCACTCACTTGAGAGCCACACTGGGTGCAGAGTGATCATGGTCCCACCAATGAATGAAGGACAGGGGCCAGACTGGCCATGGGGATTTTCAAAGGTGGCAAAGGACATTATTCCAAGATATACAGTTGCCTCTAGGTCCCAGAGTAAGAAGTGAAGGCATCGGAAGCCTGTCATTGGGTTTGACATGGTATAAAAACCTCTGTTAACCTATCTCAGTATCCTTCTCTGTAAAACAGGGGAGTTGAATGAGAAAGGTTCCTTCCAGTTCTAAATCTGTGCTCCTACAACCTTGCTTCCTTGAACCAAGCTTTGACATCCTTGCACCTCCCTAAGCACCTAGGTGACACACTGCATAGAGGGCTAGTCTTGGAGGTGAGGAGACATGAATTCAAACTTGTCTTAGACACTAGCTATGTGACCCCAGGCAAGTAATTTCATCTCATTTGGTCTGAATTTCTGAATTCTCTCCTATGTAAAAAAGGGACTAATAATGACATAGATGAGATGGAAATGAGAGAACATAAAAGGGCTTGACCAACTTTAAAATGCTATCTAGATGCTAGCTGTTGTGGTGGTGGTTAGCTCAGCCCAGATTTTGCTCACACATCCAAGGTGGCCTGCAAGGTTACTGGCTTTGGGTTTCTCTCCCCGCCTTCCACTCACTCCAACTACATTCCTCTTCCAGAATGATGAAATCACAACAACCTACTTTGAGCAATCTATGGTTTGGATTCCAGGAGAAAAGCCCATTGAAAACAAAGACTTCCTGAAAGGCTCCAAAATCTTCGAAGTCTGCCAGAATGTGAGCATCCATTGGATCCATCCCACACTACTAACAGGTACAAAGTTGTCCTCTGTCCAAAGACAATGCGGGTTAATGATCTCCGCATCTGGAAGCAGCCTTTGTTGTAAAGCAAAGTCTAGTTTCCTAGATGAGACTGTACACACTAACTGTCAGCCAAGAGGGGGTTTTCACAGCCAAGTTCGAAATCAGACAAATTGATGCTGACAGGCTCTTAAATACAGTGGCTAGGGTAGCACCACCCTAATGTGGCTAGTGATAGCAAAGAGCCAATCTGTCTTTCATTACCCATCTGTATTCATTACACCCAATGTACCAGCTCATCACTCAAACCTCTGCAGCTCCCACACTAGAGCAAAGATCAGTCCCAAAATGGGCCTCCACAGTGAGGCACGAGCCCAGAGCACTCTCCCTGGAACACCTGCTGTGCATCTGCTTCTCCAGTGGCAGAGTAGAGAAGGTCAACGAGTTAGTCTGGCAAAGCCAAGGGCCCAGAGCACCTCCTATGGTCACCCCAGGTGAACAGAGACCTTGGTGAGCCCCATTCCTAGACATCACAGAATAAAGCTGTAACTAGGAATGTTTGGGGAAGAATATTGTTAGTGACTACAATGATAACAACATTTGTGCTTGGGTAGCTTTGAAAATAGCCCTTTTTTAGTACATTAGCTAAAGGATGTGAGGGATTGAGCCCTACCAAAGCTACTAGGGAAAAACTCTCCGAGAACAAACCCTTCCACTGCTGAGGCTCCACTGAGCCTGCAGAGAGATGTTGGGAACGGCACTTGAGTGCAATACTAACATTTGTCGTCTCAGCTTCTGAATTTCAGGACTTTGAGGGAGGAAATGAAAATGTCCACTTTCTCACAAACCGAAAAAGTGGGATTGACCTCAACGAGCAGTGGATGGACCCAGAAGTGAAGCCTGGGAAGAAACGCCAGAGCCGACAGCTAGCTGAAGAGGATCTCCCAGTGAACGACTATGTAAATTTGGGGGTTAGGTAACGACCAGCTCTTTCATGATGTGCTCAGACCTTAGATCAGGAGTTTCTAAAATGGTTCCGACAGCCCATGTGTTTTAGTTCATCCCAAAGCTTTCCCACCACAGTTCTGCTATGTGGTTTTTAACCACTTGACAGTTTGGGGTAACCTATTTATGGACCTCACCCACTTAATCTGCTGTTAGAAGGGGGATAGGGGGATCATTACAAAATGGTAGGGAACCTCCAAAAGCGTCCCTATTTAACACCATTTCAAGTCACATTCATTATAATGACAATGATAGCAAAAGAGGTTGTTTTATAAACTTGGATGGTACCACAGGGGGAGGGAAGCTAATTTTATAATAATTTTATAATAATTTTATAGATCACTATTGGCTTACTTAAGAAATTATGAAGGGTGATGCTGACCAGGGAACTTAATTACCTATCTGGTCTTCCTTCCAAGTAACCTGTAGCTCTATCATTTGGGGTGGGTCTTCTGTGTAGTAGGCCCAACCTCTTCAAGTCAACTTCTTTATTTTTCTTACAGACCGAAAATGGAGTCGAATTTGACCCCATGCTGGATGAAAGAGGTTATTGTTGTATTTACTGTCGTCGGGGTAACCGCTATTGCCGCCGGGTGTGTGAGCCTTTACTGGGCTTCTACCCCTACCCGTACTGCTACCAAGGAGGGAGGGTCATCTGTCGGGTTATCATGCCTTGTAACTGGTGGGTGGCGCGCATGTTGGGGAGGGTCTAGTGCCAAACTTAGGCACCATGCAAGTAAGCCAATCCATGATATCCATGTGTAACCCTGTGAAGCACCTGGCTACTTGTCCTCTATGGCTAGTATGTATTCCTTCTTATTACTATCATAGAAATGCATGTGTCATCAATGGCCTGATTCTTGCCAAACACTCTCCATGCATCAGGGCAGAAAGTCCTCCCTGACCACCTTCTCACCCCAAAATGGTGCAGATTTGTATTGACACGGGCAAGTTCAGCAGAACATCTGCAAGTATGCTGGAGCCTGCAACCAGATGGGGAGAGGACGGATGGCAGGCAGGATTCTCAAATGCTGCCTTTTATGATGCTGCATAGAGAATGCAGAAATGAAAGGCTGATAATAAAATATTACCATAGCTGACTCATAAAAACATTCCTTCTCCTTTGTATTTAATTATCTGAAAGACAGACTGTAGATTTACCTAAGCATGTAATAAAGCCTAGGTCCAGCAGTGAGAATCTCAACAATTTTCCACTAACAGATTACCACTGCTCAGACCCAGCAAAAAGCGAGTCCAACTGTCATCCTAGCCCTGTAAGCGGGAGCACTCCTCCTCTTGGCCAGATTTCTCTTTTCATAACTTGCAGGGCTGACCTTTGTTTTTATGAGCACCTAGTTAGGAGCTATTCCAAGGTGATTGTCTTGGGAACTGGGATTCATAAACATCATTCACCCTGAACACAGGGGCTTTTCTAAGTTTCAAAGGGAAGGGACAGGGAAAGAGAGTGTCTTCCCCAAATTGCAGGGGACTAGCATTTTCTTTGCCTTTGCCTTCTGAAAGGGAGGCCCAAGCAAAGTTTCTGGTTACCTGGTACTTTGGCCAAGAATGACAAGGAAAGGGAAAGTCTGCCTCTGTGTCCACTTCTGATCTCAGTTATAAAGGTGTACCAATCTAAATGACCCCTCTACTTCCATTTGGAGAGGGCCCGCTCTGCTCCATAACTTCAGAGCTACTGTGCCATGAAAATAACTGGCATTTTCTATCTATAAAGCATTTACAAATACTAAATAGCTACCAAGATGCTTGGGGGACAGGAATCATTTCCTCTTTTTCATAAATGAAAATGAAGAAGCAAAGATAAGAGGATTTACAAAAATCTGAATTAAAATCAACCATCCAGTCCCTGTTTCTTGAGCAACGGGGGACAAAATAAGTGCAAAGATGCCTGAACCATCATCCATCCATCATCCATCCATCCACCCATCCATCCATCCATCCACCCATCCAGCCATCCATCCATCCATCCAACCATTCATCCAAGCATGTATTTCTAAAGCCCCTCCTCTGGGCACAGAGCTGTACTAGGGGCTTTTGTTATTGTTGAGTCATTTTGATTATAGCCAAATCTTCATGACCCCATTTGGGGTTTTCTTGGCAAAGATAATAGAGTAGCTTGGCATTTCCTTCCCTGGCCCATTTTGCACACAAATAAACTGAGGCAAATAGGGTTAAGTGACTTGCCCAGGGGTCACACAGCTAGGAAGTGTCTGGGGCCAGATTCAAATTCATGGAGATGAGTCTTCCCAATTCCAAGGCCAGTGCTCTATCCACTGCACCACCTAACTACCCCTAGTAGGAGTTGGGAATACAGAAATAAGTCCTGAAGGGGCTTACGTTTTAGTGGGGAAACAATATGCATGCATACAAGTAAATACAAAAAAGGCAGGGCTGGGGAGATGTCAAGAAAGGCCTCAAGTAAACAGTGGTACTAAAAGGGGGCTTTGGAGGAAATTAGGGGCAGGGATCTTATTATCCTAAGTGAGGAATAAGACACAAACTTCAGCTGTACAGCTGTGCTACAGATACATTCATACCAACATAACTTACACATACACTCATACATTTACACATACACATACATGTACTTAGCCATACATATGCATATATACCTGTACATATACACATACATGAATGATAATAAAAGTGATAAATGCCCAGGTGTCATTCAAGGTGCATTTTCTGCCCACATTTTTCCCATTCATAGAGCCCTCTCAGCTCCAATGAAATACTCCTGATTAATTCCTCAAGTGGTTTTTACATTGGAAGATAGTGAATCCCTTCAATCCCTCTGAACTCAGAAGAAAAGACAAGTGCTTGTCCAGAAACCCCCAATGCCTCTTGAGAAAGAATCACGATGCTCTTGGACCATAACAAACAAAAACCCTAATGATTCCTTTCAGGACAGACACATCATTGGCTCACCTAGGATGAAATTTAGGCCAAGGGGAGAGAGTGAAAGGATGGCAGCTCCCACCATCTTTCTGCCCATTTAAAGAAGGAGAAAACTGTGTTCTCTGGCTTTTACTATATTGAGTCTTTCTAAGGCAGCAGTTCTCAACTTGTGGGTTGGACGACCCTTTCACAGGGGTCGCCGAAGACCATCAGAAAACACATATTTCCAATGGTCTTAGGAAGCGAGACACCGCTCCTCTATCTGTCTCCAGGCAGATCCACCCACATGCAGATACCCCCACCATACGAATATTAAAGGGTCATGGCATTAGGAAGGTTGAGAACCACTGGTCTAAGGTATCTGTACCCGGATGGCCCCAGAAGTCAACCAGACCCAACCACATTGATGACCAATATGCATGTTCCTTCCAACAACCTTCCCCAGGTTGGCTTCCCCATCACAGTAGAATTTCTGGTATACCATGCGAAAGAGTTCAAAGTGCCTCTAGTCATCCCCATCCTGCATTCAAAACTCGCCAAATCCCACCACTTCTGCCCTCACAAAAAAACTCCCAAGGTTGTCATTAATTAATTCAGCATTTATCTGCTGCATGCAGAAGCCCTGGGGGAGATACAAAGCTTAACTATCCAGTTCCTACCTTCATATCTACTAGGAGGAAGACACACAAACACAACCAATCTGTTCTTTTAAAGTATATACTATATAGGTCAGGCACCAATGCATACACAGACAAAAATGAAAGAATGCCTGCCCTCAAGGGACATACCTTCTATAGAGGAAGGTGGCCTGTACATATGTAAGGCTATATTTTTTAAACCACATGGCAACTGGGAGGTAGGAGAGGGGATGGCATCTATTAACTGATTGATTGATTGATTGAAAAAAAAAGCTTCATGTAGAGGTGGTGCTTGAAGTGAGATTTCTTACTTCTGAAAGGAATGAAACTACGTATTTTAAGAGAAAGAGCCAAGGGAGAAGTTCATTCTAGGCATGTGCCACAGCTTCTTCAGAGGCATGGAGACAGAAAATGCAATATCACATGTGAGGAATAGCAAAAAGCCCAGTCTGACTGAACCAAAGAGTGCACAAAATAAGGTCAGACAGGTAGATTGGAGCCAGATTGTGAAGAGCTCTAAATGTCAAACAGAAGAATCTGTGTGTGGTCACAGAGGTAATAGGGAGCCATCAGAGTTTATTGAGCCGGGGAATGATATGCTCAGACCTGTGCTTTAGTAATATCACTTAGTGGCTGTATGGAGAATAGGCTAGAGAAGAGGAAGACAAATTCAGAGGCTATTATAATAGTCGAGGCAAAGGAGTGACTGGAAAGATGAAACAGAAACAGGGAAGGTAAGAAGTGGAGTGGATTTGGAGGAAAGAGAATTCATTCTGCTTGGGACATGTATTTGAGATGTATATAGACTTCTACTTCAAGTGTTACAATAGGCAGTTGGTGATACATGGCTGACACTTAGGAGAAAGTCGTCCGCATAGAGATTAGACAATTAAACTCATGGCACCTGGTGAGGTCACTGAGAGAGAATGAAGAAAGAAGAATCTTGGGGAATGCCCACACTTAGAGGGCAGGATATGAATGAAGAGTCAGCAAAGAAGCCCGAGAAGGTGTGGTCAGAATGGAAGAAAGAGAACCAAGACTTCCGTGTCATAATGGGAAAGGGAAAAGCCTATGTGCCATGCACTGTGCTATGCATTTTTTATAAATATGCTCTCATCTGATCATGAAAACCCAAAGAGGAGAGTATCAAAGAAGGGGTGGTCAGCAGCAGCGAAAGTTGCAGATAGGTCAAGAAAGATGAGGACTGAGGAAAGGTCATCAGTTTAGCAAATAAGAGCTCATTAGTAACCTTGGAGGAAGCAGTCATCTTTGAGTGTGAGAAGTGAGGGTGAAGAAAGGGCCTGGAGGAACAGTTTAGACAACTTTTCCTTGGAGTTTAGCTGTGAAAGGAAAAGTTATAGGATGATAGCTTGAGGGGATGTCAGGGTCAAGTGAGGGTTTTTAAGGATAGAAAAGATCTGAATGTGTTTGTAGGCCTCAGGGAAGAGAGTAATAGGAAGAGATTAGAGAGAAAGGAGGTGATCAGAGACTTTGAGAGTGAGGGTAGAGTGCCAACAAGTATGACTTTAATACTGGAAGTGGCAGAATGAAAATGTCTGACAGGTAGTTGATGCCTAGTTGATACCCAGGAAACAGGAAGAGATATGCATGCTCCTGCCCCTGATGGATTCAAGTCACTTGGTCCAAATGAACTATATCCTTGGGTCCTGCAGAAGCAGGAGAGGTGATGGCTGAGCCACTGTCAGTGATATCTGAAAGACTGTGGAAAATGGGAGAGGTGCCATGAGATGGGAGAAGGATAAATGTCCCAATTTTCAAAAAAGGGAAGAGAATAGAATAATTGTGTTCTTCCTCAGCCTAAGCATGCAGCATCACTGAGTCCCCTCCTCAAAATAACAAGAGCTCAAATTTCTATTCCTTATTTAAAGTTCCCAAAGGACTTTGCATGTATTGCCTCATTTGATTGTCTCAACAACCTTGTGAAGCAGATGCTATCACTAACCCCATTTTACATGTGAAGACATTAAAGGTCAGAGAAGTTCCATGACCTGGTCATGTTGACATCACAGCAGGCTTTGGGCCCTCGCTTGCTGCCCCCAGATCCAACACTTCCACCATCTTGTGAATATATTTCTGTGCTTCGACATAACATTAATACCTGACTTGATTCAAGTATTCATCCACTGTCTGTGTGTCCTTCACATTCACCCATCAGTGCCATCCTAGCTTGGCAGGGATGACATCATTTGAACCCATTTTGTTCAGCCTCTGAAAAGAGCAGGGAAGAAAAAGGAAGAAGAGACTGCAGTTAAGAAAAGGAGAAAATCCAAGACCTTTGAGAGAACCGCCAGCAGAAGGCTAGGCTCAGGCTTTGTTTCTGTTTGGCCCGAGTCATTTAAGCTGCTGCCATCATATTTCTCCAGTCAATTTCTGAATATGTGAGCAGTTCTTCTGATCCCAGAAGGATCAAAGACATTGATGATTGCCTGGAGTCTGATTATCTATTTCCATTATACAGATGCAACCTTTTAGCTTTTTTTCTTCTCAATTTCCAATAACTCCAGTTGGCAGAGGAGGGAAAAGCCAACATCTGCCATGGAATCACAAGAAATATCCTATTACCTTTCAAACTCATTTGTGACATGTCCATGTCACTTCCAGGCAAGAAAACCCAGGTGGAGCCTAGGCAGCCTTTGTTCTCACTCTGCATTGGCCACACACCCCATGTGGCTCTTTGGCATTACCAGGGGCAAAGGAAATCTATTTTTGAATCTTTATATATAAGGCACAGTGTCTGGTTACATCCAAAACTGTCGCTTTGTCTCCTCTAGTCTAATGCTGAAAGCTTACACAGATAAATATGGATCACTCATTGTCAGGAAAAATGGAAAGCTATTTTATTTATATCCTGAAAAATAATTTAATTTGACCTTTCTTTAAAAAAAATAGAATCATTGTGTGGCTCAGTTTTGCTGCCAATAGAGCCATCCCTTAGCAAGCAAGCAAGGTAGGTCTTGATGTACAAAAATCTGTCTCATGGTACCTTCCAAAGGCCAACTCCTATGTCTAGCAGGGATGTGGGGATCTGAAACCAGTCTGCCTGAAAGTCACGTCTCCACGGGTGGCATTGATCACTTATTTATACTGCTACTCAACTGTGACACTCCCAGGAGTTCTCACAGAGGAGGGCCAGCAGGGTGACTGCCTGCCTGCGGGTCCATTCAATCTCTCTGCATCAGGACCTGGCCTTTCCTTCCATGCCTCCCTCTAAGTTCACTTGATTCTTGGGGGTTCTTGTCCTTGCTAAGATAGCCCAGGAAGAAAAACACAGGCAGAACCAAGGGAAACAAAACCAAGCCACAGCAACAAGATGGTAACAGCCCCAGGATGTCGACATGATGACTGTCAGAAAGAGAGGGATATTCATCTATTCGGTATAGATTTATCCTTCCTTGCTGATGTTCTCATTTCCCATTTGGAAATTTCCACTGACCACAGCACTTACGTTTGCTTTGTTTCCAGAACTGAAGGCTTATGTGACACCATTCACACTCATATCTCCAGCTCCCATAGGCAAGTTTAACAGCAAGACACCTGCCCCAGAGTGGGGCGCATTCTCCAGAGACAGATCAGTTCTCAAAGCAGAGAGAAAAGAGAAGCAGTGTGGTGCCTCTAAAAGTGAGTGGCAGAGCACTGCCTGCTTGGCATTGGGGTCCAGCTAAAGATGATGAGAACAACTTAAGAGGGCATGGCTTTTTACAGGTGTCAAACCCTGTGAACTTCACAACAGACCTGTGGAGGAAGAAGGCAGGCACAATACACCCATGAAAGCCTCTGGGCAGGGCTGCTCGATATTTAATTTCACATCTCCAGCACCTAACACGGTACCTGGCAGAGAGCAAGTGTGGAGTAAATGCATGCTGAATGAAAAGAGATCAGATTCGCATACAGATTCAATACACCTCTGGCACAGGCTATCTGGGAGACCTGGGGCAACTCACTTCTGTCCCCTGGGCCTCCATATTCCCCTCTGTAAAGAAGAGGGCTTGGACCAGGTAGTCCCTGCCTTCCTTCCAGCTCTAGATTTCAGACTCCAATGATTTGGCATCCTGATGCTCTGGAGTGAGACCCCTGCATCTACAAATGTTAATTATGCTAAGCAATGTGCTCCCGCCACTCTGCTCTACGTATTGAGGGCACCATCACCACTGCCCTGCCAATCAGCCATGTTCTCAGCTCTTCCCTCTCCCCTCATATCCGACTGTTTCCAAGTGTTGTTACTTCTAGGCCCATAACAGCTCCCAGCTATAGCCCCTTCTCTCCCTGGGGCAGGGCCTTCTTACTTCTCACTTGAACTACTACAATAGCCCCCCTACCGCTAGTCTTTCCCCTTTCTAATCCTACCTCCACACTGCTTCCAAAGTAATCTTCCCAAAAGACATATTTGAGCACTTTACTCCCCTGCTCAGGAGTGGTCCCTAAAAGTACATTTAGAGCCCTTCCCAGTCTGATTCCAACTCATTTTTCCAGGCTTATTTTATGTCATTGGACTTTAGAGACTATCTCTGCCCAGGCTAGATTTCATGCCTTCTCCTCTCTACCTCTCAGAATCCTTAGCTTCCTTCAAGGCTCACACCTTCTCTAACCTCTGCCCTCTTCACACGCTCATGTATTTCCCTATCTGTGCACTTGTCCTCTTGTATCCTTAAACACCTAGCCCTGGGCCCTGCACAGCAGGCACATTCTGCCTGTGGACTCAATACTTGTTGGATGGGCTCCTCTGACCCCAGACTAACCCTCAAGTTCTTCCCAAGGCATACTGGTGCTCTCGTGGAGGGTTTCCTTCTACCAAAAAATGTCCCTCTCTACACTTCAATAATATCTATTATGCTGATACTGTCAAATCAAAAAGTATGTGAGTCCTTAAAAATCTGTGGTAACCCAAAGTGAAATGAGCTACCACAGGGAATGGTGGACCCACCCTCAATGGAGGTCTTTGAACAGAGGCCCAATGACCACTCGTCAAGTGTGTTGTACTAGGGATTGTCTTCTTCAGCATGGATTGACCTCTGAGGTGCCTTTGAACTCTGTGATTCTGTGACATCCCAAATAACTGAGCTTCTCCTACAGCTTTGGTGGCCAGTCCAATTGATTGTTGCTCTTTCTTTCCCCAGTAAAGAATGAAATGGCAACAAGCAATTTGTAACTGGAAAAAACACTGGCAATTCCCCTTCTCTTAGACCAAAAGTGGCAGTAAAAGAAACCATTCTTGGGTCTTGCCCCATTTTGATACCCTAACCTTGGAATAAAAACATCGTGCACAGCAGACTAGCTACAAAGACCTAAGGCCAGAAAAGGGTTATTTATATGTTACTGTCATCCAGGGAAATTACCCTTTGCTTTCAAATAGCAAATAACACACATTCATTTTTCTAAATCTCCATTTTTGTAACAACAGTGGGTACTATGAATCACATCAATGAATATAGCTTCGGAGACATATAGGTTGTAACCAATTTAAAATCAAATCCCAAGAGCATAAATCTTTACACTCAGAGAAACCAAGATGACGATTTAGACTATCAGAGGACAAATAAGGAAGAAATCTATTAGTTCCCAACTTGTTCACAGTCTTCAGGCCAACACAAATTTATTCCTTCCAGCACACTCATTGTGGGTACTCAATAAATATTAAATAACATTCCCCAGGGTTTTGGCCCAGGATTAGATTCAAGCATCCTAGGAATGAAGTCCACTGTGTATTAGGCAACTAGTGCACAGGAATCACACTTGTCCTGGAATCCTGTACAATTTTTCATCCAAAATCTTCTTTCCCAATATCAAGGCCACATGGTATCATTGAGAGAGATCATGGAAGTGGGAGTCAGAGGCTCTACAAACACTGGATTTGGGGTCAGAGGGCAGGGACGGGAATCCTAGTCAAGTCACTTATACAGGGCAAATCCCTTCCCCAATATGGATCTGATTTCCTCCTCTGTAATGTGAGGGGGTGAACTATGTGATACCTAAGGTCTTTTGTAGCACAAGAGAGTTTAATTCCCGACTTGTCTAAGTACCTACTATGTACCTTATCACAAGGCAGCTACATGGTAAGTACTTAATAAAAATGCTTATTTACTGACAGATTGAACTTTGGATTCCTCCTCCATAAAATGAACTATCAGGCATTCACCCATCTCTCTCAAAGAGTTGTTGCAGAAATGACAGAATGCTGTAGAATCTTGCCCGCAAATTTCTCTGGTTAAAGGTCTCATGTTCAAAACACACAAAAAAAGAACTGATAGGGAGATGGTGGTGTAGAAGCAGCTAGGTCCCACAGCTCCCACACAGCCACCCTAAATACCCATAAAATATGACTCTGGACAAATTCTAGGGCTCTCAAACTCACAAAAAATACAGAAAACACATGTCTCGCAGAAGGCAGCTTGGCAGCAGGGGCTCATCGTGCAGGCCTGCAGACCAGGAGCAAGACCAGCCCAGCCTGAAACCACCATGCGGCCAGGCCCCAGGGTAGTCGGGAGGACCCGAGCCCCCCACCCCAAGCCACAGTGTGAGTCTACTTCAGAGAAGATCTAAAGCACCTGGAGAAATCTTCACATCTACTAAGCCAGGATTAGAGGGCAGTGAAAGTGATCGTAGCTTTCAAGCTAAATTTGGGGAGGGGGGGAAGCAGTTCAGCCAATCTATCCCCAGGGCAAGGAAGCAGGACAGGAACTGCTGTAACAGGTGGCTGCCCCCACTGGGCTGCTTCAGAACCCCTGGCCTGCGGACCCCACAGAGAGGCTGAGTCAATTGATCAGGGCCAAGTGCTCTTGCGTTGAGCGGCCTGGATCTGGATCATGGTCTTGGGTGGTGGTCCTGGGGAGTGCTTTCAGCAAGCCAAAGCTGGGGGAGGCTGCAACACCCCCCTAATAGCTCCAGCAGCTGGGAAAA
>CM053602.1:7341999-7384983 GCA_028646575.1 Pseudocheirus occidentalis | reverse complement strand
GGGAGGGATGCTGGATGCTCACATTTCAATAAAGGGACAGGGACAGGGTAGAGAACAGAACAAGGGGGGAGGGATAGGAAGGAGGGACATATGATCACTGTCACAATATGTCCACTATGAAGATGTCCTGTATAATCACACATCCACAGCCTGTATTGAATTGGTTGTCCTTCCAGCAGGGGCGAGTGACAAGGGAGGAAGAGAAAGAATCTAGAATTTAAAGTTCTGCAATACCTGCAACTAGGAATTAAGATATATAGGGGCTGGGGTAGGGAGACCCTCCCTGGCCTACCAGAAAGTAAGGGAGCAGATCAGGGAAGGGGCTCTACAGTGGGATTGCTGTTTTGGGGTTGGGGTAGGGGAAAGACGGGGAGAAAATCTGTAATTCAAAAATCTCATGAAAACGAATGATGTAAACAAGAAAACAAATAAAAATTTATTACATTAAAAAATAAATAAAATAATTTAAAATTTTTAAAAATTAAAAAAAAAGAACTGATAGAAACTTCTACCAACAAGAATCATTCCTCAGTTGGCCAAAGGATATGTGAACAGGAAGTTGTCAAAGGAAGAAATCCAAATCATTCACAACCATGGGAAAAAATGTTTCAAATCACTGATAATTGGAGAAATGCAAATTCAAGCAACTCCAAGGTTCTACTTCACACCAAGCAGATTAGAAAATTTCCCATGTTGTAGAGACTACAGGAAACTAAGCACACTGATGGGCCATTGAGGAAGTTGTGAATGGTCTTATGGCCTAAAGTCACAAAAGTGTGCTTAGCCTTTGACTCTGCAATACCACCACTGTCTATGTCCCAAAGAGATCAAAGAAAGACAAAGAAGACCTATATGTACATAAATACTTACGGCAGTTCTTTTCATAGCTGCCAAAGACTGGAAACCAAGATGGCACTCACCTATCAGAGAATGACTGGACAAATTACAATACAGAAATGGGTTATAAGAAATTATTAAAAAGGCTGCTTTCTGAGAAATGTCAGAAGACTTATATAAATTGATGCAGAGTAATAGAAGCAGAACCAAGAAAACAACTTATACAATAACAACAACATTTTAAAAGGAAACAACTCTGAAAGAATTTTGGTGAATCAAATAACAAGCCAGGACTCAAGGGCCCAGTGATGAAGCATGCTACCCACCTTCTGACACCTTCTGATAGACTCAAGATACAGAAACAGACATCTCTCAGACATGGCTAATGTGGAAATCTATTTTGCTTGAATGACTGGAACTCTATTCACAGTTTCCCCTCCCCCCATCATTGCATTATTAGCATGACTGCTTTCTTGCAGTCTCCAACATCTGACATTTTCGAAACTGCCAGGTATGAGGTAGAACCCCACCAATGCATATTTGTTAGAAAGCGGTTTTTCTTTATTTTTTTCAGTGAAGGAGAGCAGGGCTAGGAATAGGGTAGCCAAAAGAAAGAAAAGAGGGTCACTAAAACATTTTTAAAAGCAAACAGAATGCCAGAAGGAACCACAGACAAGTAGGTCAGCTTTGAAAATGACATGCTGACCTTATTTATACATTTTAAAAGAAAAGTAAGCAGCACATAGAGATTCACAGTTTCATATACTCCTCTTTTTTTGTTACTATGGATATGGAAATGTCCATTTTATTTTGTGTTTCAATTCAAAATAAAACAATTGATAACAAATAAAACAGAATGTTGGCCTTTGGCCTGGCAGAAACACAGCAAAGTCATTTGCTCACCGACTTGAGAATTCTCCCTTAAGCTAGCACTTGCTGAAAACACCCAGACCCTCCTCTTGCTGTTGAAGAAAGGGCATGTAGGAGGAGCTAAGTTAAGAGGGAAGCAATAGCTCTGGAGTCTGACAAATCCCACCTGTAATGCTCACTACCTGTGTGACCCTGGGCAGGTAACTTCCTGCTTCTCTGAGCCTCAGTCTCCTCATCTGTAAAAAGAGGGCACTGAACTAGAGGATTTCTGAGGCTCCTTTCAGCTCTATCATCTTTGAAAACTGTCTGTTAGGATTCAAACCCAGGTCTTCAAATTCTCTATCAGTATTCTTGTCCCACTACCCTACTCTTCCTTTCTCACAGTGCAGCAATGCCCTTCTCAAAGTGGCTTCATATCCACTTCCTAGCCAGACAATGAAAAGGCCCTGTAAGAGCTACAGAAGATGCCAAGCCCCATCAGTCACTCCCACGGTTCTCCAGACATCCCAGCTCCTGTAGCATAGCACAATCTTTCGGAAAGAACATCAGCTGGCCTTTCTCCCTACCACTTTTCTCTCCATTTCAAGCTCAGCTCCCAAGCACCCAATTGAAATGCATGGGATCTGAAATGGTTGTTTTCCTTCTGTAGAACATGTGCTTTTTCAGATATCAAGGTTGTCATCTTTGAAAAAGGAGTTATCTTACCGATGGGTAACATTTCCACCCCCAACATGAGTGGCCCATCTTTTAAGATCAAGCCCCCGGTGGACCAGATTTCCATATTCAAAGACAGAAAGAACAGCCTGACAGTTTCTAGCGCTACAAGGTCTAGAATCCATAGGCTTCCTGCACCCCCTGCTGGCGAGAAGCAGAACAGCAGCTACTTCCCAAAATGGGGATTTAGAGGCTGAAGCTGGGTGAAGCTAGGTATCCAGAATGGGAAGTGGGGGCTGGGGTAGGGTGGGGGGCAGGGAACCACTGGATATAGAAAAAAGGACATTCTTAGCACCTAGGCTCCAAATGAGAAGAAAAGAGGATTTCTCACTGAGTAGGACCAAGTGAAATTTGAGGCGTTGCCATCCCCAAATAGAGCAGGGCTTCATAAGATTAATAAAGCAATTACAGCCATTTGTTGGGCACTTAAAGGCTTGCAGACTTGATCTTATTGGATTCACACAACAGTCCCCATAGGAAAAGTGACTTTATTATAGCCATTTCAAGATGATGATGATATAGTGCCTACTATGTGCCAGGCACAATGCTAAATATTAGCTCACTTGATCCTCACAACAACATGGGCAAGTAGGTGTTGTTATTACCTCCGTTTTCTAGTTAAGGCAACTGAGGCATACAAAGTGACTTGTCCAGGGTAATACACCTAATAAGTATCTGAGCATAATTTGAACCCTGCGCTTTCAGCCTCAGTAATCTGACATCATAGTTAGTTATTAACCAATGCCTTAGGATAACAAAATCCTAAATCTACAGCTGAAAGGGCCCTAGGGCCCACAGAAGCCAGCTAGTCCAACCCCTTCATTTTACAAAGGAAGAAACTGAGCCTTAGGGAGGTGATGTGACTTGCCCAGGGTCACACAACTAAGCATCCACAAATCACTAGTTCTTGAAGTGACCCATGGCATCAGGGAAATGATGACATGACTTGCAGCTAACTCGGATTTGAATGAGGGAAGGCTGTGCAAGGTCTCTAGCCTCACTTTTTCCTCCAGGGCCATCTGGGTCCACTGGCCAGATATCCATCAGAAAAACTGGAGATGGCCCACAATACATTCAGAGACTGGCCCTTTTAGGCTGAGGCCTGTTCAGGTTCTCTCTTTGAGTAAGGTAACACCAATTCAGTGAATAGGCCTCTTTAAGTAGTTACTCAAGGCATGGCCCCTTTAATTAGAAAAAAAAAGGGAAACAAATCAAACCAAGAGGGGAAGATCCTCAGGGTTGCTGGCCAAAAGGGAAATAGTTACCATTTGACTTTCACTCTAAGTCAGGAGGGCCCAAAATACAGCCATTAAGTGGTGCTTGGGCAGGGACCTATTGTGGTCCTATCTCTGAGCTCCAGAGTGAAATGGGTTTAAGATTTGGTCTTTGAGAAAAAAAGAGAGACAGAGACAGACAGAGAGAGACAGAGAAAGAGAAAGGAATCTAGCCAGTAAACCCCCAGTTAAGTGGGCAACTTCCAGTCATTAAAATTTACCTTCCTTTGGAGAGAAGAGGGAGAGGGAGAGGGGGAGGGGGAGGGGGAGGGAGAGGGAGAGGATGATCTGAGTTACCCAACTAACTGGGTCCCCATTCAGGCAGCTCAGACAACTCACAGGTTGTGCTTGTCCTTCATTTTCACTGGTTAGTGTTATCAAAGGCACAAAACCCAATCCAGGTCCAACCCCACACAAGTCACATGTCACACAGTCAGCACAGTGGTCTCCTAGGTGAACTGGAGGGGAGGTAGGCCTGCTCAGCACATTGACCTTCCCTTCTCAGCCCATCCATGCTATACCTGCACCTGTATTTCTCAATCTCCTCCCACTTTATTCTCTGGCTCCACCTTCTTGTGACAGCAGCAAGTAAGAAAGGAAATGAGCCAGTGGGAGAGTTAGGGTATGAAGCCAGAGTTCAGATTTGAGTTGGGGTTAGACCTAGGGTTGGAGCTGGGCTTAGAAGAAGGGAGAACAGTTAGGGTTATGGTCAGCGTCAAGGTTCAGGTTGGGATTGGGGTTAGAGAGAGTAGTCTTTTGTATCCTTTAAAATCTATAAGCCCTTCCTTTTCTTTCTGTCATTCATGCTGTGTTCCTGAGAGCACACAGGCACAATGAAAGACTACAGATGCTTCCTTCCGTGCCCACCCAATTCTTCATCAAGAGAACTCCATCAAGCAGTACTGACTGCATTGCTTTTCCTCTGGTGGTTCAGTATGATATTCGACCTTATTTTGGAGGCTTGGAAAAAAATAAGCAACCTTTTAATCACAGAATCAAGGCATTTCAGAGCTCAAAAAGGGCCCTTAAATCCAACTTCTTCTAAACCTCCTTCATTTTACAGATAAGGAAACCAAGGCCCAGAAAGGTACATCAGAGAAATCTCCACTCAGTCCACATCATCTTCATTCTTGATTGGAGTTGGCCACTTAGGGATTTTCCAAGTATTTTGTTCCTACCTTCCTTCATTTGGCCCATTTTTCTCAATCATTCCTTTCTGCTTCTGATTGGAGGAGCACAGTGCTCTCCATGAGCCTGAAAAGGACTATGTGTGCTGGACAAAAAAGGCCATCGCATTGAGCAAGCTGTCAGGACTTAGAGTACGCGAGCCCAAAGGACAAGCCAAAGAATGAAGCGCATCATCACTCAGTCAGGGGAGGTTCTTTCTTGTCAGGAGACACAATCAATCTCTCCCCAGCTGTGACCCGGCATTTCCATCCAGTCAATAGCTGCCTTTGATTCTAACAAAGTCCTTCCTAACCCCACTTTTCACATTACCTGGACACTGTGGCAGTCTTCTCCTGCACTTTGGAACCTGTCTGTGATCTCCAAAGCAAACACAATTTATTTCTGGTCTGCAATGGTGCAAGAGAAAGGTCAATGCCAGCTCACAGCTCTCATACTTCATGCAGCCTCAGAGCACTTTAGGAGAAAGGAGATGTCAGTTCCTGAGGTGTCAGAACAAATCCAAAGGGGTCAGAAATCCATTCTCCCAACAAAACCACCCCTCACACACCATGATCCATGGGGATGTGGAACAACCAAGTTCATGAAGCTGTGAGAACTGCAAGGCACCCCAGCTCACCCTCCTTTTGCAAGCATGTGAAGCTTCCAGCTCTGCAATTTTCAGTTAGCTCTGTATTTAACAAAGCTCCAGGCCAGTGGGTTTTCAGCAGCGTGCAGAGGGGCCAGGTGCAGTCTGGTGATGGACGTACTATCATTCAATGTTGTACCCAGATGTTCAGTTATAGCTAGATGATTCAAACTATTTTAAAAGCATCAATAAGACTGTAAGTTGTGATATATATGTAGTTAGTTAGATAGATGCATATGTATTTACAACATTCATTATGGCACTATTCATTATGGGAAAACAGGATATACCCCTTAATTAAGATTTCATCTTTAAAAGCATGGCAATGACCAAAGTAAACCACTACACATTTCCAAAGATGACTTGCTTTGCATGAAAGAAGAGGCATCAAGGCCACATAGCCCTAGAAAAGAGATGTGAACCAGTCATGTATAGAACATATGGCCCAAATGTTGCACAGGCAGTCACAAAAATACAACAGGCTCTGAGTACATCAGTCAAATGCTCGGAGGAGAATTTCTAGAACTTGGGGGCAGGGCCTGTTTTTGCCTTTCTTCATAAAGCCTACACTTAGGACAGTACCTGACAAATAGTAGGCACTTAATAAATGCATGTCCACTGACATCAGCACTAGGAGTCCCTACCCTCACATGGATCCATTGAGGAACTGAATCATAAAATTCAACAGGGAGATGGACTAATGTGTATTATGGTACTATGGTGCAGGAGGTGGACAGGATGGGGGAGGAGGCTGGAAAGAATTTTTGCCTTGACTTCTTTGGGCTATGTGGTAACTCCCTCCTCTCTCTAGTGTCTATAGGGGGGGAAACTGGAAGACCAAGAAGGAATTTTAAAAAGAAGTCATTCCTTGATATACTAGCTCAGTATTCCCAGAATTCCCCAGCTTTCTCACTATCCATTCACTCTCATTAGTTCTTATACACTGATATGTTGCAGCTTGTACTTGTACCTCAATACTCCAATGACTTTGTGACCTCATTCATGTGGGAGCACCCTCCAGTTGGGCAAATTACAACCTATCCATGCCTGCCTCCCTCTTCAATCTATGGAATGACTATCAATGTCTTCCCATAGTTCCATAGTTCATCCAAAAAACTGCAACCTGTGGATTTTGATGATTGCCGCTTTATCATATAGTTTAATATCTGAAAATGCTATTCACTGACCTAAAAACTATGTTCTAAAGCAGCGGTCATCTATACCACTTGGTATCAGTTAAAAAAATTAGAAAAAATGATGACGGGAATAGACTAGACAAGGAAGAATAAGAAGTAATGGAACTCAAAAACGCAGTATTCAAAAAATCCCCAAACAAAAGTTGCCTAGAAAAGAGCTCCCTGTTTGATAAGAATTACTGGGAAAATGGGAACGTGTTCTGGCAGAAATGAGGTTTATACCATCATACTGCACAATGAATTAAAAATGGATATGTGACCTTAATATCAAAATCAGACCATAAAGACAACTGGAAGAGAAGTGGATCTTATGTATACTTTGTACAGCTATGAGCTGGAGATAAATTCTTAACCAAGCAAGGGACAGAGGTCATTAAAAATGGTCAAATAGATCATTTTTATTACATGAACCTGAAAAGCTTTTGTATAAAACTAATGCACCAAAGACAAGAAGAGATTATTTCAACAGGGAAAAAAATCTTGTTATCAAATTTCTCCAATAAGGGTTTAGTATCTAAGATATATAGACAATTAAGAAAAATAAATAAAACCAAAACCATTCCCTCACTAGAGAAATGATCAAAGGATATAAACAAGCAGTTCTCAAAAGAACTGCAAACCATTAACAACTATATGAAAGAATGTTCTAAATCACTAATAATAAGATAAATGTGATTCAAAACAAACCCAAGCTTATACACCTAGCAAATAGGCAAAGATGACAAAAGATGAGAATTGTCCAGTTGGAGGGGTTGTGGAAAAACAGGCATATTGATGCATTATTTGTAGAGCTGTGAATTAGTACAACCACTCAGAAAAGGAACTTATAATTATGAGAATAAAATGGCTAAAATGTCCCTACTCTTTGATCCAGAGATTCCCCTGCTAAGCATATACCTCGAGGGGTCACATGAAATGCCCCAGTGGTCTGTTTCATTCTATAGACTGGCACACCTAGGGGAACACATCCTATAATGACACAAAAGAACAATAATGATAGCTACCATTTATATACCACTTTAAGCCCTGCAGAGCACTAAACAAATATCTCATTTTAACCTCTCAATCCTGGGAGGCAGGTCCTATTATAATTCCCATTTTACAGATGAGAAAACTGAAGCAGAGAGAGAAGTGACTTGCCCAGAATCACACACTTAGTGTCTGAGACTAGTTTTGTACTCGGGTATTCCTGACTCTAGACCAAGTGCCTAGCTTCCCTTAATACAAAGGCTCCATACACACAAAAATATTTATAGCAGTATTTTTTGTGGTAGGAAAGAACTGGAAACAAAGTAGATGTCCATTGATTGGAGAACACCCAAACAAATTGTGGTACATGAATGTCGTGGGCATAATTTCTGTAAGAAATTATGATTATGAAGAATTTGGACAAGACTAACACGAACTGATGCAGAGTTAAATAAATAGGCCCAGGAAAACAAGATATACTAAAACCAGCCATATAAATAGACAGAACCACCACCACAAAACAACTTGAGACTGAATGTTGCAAAACGGTTTTTAAAAAAACAGAAAACAAAAACAACCACTACCACCAAATGTGGCATCAGCAAAGAGCTATGTGAAAATATCTCCATGGCTTTGCAAAAGTCCATGGGTGTGGAACATTGCATATAGACCCGTGGTTCTCAACCTTCCTAATGCCGCAGCCCTTTAATACTCCTATGTGGGCATATCTGCATGTGGGCGGGCCCGCTTGGAGACAGATAGAGGAGCCGTGTCTGGGTTCCTAAGACCATCGGAAATATATGCTTATGACCCAAAGGGGTCACGACCCACAGGTTGAGAACCACTGATATAGATTATTATGTGGGGGGAGGTAGGGATGGATGGCCCAAGTGGTGCACAGACTCTGTGTTAATTGGTTTTGTTGAATTTTTTTTTCTCTTATTCCTCTTTATAAAAAATTCTTTGGTTATAAAGCATGGCTCTCCAGAAGTGGGGAAAGGAAGAGATATAGGGAAGAACTAGGTGATGTTAAAAACAAAAGATACCAAGAAAAATCTATTCCAAAAAAAAATCTCACAGATGCCAATGAGTGCAGCAGCTGAGTGGCCTATGCGATATCCCTTGTTCTCAGACCATGTCTAACCCACCTCTTTTTCCAATCATGCAATATCTTTTGAGCCTCTCATTGCATGCAATAACATGCTGTGGCTGGCTTATACATTTCTCCACTGGCCTTTGAGTCACCTGCAATTCTGAGCCCTCTGAGATTGTAATGTTCTGAGTCACAGTCAAATAGCCTCACTAGGAGAATACTGATGTTAACCAAAAAGAAGTTTTTATTTCAAGGAGCAAGTTGGGATCTTTGAAAGTGTTATGCAATTTTCCAGCTGCAGACCAGTCCATTGTCTCCAACCAATTCGATTCCAAATCCAGCTTGTTTCCCATTGGCAGGGCCTGTCCAAGACACCTGTCCTGTGGGCTAACTCCACAGACTGCCCATCCACCTGCCAGGCCTAATGTGGGCAATATCTCTTCTTCAGTCACTTAGTCTTTCCCTTGTATAAATCTCAAACATTCTCAATTTTAATTCTACATGTAATTTATCAAATATTCCATTTGTCAACTAGTCATGCAAACCAACATTTCCATCTTTGGACGGCAAACAGCAGGAAGATGAGGACCATGTCTGTTTAACAGGCTTCATCCAGTACAGCCTTTATTGAACATCATTGGTTAATAATAGCAACTAGCCTTGCAGCTTTCTAAAACAGGTGGTAAGAGACATTAATGGGAAGAAAAAAATCCCCCCATTTCGGCAGCTCTTTAAAAGTACACACTTTCAAGAGGCAGTTATGGGAGCACTGCCATAGTGAGAGTCCACATATGTGAAAGAACTCCTGATTACCTAATAAATGCCCATAATGGCCAACAGCTTTCTAGAACTCTCCAAAGCCAAGTGCTCTGCACCAAGCTAGATGACCTCCCTGCCAAGGGAGATGGCCAACCAGGCATCTGGTCAACAATATTGACTGTTGATTTTGGTAGCCTAGTGTGGGGGACTGGATGCTAGACTTGAAGTCTGGAAGATGTGTGTTCAAACTCAACCTCTGATGCCTACTAACTGTGACCTTGGACAAGTCACTTCACCTGTAAGCCTCAGTTTCCTCCTCTGTAAAATGGGGCTAATAAGACCTATAGCCTCTATGTAACAGCAATGAGTTTAGCAGACTTAGGGCTAAAGTATGGAAGGTGTGAGTTCTGTATGGAAGGTGTGAGCCCTGTCCCCTGTTGAGAAGGTGTGAACTTCCCTGTTGGTAGAAGAAGGCTATTGGCTGAGACAGGAAGCAAGTGTTGTATATAAAGAATAATTCTAGGGGCGGCTAGGTGGCACAGTGAACAGAGCACCGGCCCTGGAGTCAGGAGGACCTGAGTTCAAATCTGGCCTCAGACACTTAACACAAAAAAAAACTAGCCGTGAGACCTTGGGCAAGTCACTTAACCCCAACTGCCCTCCAAAAAAAGGGAAAAAGGAAAAAAAAGAATAATTCTAGAGACAGAAATGGAATTTTCCTGTGGAGGAAGAAGGATCATCTCAGCATCTGGGAGCTGGGCTGCTGGAAGTGAGTTGGAGCTTTCTTGAAGGAGAGAGAGAGAGAGAAAGAGAGAGAGAGAGAGAGAGAGAGAGAGAGAGAGAGAGAGAGAGAGAGAGAGAGAGAGAGAGAGTGAGTATGTGTTTCTCTCCCAGCAATCTGGAAGCTGACTGAGAAAAGAGATGGAGTCTTCCTGAGACCAGAATCCGGTGAAAGCCATCCAGAAGGCTGATACTCCTTCTAGGTCCTAGGGCCAGCTGAACTGCTAGAGGACTGAGGAAGCATGACCAGGATAAGACTTTGTTTGTTCATGGCCTGGCTGATCCTTGAGTTCCAGGCAAGAGAAGTGATGAAGGGTTTGAGATGTGCTGAATCCTGTGAACTTCAGTGTGTGCCAGGGATTTCCCTGAGGACTGGACAAGGACCTGGGAGCTGTCTGCTTCTGAATCCAGGTGATTGTTTGGCAAATTCAGGAGGGAGCTGGAACCATGGAAGGGGATCCAGGGAATCAGAGAGACCTCCAAGAGTCAAGATGAAGAAAAGGCCTCCCCTTGGGCAAAACAGAGGTTTGCTGGATACTAAGGGGTGGAGGATTTGTGTGGTTTTCTGTGAACTTATTAATGACTGATTGAGTTGATGTATGGTTGCCCCATGAGTAGAAGACTAATGTATGGTTGCCCCACGAGTGGTAGTTTGATTATTGTATTGTGAATTGATTGAATGATTAAGTATTGACTTGCCCCATGAGTGGAAGACTGAACTGTACTGTACCTTGATATGGTGTGAATATTATATTGTGAATGTTTGCCTTGATTTGTAATGGAATAAACAGAGTGTTCATTATACTGTGTAATCTGAATCTTAAAAGCTGTTCACAGTAGCATTCTTTTGGGAATCTGTTTGTGCATGGTGTTACACTCTACCCAGAGTATTGTTATGAAGTTCAAATAAAAATAGAGGCATTTGAGTGTTTCGCAAACTTGAAGATGCCATAGAAATGTCATCACTGTTATTAGACCAATACAAAAGAGCTTAGTGGTCCATGTGTTCAGCTCAGATGTTGTGAGACTATTCAAATGGAGTCCTTTCACAATGAAAAGTATAATGACATTAGTAACAAAAGGAGTCATGGTTGCCACAACTTGCCACACTATCACATTCAATCTTCACAACAACCCTGGGAAGTAGGTACTATGAGCATTTTACAAGTGAGGAACTAACAAGCCTCAGAGGCAGTGCAGTACAGTGCGATACAGTGCACTTTGGCGGTACAGTGCAGTGTAGTGCGATACAGTGTGATACAGTGTGGTGCAGTGCGATACAATGCAATACAGTGCAGTGCAGTGCGATACAGTGGGGTGCAGTGCAATACAGTGGGGCACAGTGTGGTGCAGTGCGATACAGTGCAATACAGTGCAGTGCAGTGTGATACAGTGGGGTACAATGTGGCACAATGCAATACAGTGTAATACACTGTGGCGCAGTGCGACACAGTGTACTTTAGCAGTGCAGTGCGATGCAGTGTGATACAGTGCGGTGCAGTGTGATACAGTGCGGCGCAGTGTGATGCAGTGTGGTGCAGTGCGATGCCGATGCAGTGTGGTGCGGTGCGGTGCAATACAGTGTGGTACAGTGTGGTGCAGTGCAATGCAGTGTGATGCAGTGGGGTACAATGTGGTACAATGCCATACAGTGTGGTGCAGCGCACTTTAGCTGTGCAGTGTGATACAGTGCGGTGCAGTGTGATACAGTGTAATACAGTGCGGTGCAGTGAGATACAGTGGGGCACAGTGCGGTGGAGTGCAATACAGTGCAGTGCAGTGCGATACAGTGGGGTACAATGTGGTACAATGCAATACAGTGTGGCGCAGTGCGATACAGTGTACTTTAGCGGTGCAGTGTGGCGCAGTGTGATGCAGTGCAATACAGTGCAGTGCAGTGAGATACAGTGGGGCACAGTGTGGTGCAGTGCAATACAGTGCAGTGCAGTGCGATACAGTGGGGTACAATGTGGTACAATGCAATACAGTGTGGCACAGTGCGATGCAGTGTACTTTAGCGGTGCAGTGTGGCGCAGTGCGATACAGTGTGATGCAGTGCAGTGCAGTGTGGTGCAGTGGGGTGCAATGTGGTACAATGCAATACAGTGCAATACAGTGTGGCGCAGTGCGATACAGTGTACTTTAGCGGTGCAGTGTGGCGCAGTGCGATACAGTGCGATGCAGTGCAATGCAGTGCAGTGCGATTCAGTGCGATGCAGTGCGGTGCAGTGCGATGCAGTGGGGTGCAATGTGGTACAATGCCATACAGTGCGGTGCAGCGCACTTTAGCGGTGCAGTGCGATACAGTGCGATGCAGTGCACTTTAGCAGTGCAGTGAGATACAGTGCAATACAGTGTGGTGCAGTGCGATACAGTGGGGTGCAATGTGGTGCAATGCGATGCAGTGCAATACAGTGCGGTGCAGTGCGGTGCAGTGGGGTGCAGTGCGGTACAGTGTGTTGCAGTGCAATACAGTTCTGTGCAGTGCGATACAGTGGGGTACAGTGCAGTGCAGTGGGGTGCAGTGCAGTGCAATACAGTGCGGTGCAGTGCAATACAGTGGGGTACAATGTGGTACAATGCAATACAGCGCGGTACAGTGGAAAGGAATATTGGATCCGTCAAATCCAGTCTCTGCCAGTACTTGCATAACCCTAACTTCTATGAGCTTCAGGTGCCTTATTTGTAAATATATATATATCAAATGAGATTACATATGTCAGGCACTTCCTAAACCTTAAAATGGTATTGAAAAGCAAGCTGCTGCTATTACTATTACTAGTCACTTCAAGTTTCTGGACCTCAGCTTGCTCTGCTAAAATGAGGGGGTTGGACCAGATGGCCTCTAAAGGTCCTAGATCCCAACTTAGGACCCTATATAGACTTGTCCATGGCCACATAGTTGGCAAAGAATAGAGGTGGGTTTAGAACCCAGGTTTTCCTTGATTCCAAATCTCCTACAGCAAAGTATACTTCAAGGGCCACAGGTTTCTCCAGAGTGGGCCTGGTCCACATTAAACTGCAATTGGTAAATGTTGAAAAAAAGAAATAAAAATCCACATTAGCTGAGGCAAATCTGTGGTGTTCTAAGTGGAGCTGAGGCTGACGGGCACATTTCTATGTGATGTTGACACACCGTTGTCAGGAGAAGTCAGGTCATTGTTGTCCCCATCTGGGTAGCAGATGGTGAAAACAAGAGGCAGCTAAAACTCTGGAGGGCAGACACAAGTCAGGTGCCAGCAAGACAAGGTCAAGACAGAAGACTGCACACCACCAGGCTAACACAGATATGACAAAGATCAAGGAGACAGTTCCAAGGAGATGGCATCATGGGCACTCAAGGTAGCTGAGGTGACACCAGTAGGGCCAGAACAAAGGAGAAAGATGAGACGTGGTCACGAGGAGCCCTTTGGAGAGGTTTCAGTACAGCAACAAGGACAGGAATGCTGGGGAGAGGGGGAGGGCATATAAATGCTAGAGTCTGGCCCAGAGAACTTCAGGCCCACAGCCTGCTGCCCCCATGTCATTAGAGTCATAAAATTTGTCACTTGCTCACTCAGCCATTCATTTTTTTTTTTTGGAAGGGAGAGGGCAGGGCAACTAGGGTTAAGTGACTTACCCAAGGTCACATGGCTAGTAAGTGTCGCAAGTGTCTGAGGCCAGAATTGAACTCAGGTCCTCCTGAATCCAGGGCTGGTGCTCTATTCACTGTGTCACCTAGCCACCCCTCAGCCATTCATTTCATTAGCATGTAGTGAGCTCTCATGAGCCTCTTTGGCCAAACTAAAGTTGACAGCAACAGTTCTTAAAGGGCTCCCTGGGGGCTCCCTTTCTGAGAGTCTGCAAGGGCAAAACAATTCTCATAACCATACTAAGACATTCTAATGTCTAATACTGTGAAACAACAGCTCTTTGGAAGGCAGGTGTACCTCAATAAGTTTTTGCTTTCTTTTTTTTTTGGAGGGAGGAAGGTAGGGGAATTGGGGTTAAGTGACTTGCCCAAGGTCATATGGCTAGTTTTTTGTGTTAAGTGTCTGAGGCTGGATTGAACTCAGGTCCTCCTGACTCCAGGGCTAGTGCTCTATTCACTGCGTCACCTAGAGTGTAAAGACATGAGCAGCTAGCTGGCACAGCTGATAGAACACCAGCCCTGGAATTGGCAGGACCTGAGTTCAAACCCAGCCTCAGACACTTACTAGTTATGTTACCCTGGGCAAGTCACTTAACCTGTCTGCCTCTTAAATAAAAAATGTAAAGGGATCCCAAGACCAAAAAGTTAGAGAACTGCTGCTCTGAGTAACAGGGATAACTAGTTGACACAGTGAATAGAGTACTGAACCCGGAGTCATGAAGTCTTGAGTTCAAATCCAGCCTTGAATCCTTAATAGCAGTGTGACTCCGGGCAAGTCACTTAACTTCCGTCTGCCTCAGTTCTCTCATCTATAGGGATAGAAACTAGAGGAGACATTTAATGGCTTCCCCCCTTCTTAACAATGAAGGCTGAGTTAAAACAAATGATAAAAGTGGTCCTCTCATTTTTCTTGTACATTTCCTTGTCCATTATATATTATCTTCTGATACCTTAGCTACTTTGTTTTCTCATTTCCAAAGCCAGGCATGGAGAAAGAGATGAGGCACCGTACAGCCCTTCTTTTTTTGGAGATGAAGGCAAATATGGGCACAGACCCTATCAGCTGGATTGGTTTAACTGAAAGGCCTACTGAATTTTCTGGGATCTATCCAGAGATGCCTGGGTTATAAAAAGCAAAAAGGTATGAGTAAAACAAATTTGAAAAATCATTATTTTGCCACGTCACCCAGTAAATCTCCATTTGAGATGGCCACAGGCTAAAAGATGAGCTCTCAGAGTGTTAGGCATGCTACTGGTGGGGAGAGTGGAACATCCTGATATTTGCAAGGCTGCTGAAAAGTGCTCTCTTGTTTCAGGAAGATCTGTCAGTCTCTACAGAAAACCACCAAGACTGGAAACTGAGTTCTTCCAAAACCCCACGTGCCAGCATCCTGGACAAACTGGTTGGATTCATGCTCATCATCCCATCACTTTCTAATGAGGTCTTTGCATTATAAATCACAGAGAGAGATGAATGGCTTTTTCCTCCTTTCACTTTATAACTCCTAGGTTAAAGACTGTCTTCCTTTGCAAAGTGGCAAGGTTTCTCAATTGGTTTGTACACAAACACATTAACTAACCTGTGCCTCCCAAGCAAAGGGCAAACCAGTGACTGATTCTCAAAGGGACTTCCATTGAAATAAACCAGGAAATGAAGGCGCTGTAATCAGAGACTCCAAACATGAAGCAATCCAAGGATTCCAAGTACAGCAAAGTTGTCTCTGCCTGCCCTGTGGGTGTCCTAGCCAAGAACAACATTCTATAGACCTTTCTGCCGCTGCTTAGAAATCAGAGGTCAGAGCTGAAAGACACATTAGAGATCGCCTAGTGCAACTCCCTTTGACAAAGGAGGATACTGAGGCCCAGGGAGGGGAAGAATCTTTCCCAAGATTCCAGATCAAGTGAGTAGCCAAGCCGAACCTAGCACCCAGCTCTCTTGCCTCCTGGCCACACCTTAAATCTGACCTGTATCCACAACAAAGGTAATATTCAAAGCTCAGCAGTTCTCCACTCACTACATGAATAACTGGTTGTTTCAGTTTACCCCCCAAAAAAGTAGAGAACAGAATCATTCCAAGGATAGCCTGTCTCCCTAAGACTGGTTAGTATCTCCAAGAGTAAGCAATGAAGAAGCCCTACCTTGTGCCCATTCCAGTTTGAAAACTACTGAATAGGGGCAGCTGGACGGTGTAACGAATAGAGCACCAGCCCTGGAGGAGGATATGAGTTCAAATTTGACCTCAGACACCTAACACTTACTAATCGTGTGACCTTGACAAGTCACTTAACCCCAATTGCCCTACCTTTTCCCCTGCAAAAAAGAAAACTACTGAATAATCTATTTCCATTTACTTCTAGGTTTAGAAATGACTCCTTGAAGACACTGAGAAGCTTGGTAGCATAGCAGATAGAGCACTGGGCCCAGAATCAGGAAGATTAAAGTTCAAATCCAGCCTCAGACACTTACTAGCTGTGGGATTCTGGACAATCTGCTTCAGCTATTTTTGTCTCGGTCTCTTCAGCCATAAAATGGGGATAATAATAGCTTCTCCCTCCCTGGACTGTCTTGAGGATCCAATGAGGTCATATTTGTAAAGTGCTTTGCTTAGCCCAGTGCCCAGCACATAGTAGGTGCTTACTAAACAATAAAAGGTAGCACTTATATAGATTTGCCCACCCAGGGGGTAAAGTGTTGGGACACTTGACAGAAAATCATCTAAGGTTTACATTTACTTCTCTGAAAGAAAAGCAAGAAAACATTTATTATTTCACACTATTAAATCTGCTATATTAAAAGGAAGAGTTTGGTTTTTTTTAAGATAATGAGTTGTGAAGAGATGAAAAAAAGTTTTCTCCCTCCTTTTGGTCAAGAGATGGCGCCCACGGGTATGAAACGGCCCAAATACTGCCAAGCACAGCACATTGGGGGAGCAGGGGAGACTTCTCCTAACTTTCTTCTTTGCTACAAAGGAAGGATCATTATAGGATTGAGGGGAGGATGCACAAATCCAGAAATGACTGATGTGAAAACAAAAGGTAGAGACAGAGAGACAGAATCAGGGAGAGAGGGAGAGACAGAGACAGAAAGGGAGAGACAGAGAGGAAAGGAGACACAGAAAGGGAAGGAGAGACAGAAAGAAGAAAAGACAGAGAGGGAGAGACAGAGACAGAGGGAAGGAGGGAGAGAGACAGAAAGAAAGAGGGAAAGGGAGAAACAGAGACAGAGAGCACATGAGTGAAAAGCAACCAGCTCCCCTGGCAGATTTCCTAAAAGTGTCAATAAAAAACATATCCAACACAGCTAATATTTTTGAGGACAAGAGTCAACCATTTATTGGATATTAAGACAGGAAAATTCTTATTTATTGGCCCAAAACACAAATCAACACACGAGCATACAAAGTATAAGAGCACATAATACTGACAATTAAATCATGCCAACCTGGTTGGGAAATACTAGCAGCTAAGGCTACTGGGAACAACTACTATCCTACAAGTCCCTCAGGGAAAAACAAATCACTACAGTATAATTCAGAACAAAGTAAGGCCTTTCTAAGAACAAAAAGGGAAGGGAAACCTACAAAATGGATACAACACCTTGATTTAAGAGAGAAAGGAAAGAGAATGGGCAGCCTGCCGATCCCTGGTCAAGCACAGAACAAGAGTGTCTTTAGTGTGAGTCAGATGGGTCAGAGATCCAGAAGCACCACTTGGCAGGTAAGATGAAGGAGGTGTCCACATGCAGACAGCCCTGGGCCATGCCCCAGGAGCTCTGTGAACACACAGTCAAAGAAGAGAAGCTCTGCCGGGCACAGGGCTCACCTTCCCAAGATTGTATGGCACCAAAGAGGAGGAGATTGATATATTCAGATGATCTTGAGGTCAGTCGCACCAAGAGACAACAGGATCACAGAGCCTGGCCTACAGGAAAGAGACACAGAGAGAAACACAGGCCAAAGGCCCAAAGGTGTTCGGCTGCTACCCACAATACACACTGTGTTAGCTTAACATGACATTTAGTGTTCTCTCAGCCTCAAAGAACTGAGTTGGGGGAGGCAGGTGATGGAGAACTCATAACTGCCAGGTCTTGATTGGATCAGTCTGTTCATACAACTTTTCAGCACTTTGCATATTGAAGGCCGTGAAGGATTTTCCAAAGAAGGGAGCTGAGAATAATGTCCTAAAGTTAATGAAAAGAAAAGAACAAGAAATCAATGGCACTCGCCTCCCACCTCCAGCTTTGCAGATCACCACCCTTCATATCCTCTCCATTCCAGTCCAAGTGGGCTCCCTGAGGGTCTCCAAGTTTGGTATTCCATCTTTGGCCTCCACACCTTTGAAGAGTCCAATGCACATGACACACTCCCTCCCCATCTCTGTCTTTTAGACTCCCTGGCTTCTCCCCAGTCTCAGTTCTACAGGAAGCCTTTCCTGATTCCCTTCTTTAGTGGTCAATGGTCTCTCCCTCCCTCTATTCCAATCAGCTTGTATATAATATATCTGTCTGCAGGCCACATTCCCTGCCCCCCCATCCCCACACAGGAAAATGGAAGGACATTCTGTCCCAGAGGACAGGCCTTTTTCACTTCTGTCTGTCTCCCTGATGCCAATTCTGGCACATAATAGAAGCTTAATAAGTGCTGGATGAAATTCATTCCAAAGTGGTGGCCTTCTATACCTGGTCTCCTCATCAAAAAGTTTTATTAAGCAACTAGTGAGTCATGCCACAGCCAATGGGCTGCCTTCTGGAGGCTTATGATCTAAGACCAAACTGGTGGATATGAACACAGAAAGGACAGAGAGACAAAAGTACAAACAATGAACCAACAGCAATCTAAATGGTAAAGTTCAGTAAAGGTCCATTACGCACAGCCATTGGGGACAGCAGCAACACAAGCCATAGTGGGTAAGAATAAAAGATACCTGTGGTGAGCAGAAAGTGGAAAGAGCAAAACCAAACACGCCGCGCCCCCCAGCCACCAAGACAGGCAGCAAGTGACTTACAATGGCTCCAAGGGCTAAGGTAGACAACCAAAAGGTCTTAGGGGATTTGGGGAAACTCTAACCCTAGAGAGCCTCCTGGGACCCAAGTTGGCCCCCAAAGACCTTCAACAGCTGGGGTGGGGTGGGGACAGGGAGTCGGGAGGGATCTTGGGGTATAGCAGCCAACATCAACCATGCTCATTACTGGGCCTCTTCTCTCAGTCATGGCTGGGGCTGAGGCTGGGGCCTTAGTCCCAGCCCTAGACCAGCTCTTCTGCTGCCTTCAGAGGCATCTTTGGGGGAAAGGCTGGGGGTGAGGAGACTCACAAGTGAGAACCTCTACTTGAGGCAGCCCAGGCTTGTGAAGACTGTGACCTCCCTCAGGCTCTTCTTGGCTTGGCAATTTACCTTCGATTCACGTGGGCACGAGGGGCTGCTGCAGGCAGTTTTCTGGGCACACATACATAAGTAAACAAATACAGACCCCAGCGGTTCCCTGTAGGGGAAACTATCTTGGGCTATACCTAGACGAAAATGAAGCTTGGACCAGTTACTGCAAGGATGCTTTTGTCGGTACTCTGGGGTAGGAAGAGAGAAGATTCTGCCAGTGCTCCTGTTCCTGTATGGCTGCAAGCTTGGGAAGGCCAAGAGGTAGCATTTTCAGATCTGGGACTGTAACCTCCATCAGCTGCTTACAGAACTTCAGGCAGGCCTGGTAGCCTCTCTGTGCCTAGGATTCCTCCTCTGGAATTCAGGCAGTTGGACAAGACACCCTTGATGTGCCTTTTCAGTTCCAAAAATCCTACAGTGCAGCTGATGGCTTTCCTCCTGGTCCAGTAAAAAAGCTCCTCAATCATTTTCCCAAATAATTAACCAGTTTAGGATAATGGGCCCAGCTTTCTTCCAGAGAAACCAATCAACAGGAATAGTGCACAGCACTAACACCCCAGCAAAGCAGTAGAGCTGGGCTGGGGGCAATGGGAATTAGAGTTGGGCTGGAGGAGGATCAATGCACCTCAGAGCCTCAAGATCCCTCCGAGTGCTCAGGCCCAGAGTTAGTTCCCTTCAGTCAAGGACATAATAGCAGGACCATTTTCTTAAATAGCAGATCATTTAACAAAAGGCTTCATTTCTTTCCATTCCCTACACCCAGACCATCAGGTATAAACAAAAGGCCCACTATGGAAGCGCATGCATAAATGGACAGGTCTAACCATGCATAGCATATGCCCATAAGGCAAGACTCTAAAGAAGCAAGACTATCTTTAAAAACCACCCAGGGAATTCAAGTTGGTTGATTTAAAGTCACAACTTATCTGAGCAGAGTTTCAATGAGCTTCACTGGCAGGTTGGCTGGCAGGCAAACCCAAGGCCCTAACACCCCAGGGGTGGGTCAGGCTCCATAGCAATGATGGCCATGAACACACAGACCCTAGAACAGCTACCAGGGCCAAAGGGACATACCTTGGTCAGAGATGTACGGAACTGTCAGTCACCAGTTTACACGATCTCATATTGGTTATTTGTGATGGAACGCGAGAGACAGGAGGCCAAAAATATTCCAATCAACTGGAAAGAGAGTATGAAGGGAGTCAGACAAAGGAAAGGAGCCCCAGGAATCCAAGAGGCAGCTCAGGTGGCCACAGAGTCCTTTCACAACTCCTCAGTTCCTGTAGGTGGTTCTGACTTGTGGCCATTTAGTTCTGTTGAATAATCTGGGTAAGGCCTCACTAATCTGAGAGTGATGAGATTGAATCACTAAAACCCAAACCTGCTGGTGGAAGCTTCTCAACTTCCTTGTCCCTGGCAACAATCACTCATGAAGAAACTCTCCCAAGTCAGAGAAAGTTCCAGAAAAGAGGGTGCCTCTTTTCTTACTCTGTGAAGTCAGACCCAGGACCCAAAGTCAAGAATTCAGAACAAATATACCTCTCTAGACACTAAGTGGTCCAGACCAACGGACCACAGAGAAGAAAAGTCTAGTTGACTTTCTGTGGCACCAAAGCACTGGAAACAAAATGGGCACCCATTGGGAATTGCAGAACCTATCAGGTAAGAAATGATGAAGGTGAGGAACTTAGAAAAACATGAGAAGGTCTAGACAAATTGATGAAGTGAGCACAATCAATAGAACAATTCACAAAATAGTGAAAAATATTCAAACGAAAAATCAGTGAGAGAAGGCAGAATTCTGAGCAAATGTCATCATCAGTACAGGTCCTGGAAAAAAGAGAATGTCATTTCTTTCCATCCCCTCAGCAGAATACTGGGCTAGTTACTGTAAACAGAGACAGATCAGGTCATTCCTCTATGGGGGGTGGGAGCTGCTGGACTGGTTTTCTTTTTGATAAAGCAAAGTTCAATTCCATGGGAGCTTTCCAGAAAAGACTTTGAGGTCAAAATACAAATCTCCTCAATAGAACTGATTTTTCAGAAGGAAGAAGAGCTGAGCATGATCATCTTGATGCAAGAGAAGGCATATAAATAGAAGTGGGGACAGACTGTCTGACAAGAACCTAGAAGTCAGACTAGTGAGGATCGGTGAGGACAGTCAGACACAGGAAGTCACAAGGAAACTCGGCGTGTCTTGAGAAGGGAGGGCAGAGCAAAATGCAAAGCCCAGGAGTGGTGGCTGCCTGGCAGACAGCTACCTCAGCTTTTATACTGAGGAAAAGGAACATCTGTTATATCAAAAGCAAACTCTCTGACCCAACTATGGTATTTAATAATACCATATTATTATTAATAATGATGATGATGATGAGGGTAGCATTTATCTAGTGCTTTAGGTTTACAAAGCACTTCACGAATATGTTTTCATTGGATCTTCACAACAACCCTAGGAGATAGGTCCTATTATTATCCCCATTTTACAGATAAGGAAACTGAGGCAAAGGCTAAGTGACTTGCCCAGAGTCACATAGCTAATATGTATCTGAGACTGGATTTGCACTCAGGTCTTCCTACTGAGAGCTCTGCCCACCACAGCACACCTGTACGTGATTGTAATGAAATATTATTGCCCTGCAAGAAACCACGATTCTGAGGAATGCAGAGAACCCTGGAAAGACTTACAGGAACTGATGCCAAATGGAGTGTGCAGAACCAAGACCAATTTGCACAACGAGCATGATAATGAAAAGGACGACAACTCTGAAAGACACTGGAGCTCTGCTCAATGCAGGAGCCTGCAGAACTCTAACCAACTGGAAAGTTAATTTCTGCAGACTTCCTATCTCTTGGCAGTGAGGAAGATACTCTGGGTGAGGGAAGAAGCTTATCTTGTCAGATGGGGCCAATGTGTAGGTTTATTTTTCTTGAATTTCCTTCTTGATTAAGAGGAGGTTGGGAGAGGTATGGGCAGGGAGGGGGAAACATGGGCAAGCACCAGCAATGGTTTGGGGGAGAAAAAGAGAACAAGAAAGTACTTTTATTTTGGAAAAAAGGAAAAGCAAAATCCTCAGATTGAAAAATTAAGACCCTAGCCCTGAGCAAACGATGAGAAAAGGGTCATACCCCTTGAGTGCTGGTTAGCGTAGACCAAAGACAACATATGCCTATGCACAACTCCTTGGGGAAGTTAGCGTCAAGGAACAAGGACAAGAGCCACATTCCAGATTCTCTTGAAGTTAAAAAGCTTTCAATCCTAGCTCTGAAATTGACTAGTTTATAACCCTAGTACAAGTCACCCAATCAACAGGCACCATGAGTGACTTGTGTCAGTCGCTGAGACCTGAGAAGCTCTTTCTATGTTGCTGGAAGGAGTCCCCACTCCAGGAATACCCAGGCAGAGAAAATCATACCTCCTTTCTATCTCTATATAATCGAGTCCCTGGTGGGATGACAATGATAGCTCTGACAAGGAAGGAAGGTGTTTTAAGCATGTTTGGGGATAAATCCTATCTTAAATCCTGGATCTGGACTTGTAGATGCACTGGTAGTGTGAGTTCACAAAGGAAAATCCTAATTATGTTCTGGAATCGTGTCTAATTAAAGACAAAGACTAAAGCCAAGGTTCTTGGGCATCCCATGTTTTGTGTGATGCTGGAAGGCTACCCTAACCAAGAGTCAACAGCTCTTTCTACCACAGACTGCTCTCAAAAGATGTGTGCAGGTCAAGATGGTTCCAGTCTAAGGGGAAGAAGAAAGGGCTGCTCTATTGTTTTTTTAAAGAATGATCATGGGAAAAGAATGAGGGAAAATGGAAGAGGAATTCAGAGAACAGCCAGCTATTTCCTCGAAGCTTTCAGCATGACATGCATGAAGCCCATATGAGAAAACAGAAAGATAAGACTTAAGACATTTAAAGGCTACAATGGGGGAGGGGAGGAAATCGAGATGTGCTTTTTTTTCAAACTCAGAAATCAGAACCCCAGACCAAATGGCCCCAGATGAATTAAGCACTTAATCCACAAAATAAACCTGACCTGAAAAGCTGTGTTTGATCATCATGTGTATCAAGAAATGCCACCTTTGAGGGAAAGGAAGGCCTGCCTCTGCTCATACCTTGACTCATAAATCACAGGCTTACCAGTGGAAGTATTCCAGCTTACTATAGATGCTACTAGGGCCTCCAGGAGGTCAAATAAAGGGAAGATCCCAAATATACAACCAATCTTCATGGAGCAATAAAGATATGGAAGGAAAAGGGGTGCCCATCGATTGGAGAATGGCTGAACAACTTGCAGTATAAGAATACGAGGAATATTATTGCACCATAAGAAATGGCAATTGTGAAGAATTTAAGAAGCTTGGGAAGATTGGTATTAACTGACAGAATGAGGGCAGAAGAATGAGAAGGATGATTTATACAATAAAGGAAAACAATGTAAAAGATTTCAGAACTCAAATCAAAGTCATAACCAATCATGACTCCAGAGGGCTGAGAGGAAGGGGTGATGAGTAAGCTATCTATATCTGGCCTACTATGTGTCAGGCACCATGTGAAGCTCTTTACAGTTATTATCTCATTTGACCCTCATAAACTCTGGGAATTAGGTGCTATTATTACCCCCATTTTGACAAATGAGGAAACTGAGGCAAAGAGAAGTGAACCCACTTGGCTAGTTAAGTGCCTGAGGCCAAATTTGAACTCAGTTCTTCCTGACTCCAGGCCTCAGCACCCTGTGCACTGTGGTGCCCCCTAGCAGCCCCTCAGCACTCCAAGCCGAGGTATACATTGTGGTTATGTGTTAAGGTTGTTTTCTTTTTACATTACTGTACTTGTTACAAAAAGGGTGGGGGAGGAAGAGGAATCATGGAGAAGTGACAGCGACAAAAAAGAGCATTATTTTAAAAACCCAACTCCATTGTGGACCAGAAGAAAAAAGTAGGCAAAAGTCACTTCAGTCTAAGGACTCACTCACCTGAAAACAAGCAACCCCAAAGGAAATGCCTGCTACAACACCCATTTCCGACTGAAGAACAGTTGTTACTTTTACAAAACAGCCCTGGAAGGGAAAGAAAGAAAACAAATTCAGCACAGGCCTCAGGCCTCCTCTTCATCGGGGAGGTCAGATGCAAGGTTTTCTTTGAGGTAGAGAAACAAGGGGACTAGTCGCCCTCCCACCCTAGAAGAGGTGACCCTGGTAACAGTCATTGGTGATCATCTTCCCATATGAGGGTCTTGATTTTCCAATGAAATCTCTCAAGGAAAAACCCCTTTCCCTACTCAGAGCATAGCTACCATGCCCCAGGAGTAAAACAAGGCAGGTAATAAGCTTTGCCCGTCCTCACCTTCCAAGATGGCCACCCACCTCCTGATTCTGCTTCTTCAGATCCTTCCTATCAGCCCAAACACAGCTGTGGAACCTGCAGCAGCTCCGGGGAAAGCCTTTCTCTGCATAGTAGGCAGTAGTTTCCCAGTCTGTGGCACTCTGGACACCACAGCAGTGCAACTGAAAAAGGCAAGCAGCGGGGTCAGGGTATGTCACATAACGCCTAGCGTGAAAAGAGACAATGATGCTCAGCAAACGGGACCAAGAGACATGTGGGGCCAAAATGCAACAGGCTTCCGACAGGCTCAAACCCCCTTCCAAAGCACCCTCAGGCTATAGCATGTTCCATGGTCAGTGAGCCTACGTGGGCAGCACCTACGCCTCAAAGCAAGGCAAGTACCCAGGTGAGTTTGGCCTCAACCCCCAAGGATGAGAGGAAAATAAGTTCTGGAGAAATGAAACCCCAGTGGGCTAGCTGAGCATGGCCTCATGGGAACAGCTTCAGTTCCCAAGGCTGCTGCCACCAGTGTTTCCACACTTTTTGTTCTCTGAATGTTCTGTGGCTCTAAATGTCTTGGAGGGTAAATGCAGGAATATTGAACAGGAGGAGAGTGGGCTGAATGGTCCCTGGGAAGCTGTACAATTCTTCTGATGACGTCCAAGCCCAAGCTTCTCCCTGAAACAACTCATCTTTTTAACACCAATATCTGCCTGGTGATGCTGTATGCCTGTGAGTCACAGGACCCAGGTCTCTGAAGAATTCAAGTACAGATGATTCAGAGAGCAATGGAAAAATGCATGGTGGGCTGGAGAATGCTGTGATACATCCCAAACAAGGAATTATAAAGGAGAAGTGGAGTCTAGAATAATCTCTAAAGAAATGTATCAAAAAACTTTTAAAAGAAAATTTTTAAAATTTAAAAATTTTTTTTAAAAAAGAAACATACAGGTTAAAAAGATATACTGGGACCAAAAAATGGCAAGATCCTCACTAGAGAAGCCCTAGCAATGTTGAGGAAAGGGAGGAAGGCCAGAAGGTGAGGCCCATGAGGCTGACTTATGGTTGGGGCAACATGGCTGCAAGGACGAATCTGCATCCCTGGGGGATGCCCCCCTCAAGAAGCTCCCTGTGCCACTGAAACATCTGAGTGAGGAGGAAGGTTGGCTGAAGAAGAAAAGGTAGGCCTGCTGCCAGAAGGGTGCACGTGCACAAAGGAGACTGCTAAGCCAATTCTGGCCACACTGTTTCCATCTCCCTTGACCTGACAACAGCTTCTTAAGCATCTTTACAAACTTTTCCCAGTAGTTCTTGCCCTCTCCCCTTTACCCAAGATAGCACCCTATTGTTGTGGCTATCTGTCTCTCATTCTCAAAGAGAACCAATGACATCAGTATGGCCATGTCTTGGCTGTGCCTTATTACCAGCTGCATATCTAACATATCTGCCTCAGCACTCGGACTGCCTGGACTAGAGAAATGGCAGCCCACTTCAGCCCTGCAGCTCCTCAGCCCCCCAAAGCCCTAAGCCATCCCTTTATGGCCAAATGCAATCTAACCCCCCACTCTGAAAATAACCCTCCCAAACCGAAGGCCAGATTACAAAGAGGCCAGTCTGACCCTCTGCTCTGGGAAGGAATCCGGGACTTTCTGTCCCAGCCACATCACCAAGGCTCTCTCAAGGGCCCAGAGAAAGAACACATCCTCTTGTGGGGAACATTGACGAGCAAGCACCAAGGGTACACACTTACAGTTTTCTGGATGTTATCCACCGCCTCACTCCTCTCAATGTCTGTATCATTGTACTGCTTCAACGAAGCCTCATAATTCATCTTAAAGTTGTTCTTAATCTACAGGAAGGGAAAAGGAAAGCCAGTGAAGAAAACCTCAGGGAAACTGCTTCCACTGGAAAGCTTGGAGAGGAAGTGTCGACCTGGACACAACCAACAGTCCACCCAGCTCAGTATTCTGTCTTTGGCAAGGTTAGCAAAAGGTGGTTTGTGGGACAGGAAGAGTCACCTTCCTCAGATCAACCTCGGAAGTTTAGGGATATGCCCCAACTATCTGTAACTTGACCTTAATGTTGTTTGTGATACCAAAGAGACAGTAATCCCCCACTAAATGAGATCTTAAACCATGGACTGGGTCATATAGATCAAACCACATGTCTGCCCTGTGAATGAGCTAGAGAGGGTTCATTTCTGATAGCAACATGGCAAGCCTATAAATGGACTAAATACAAAAAATATTTTCAAGAGGATCCTGTTTCAATGCTCCAGGCATGAACATTCCAACCAGGTTCTACTGTGTATGAAAAGAACATGAGATCACAGATTGAGAGCTGGCAGAGATCCCAGAAATTGTACCTAACAATCATAGGACCATAAAATTCGAACTGGAAGGGAAGCCAGAGGTTATCTGGCTCACAGAATTATAAAATCTTAACTCATCTCCTTAGTGGCAGCCCACTCACCAAATCTTAGACCAGATGACAACAGACAGAGGTCCAGTTCCGCCTCTGTCCCATGGGATGTGCTAGCTCCCCCTTTGATTCTCTGTTACAAGAAGGAATCAGGGACTTTCTGTCTCAAATACCACATCAAGAAGGTCTTCTCAGGGTAGAAAAAAAACCACTTACTCCTTTCAGGGACTTTATGATGCATGAGCATTAGGATCCGAGGTTTGGAGCTAGAAAGGAGTTGGAGATCACCTGACTCAGGAGCAGATATCTGGAGCTGAAAGGGAGGCTTGTGGGCATCTTTCCACCAGGCTATCTTGTTAGGAGATCACCTCTTTTATCACATGACTTTAGCTCCCAGACCTGATGGCCAGAAACTAACACCTTGCTTGAATCAACCAAACCACATGTACCTAGTGAGGACCTAGCATGAGCTCACCAGGGAGCTGGGAACCAAAGCAGACAAAAAACATCTAAATGAAACATGCATTCTGGAAGCCTCCATCTAGGCAGAAGAGCTGAAAAGCAGCACTGGGTCCAAGGAGTCTGAGGACTCCCAGGATGCCCCTTTGATTCTCACTTCTGAGACTGACCACCTGAATTACTTCCCCTTCCTGGGCCTCAGCTTCCTACTCTGTAAACTCAGGGGGTGGATGACATGGCCATTGAGGTCCCTTCCAGCTCAAGGCCTTGGATCCTGTGACTCTAGAGAATCCCACGCCTGGGCAATTCTTTCCAATTAAAAGCTTCCTTTTGGCACTTATGTCCTAACATCTCAGAAGGATTGTGCTAATGAAACCTATCCAGAAACTGAACATGCTCATAACCGGCCTTCATCTGAGGAAGGCAGAGAAAGGAATAAGCCTTTATACAGAACCTATGTCCCACACACTCTGTTGAGCACTTTTTACAAATATTATCTCGTTATTATCCCCAGTTTACAGTGGAAGAAACTGAGGCAGATAAAAGTGAAGTGACTTGCTCAGGGTGACCTAGCCAGTAAGTGTCTCAGGTCAAATCTGAACTCAGGTCTTCCTGCCATCAGGCCCCAGCCTCTGGGAACCGTGGCACCACTTGGCTCTGCCCTGGGATGGGACTCACAAAGCAGGCACCGACTATGCTAGATGCTGGAACTACAAAGACAAAAATGACAGTCCCTGCCCTCGTGTACTTCCATTCTACTGGCTTAAGCATCTATCATCTGAATGGCTTCCCATTATAAAGGAAAAAAAGTCAATCTAAAATCTAGCTACAGAAAAATCCAAAAAAGCATCACCCGGCAGAGAAGGGGCTTACTTCAATTTATAAACCTTCTTATGGCAGGCAGCTCTCCTCATTCAAAAATAAAGTCTAGGAAACTCTCACCCAAGTAACAAAAAAACCAAGATTACCAGCTAGTAAAAGAAGTGGGAGTTCTTTTATAAAATAAGAGTCAATTAAAGCAGTATGGGACAATAAAAATCCTGATTCCAAGGCAGAGGACCTAGATTCAAATCAGGATTTTGCCGGGTGTTCTATCACTGTGAAGGGCAGTTGGAGGTACCATAGTAGAAAGAGAGCCAGGCATGCAGTCAGGAAGACCTGAATTCAAATCTGGTCTCAGATACTTACAAACTGTATGACCCTGGGCAAGTCACTTAACCCTGTTTGCCTCCAGTCCCTCATCTGTAAAACAAGCTGGAGAAGGAAATGGCAAACTATTCCAAGAATCTTTGCCAAGAAAATCCCAAAAGGGGTCAAGAAGAGTCAGATATGACTGAAACAAATGACTGAACACCAATGTATTACTTTGAGACCCTGAGCAAGTCAACTTCTCTGGTCACCCATTTCCTCTGCTGTAAGGTGAGGAAGTTGGAGGTGACAATCTTTAAAGTTATTCCTTCTGATTCTTAGTTTCAGATTCTGGGATCCCTTAGTTATTTAAACTCTTAAGACATGGTGATAAGGTCAATTATATGCTTAGCCGTTCCAACAAGCAGGGTCTGACCCTCAATGTGTCATTTCAAAGTTGTCCTTCTCGAGGACTAGCTCAATCCTGGATTCGGCCTTACCTCATGCCTAAAAACAAATCCTACGACAGCAGCCACCAACTCCACCAAGAAAATAATGGTCAGGAACATGGCATACTAGGGAGAGGAAAAACCAAAAAAACAGGTCAACACAAACTGAGAACATCTTGTAGTGGACAGCTTATTAAGGAAACAAAGCTAGATCAATCCGTTTTTATCTTTGACAAACCAAGATGCAGGGGAAGGCAAGAGGTAACAGTGTGTGCATCTTGGGAGGTGAACAGTCAATTTAGTTCAGGAATTTGGAAGCGCTAGGGTGAAGATGTAAGGAACAGAAACTCATACTTGAATAAGAGACTGGAAAAGTTGTGACAAGATGCAGGGAAACTATCCTCCCCCACCTTCCAGTATAGGAAAAGGAAAATGGTGGAGAAGTCCTCCAGCCAGGAGGTATAAATCCCCTTGTCTACAAAAACAAGTACTCACCAGTTTCAGCATCCATGCTGAAGCCCGGCAGGTAGCAAAGCAGCCAAAGGTGCCCAAAAGGATAATGACAGTTCCTGTGCCAATGAGCACAAATGGGATATTGGTAGCCTTCTCATTCAAGAGGGAGAAATACATCTCCAGGCTTACCTTGCCCCAAATGCCAACTGTAAGGAGGATCACACCTGTGAACTGATGAGAAATCAGAAAATTGAGAAACAGGTACCAGGGGGCTCTCCCAAAGGTGGAGAAAAAGCCTGGGCTCTGATGTGCCTTAGGCTAAGGAGGAGGCCAGGGTGGCCCAGAGTCTGGCTGAGCTGTTCCTTACTGGGAAATGGTGTAGAGAAGGCCTCTTCCTTGCCCCCCCCCCTTTCCCCAAATAAGCTTCCAACGTAGCAGCTGCAAGGAAGGCCTGACGTCTCTACACGTCTCTGCACCAGCTTGCACCGGCTTACACCGGCTTACCCCGGCTTACCCCGGCTGGCCAGGCAGGCACGGCCAAGGAAACACCTGGGCACCTCGTCAAACCCTCCATCCTCTGGTCTTCCAGCTCCATCCGGAGCCCAGATGATGTGGCCGGCTCCCCCCCCCCCCGCCCCGGCTGGGGGGTCCTCCGTGATCTGTTCCCCCGGGGGTTCAAGGCCTCAGAGGCAGGTAACGACGGCGGGGGGGGGGGGGTTGGGGGGGGCCCGGAGTGCCCTCCTTGCCCCCCCCCCCGAGGGGTGACTTACCTGCGGGAGCCATTCTCCGTTTAGAAAGCATAGAGAAATGAAGAGACATTACCTGGGCCAGCCAGGCTACTCCCCCCTCCGCCCCCTGGGGGAGGGGGTGGCTCCGCGCTCGGGAAGCCCGCGCCCATGCCCCCCCCCCCGGACGGGCCCTGGCCCCCCTCACCCAAAAGATGAAGGTGTAGGTGAGCAACACGCTCTTCAGGCACGTGATGACCGGCTTGGTCTGCAGCCTCCGGGACGGGGACGCCATGGCCTGAGGGACTGTCGCCGCTGCCGCTGCCGCTGCCGCTGCCGCTCCGGCTCCGGCTCCGGCCGGCCCCCAGGCACTCCGGAAAGGAGCCAGGAAATGACAGGGAAGGGCCCGCCGCAAGCAGCTAGGGCCAGCTCAGCCAAGCCGGAAAGTCCAGCCTAGCCTCCGCACGCCCTCTACTGGTCACCATGGAAATCCTAGGCCCCGCCCCTCATTCGGCGGTCTCCAGGAGAAGCGTAGGGAACCTGGCAACCGAAGGGGGCTGGGGACTGCACCTGGGCTCTCATTGGTGGAGGGAGCTGCCAAGGAGGAAAGTCCCTCCTCCAGATGAGGAGGCCGCCTCTCCGCAGCTGCTCCAGAGTAACCCAGACCGTATACGCAGGGTGTCCCAAAAGTTGGAGTGCAGCTTTAAGCTATTAAAAACAAAAAAACCCAGACCTCACCTTATTGATTGGAGGTCTACTCAGAATTTCCCGTTAATACTGAGATCGACTAGCCCGTCTTTCACTGAGATATTGGTGCTGATTTCATTCCAACTCGGTATGAAAAGGGTTTTTTATCCAAACCTCAATCATTTCATTTTGGTCGGTAGGAGTCCTTCCACCTGCTTCTTTCAAATGGTTAGGACACACTAGAACATCCCCTCTGTTTCCCACCCTGCCATGGCCCTCATCATTCTGTTTCTAAGCCACAATTTTTTTTCGCTAACATGACTACTCTTAAAATATTTCAACAAGATAATATGGTTATTTATCAAGTATTCCCATAACTCCTTGACAAACCTCTTGTACCCCCCAGAGGTATCAGGATAATTTCCACCCCCCCCCGTTGGAGACCCCTAGACTCGTCTAATGGAAATATCTCAGAGTTGCTATTGGACATCTCAGCTTCCCTTACCATTCAAATGTCAGAGCTACACTTGACCTTAGAGATCACCCAGTCCAGTCTGTTTGACAGATAAGAAAAGCAAGGTCCAAAGACACAAAGTGATAGCTCAGGGGCACAAAGCTAGCAAGCAAAAGAGCTGGACTTTACACACAGGCCCCATGACTCCCAATCCAGTCACTAGAGAAGTTCTTACATAGCTTACAGCGTTGGTGTAAGCACTTCACATAGCATCTCATCTGAGACTCCGAACAAAGACTACAAGCATTATTGTCACCATTTTACAGGGAAGGAAACTGAGGCTCAGAAATGTCATGTTCCCCTTATAGAATGTAAGCTTTCTTTTGTATCCCCTTTATAGCTAACAGTAACTGGCAGGGTTCTAAGAGTAGCCCTGAGTGGTTTGGCATGTATTTCTGGGGCTATAGCTTATAAACCCTGACAGTGTCTTTCCCCCTATGATTATCAGTTGATGTTGAGCCAGCCAGACTTAATTAGCTTTTGGAAATGAGTATTTACTATAGTAGTAAAATTGGTACAAGACATTTTTCCAAAAAGTCTGTAACATACTCTTCTACAAAGAGGCACTGAGTCCAAGGGAAAGCAGACCCAAGCTTAGAGCACATGCGGCTGAGGACTTAACTCCCACAGCCTGGAAGTCCTTTTGTTGGAGACCTCAACATAAGGAATCACGGGGCTTTTCTGCTGTTCTCCTTGTGCCTTTAATCTCTCTTTATCAGTTCTAGTCTGTTCTTGACTCTCAGTGCAGACATTAATGCTAGCTGCTAGGATGCCAATGGGAAGTCCCAAATCCTCTGAGCCCTTTGAAACTCAACATCCTTCTCTACACCAGAGAGGTACTGGGGTGGGGTGGGGGAATGGAGAAGACCAAGACTGAGGCCCAGGATTGTTCCCCTTCCTCCAACCCAAGCAATTCCTTTTCAAGGGCTTAGCTAAAAGGTTTCTATTCAAATCTCCTGGGTTTCCAACCGATCTGTTAGTTTGGACAAAACCCGCAGGGCATGACCAGCCTCTTCAGTCCATCAGAACACACCTTCTGCATAACATTTCATATCATCTAATGACTTTCAAAGACTTCTCAATTGACCAGCGATTTTTCACAGTGTAAAGCCCATAATTGATATTTTTAAAATATTTTCTTTTTTTCTTAAGTTTATTTATTTATTTTTAGTTTTCAACATTTACTTCCATAAGTTTTACATTTTTCTCCCTCCCTCCCTCCCCTTCCCTCCCCAAGATGGCCTGCAATCTGACATAGGTTTTACATATACATTCCTATTAAACATGTTCACATTAGTCCATGATAGATTTATTGATCATTATTCACAACTAGTTCATACCATTGATTGATTTTTTTCATCTGACAAAGGTATTAGGACCAGCATTTTGTCATTTACTTTAAATGGAGTAGGGTAATTGATTGACTAAACCAATCCTCATCTCTACATGAAGATATAAACCCATGGTATTACTGTGAAGATAAAGATTCATATGGGGCCTTAGGCTGCTACATAAAAGGTTCCTAAATGGCCTTGGTACAGCCTGAGAAAATCATTTGGTGAAGAACAGCATCCCTTTTCATGGGAGATGAATCTCTTGAAGGACTGGTTTAATTTCAGAATTTTTCCTCATCCCTGCCCACAGTCAATCTGAGCTTGGCTCTTGCTTTTAAGTAACAGATTTATGAGAAGAGGGATGAGATGCGAGGAAAAGGAGGCATGAAGCTTCTCTCATGCTTAGCTTTGAAAGCCCTTCCCTCAAATATAGAAAGTTAGGCTGAAGTGAATTTGAGGGAAATGTCTCTAGCCACATAGGACCCCAACTGCCTCTTCTTTCACTGGGGAGTCCTTAGTAGTTGTTGAAATAGTAGCAAGTTGGACTTAGAAGATAAGATTCTCTATTATTACAAGAACACTATGGCATAATAGATATAGTATTGTTGAAAGAGCTGGGTTCAAATTCTGTGGTTGTTGTTCAGTCATTTTGGTCATGTCCAACTCTTTCTGAGTCCTTAATTTAGGGTTTGCTTGGCAAATATACTGGAGTGGTTTGTCATTTCCTTCTCCATCTCATTTTATGGATGAGAAACTGAGCAAAGAGGGTTAATTGATTTGTCCGGGATCACACAGCTAGCAAGTATCTGAGGCCAGATTAGAACTCATGAAGATGAGTCTTCCTGATTCCAAGCCCAGTGGTCTATCCAGTGCACCCCCTAGCTACACTGACATTTACCAATCATGGGTCCATGAATCTCTCTGACCCTCAGTTTCTTCAAGTATAAAACAGGGATAATAATATCTATAGGACATTTCTCATAAAACAGTTATGAGGCTCAAATTCTACCAGGGTCTGAAAAGCTCTTTGCAAACTCCAGGTTTACCAGCTGCCCATCTGACCACTCCTCAGTCTCCTTTTCGGAATGGGTGCCTATCTCCCACAGCTTAGGCTGTCTTCTTGCCTTTCACATAACTTTTCCTTGGTGGTCTTCTCCACTCATACTAGTTCAGTGACTCCCAAATCAACACCTCAGCTGCCAATGTCTCTCCCAGACTCCAGTTCTGCTTCTCTGCCTTTTGAACAGACATCTCCTCTTGGATGGCCCATCTGCATGTTGGACTCAGTGGGCACAGTGGAAAGAGCACTAGAGTTCAAGTATCCCCATTCAAATCTCCTTTTCCCACTTCCTTCTTAGAGAACCACTTGGGTATGAGATGAGAGTCGAATGAGAAGACCTCTGAGGTCCCTTCCAAATCTAAATCTATGACTCTGTGTCCAGACCTGTCATCAGCCCTGCTAAGCCCTCTTCTCCATACTTTCCCATTTCTGTTGAGGGTGCCAACCATCCTGCAGGTCACCTAGGGTGAGTCATTTTGGACTTCTTCCTCTTCCCCCCTTCCCATATCAGCTGCCAAGTCCTATCCATTCTACCTCCACAATATCTGAGAGATCTAACCCCTTCTCTCCACTCACATAGCCACAAACTATTATAGTGCAAACCCTCAGCTTTCCATCTGTCTCCTGATAGGTGCTTAAGAAATGTAGGCTGAATTAATATGAAAGAAGGCCATTTCTTTGTGTTGTTCTTACCTCATCATGCATTTGTGACTTGCTTCCCCAAATAAAATTCCTGAATTTTAAACTCTTTGATGGCCAGGACCTGCCCTCAAGGAGTTTTCATTCTAATGGAGTCAGACAGAATCTCACTCCTGGATGGGTTGACAACCCATGGAGGTTCCATACAAATACTCACTAATACTGCTACTTTTGATAATACTCTTTGTGATAGCAAAACTAAGCAACAAAACAGGAAGAAGCCCACTGATTAGGGAAATTACTAAATGGAATGTAGCCTATGGATGTAGTCAAATATTAGTGCATTGTTAGTGGCGGTGAATATGAAAGGTTCAGGGAAACCCAGGAAGATTTATATGAACTGATACAGAGTGAAGAGAGCAGAACATAAGGACAACATACACAATGGCAACAATAATGTAAAGGAAAATAATACTAAAAACCACCGGAATTCAAATCCTCAATACAAAGATCAAATTTGACTCTAGAAGACTGATGATGAAACATGTTTCACTCCTCTGGCAGAGAGGTGGCGGAATACAGGTGCAGAACGAGGCATACACAATCGATGCTTCAGTTTGTTTTGTTTCACTATAATAGCAATATTTCCATAGCACCTTCTATGTGCCAGGCTCTGTACTAAGTGCTTTTTAATTATTCTCTCATTTGACCCTCACAATGAGCCTTGGAGGTAGGTGCTATAGAATTATCACTATTTTACAGTTGAGGAAACTAAGACACAGATTAAATGGCTCGCCCAAGGTCATACAGCTAGTAAGTGTCTGAGGCTAGATTTGAACTCAGATTTTCCTGACATCAGGGCCCAATCTTTAGCCAATGCACCACCTGGCTGCCTATTTACATGGGTCCCAATTAATACAAATAATGAACCCTCTAAAACGGTTGCATTATTTGAATTCATACTGCATATCTCCAGTGTGCTGGAGCCAATTCCCATGTTTTATATAATTATATGTATGAATTTGAATACATGTTACCACTTGAAAGGATTTATTATTCACACTAATGGAGACTTGGCTGTACTTTTTTAAGGGAGGGTTCTACTGGGAACTGTATGGGGAAATGGCAGAGTTTGGGGTTTTTTTAAAGACATCAATAAAGTGTTATTTAAAAAGAAAGCACTTTTTCAGAAGTCTTACCTAGGTTGACCATTTGTTTCAGGGGATAGGGCCAGGGGTCTCAAAACTTCTTCCTCCCTGGGATGTGAGAAACCTCTTGAAGGAGTCCTATAGTAGAGGGCTCCCCCAAAGATGTACTGCCATTTGATGAAAGGATTTTCTCTAAAATTCAGGTTTGTTTTGTGAGTTTTATTTGGGAGCTTTGGAAGGAATTCTTGGGGTGTGCCCTAGAGCAAAGAAATATTTCATTGGTTCAAGAGAAAAAAAATGTAATGAAATAACTAAAGCAAACCCAAACTCTCATGCCTAAGAACGCTAGTAATTTTCCTGTGCTCCCTGCCTGTGCCCCTCACAACCCTGCTCTGTTTGAACAGCTCTTCAGGCCAAAGCCAAATCATTTCACATGGAAATGAATATTCTTTTAGGACACATCAGTTCACACCACCACAAGCTGTCAGTCCCCTCCTTTACCCCTGGAAGCCTGTCTGGTTCACACCTAGACAGACTCTGGGTCCAGACAGAAGGCTGACCTGGCAATGGGGTGAGGAAGGAGCCTTTTCCCATCCAGGAAAATATCAGGAGGGCTTCCCCCAGTAAACAAGATCTTCAGAGTCCCCGGGCCAGGACAGATGAAAAGTTTGGCCCAAGGATGGCCCTGGGGACCTGTGTCCAAGCAATCAGCCATCTCTATATTTTCTCCTCCACAGCAAACTTTCCAATCAAACAAAACAACATCCACTAGACTGTGAGCTCCTTGATAGCAGGAATTGTCTGTCTTTTGCCTTTCTTTGTATCCTCAGCGCTTAGCACAGTGCCTGGCACATAGTAGGTGCTTGCTAAGTGCTTGGCACATAGTAGGTGCTTGCTAAGTGCTAACTGACTGACAGTGCCCACTGGCAAGAAGAGGAGAAGGAACTAAAAGAGCACTCACTGGCCCAGCTTCGTGGACCGATGCTGCTTCCACTCACTGGTCTCCAGGTACACTTGGCTTAGTCTCAACCAAAGACATCATTAGGGTGGGACAGCTGAGACTTTGTCCCAGGGCAGGACATTTAAAGGGTACTGACAGCACTGGTCCAGGGTGTACCTCCTCAGCCTTCAGCAGCCTTGAAAGCTTGCAGTATCCCATAAGAGCCTGGGAACTTTCTAGCCCCAGGGAACTTTCCTTCTCCCCCTACCCCCACCCCACCCATTGCCCCTTGCCCCAGGTATAAAACCTGCCCATTATGGCTCTGCTTCAGTCCAACCATAGTTAGCCTTTGTGTGTGACAGCTCCCAGCTGGGAGACTTTGGCAATTGGGCAGCTAGGTGGCAGACTGGCTACAGAGATGGCCTTAGAGCCAGGAGGGCCTGAGTTGAAGCGCTGCTTGGGCAAATGGATTCACTCCTCACAGCCTCAGTGTCCCCATCTGTAAAATGAGGGTAATAATAGCATCTACTTCCCCCCCCCAATTGTTTCCAGAATCACATGCAAAGTGCTTTGCAAACTACTGCAGGTTTTTGGGTGAGGAGGGTGGAATGATCAGATCTGTGTTTTTTTAGAGGATGAATACGGCATGCTAACGTAGCAGCTGTGTGAAGGCTGGATTGGAGAAGGGAGAGGCTGAAAGCAGGGGGATCAATTGGGCAATTTCAATAGTCTGGAGGGCTAGGGTGGGGGAACCTGCAGCCTCAAGGTCACATGTACCCTTCTAGGTCCTTGAGTGCAGTTCTTTGATGGAGTCCAAGTTTTACAGAACAAATCCTTGTATTAAGGGGATTTTGTTCTATGAAGTTTGGATTCCGTCAAAGGGCCATACTTGAGGACCTAGACAGTCCTGAGAGAGGGGGGTGAAGGCCTGAATTAGGGTGGCTGCTGAGGGGACATGTGTAGAATTGATAAGACCCAGCCATTAGCTACAAGGTCAGTGAGGGGCAGAAAAGCATCACAGATGACTTTAAGTTGGCAAAGATGGTGGTACTCTTAACCAAGAGAGGGAAGCTTGGAAGAGAAGAGGTATGTGGAAGGAGAAAGCCAATCCATTCTGTTTGGGGCAGATTCAGGGGTGTGCTGGTAAATGTTTAACAACCAGTTCTCCCTCTGCTAAAAAGAAAAAGCACTCGGGACACATCGTTTTTCAGCTGAATCTGTGTTCTTAACATCTTTCCAGCACTTTCTTAAGTCTAGACAATAAGTGAAACAATAAGTCAGGCCCTGATTTGTGGCATTCTCCAGTCCTGGAGGCAGAATGCTCTTTCTGGGAAGGCCGAGCCTGAGGCGCCTCTGGGGGGGGGGGGGGAGGGGGCATCCAGCACAGAGTTGTGTTTCGGCCATGTGAATCCAGCACTGGGCTGTGATCTCTGTCTCGAGGCTCAGCTCACCTGTTCTAGGTCTCTTTCCATCCCTTTCCTCCTACCTTCCAGTGATCATAATCCCATGAGCCCCAGCTTCCTGCTCTGCCCTGGCCATAAAATTACAGAGGCCTTTTCTCAGCACTATCACCCTGTCATTCTACTCTGAAACCTATGGAACAATTTAAACTAGGGAAATTTGGCACGGTAAGATAATAACTACTTTCTAAAGAGAGTTAAATTTTGTATAAATGATGCAACTGCATTAAACAAAAGGGAAAAGTTATGAGCCCCTTCCCTCTCTCCGAATGTGCATACAGGCTCCTGATCTGGGATTTCACCAGTATGAGGGAGCTCCCAGCATGGGGACTTCCTCCACCATGCAGATTCTCTGGAGTTACCTGGAGCACTGAGACATTAAATGATTTGGATATTGTCAGTGGGCCAGTAAGAGTCAAAGGCAACATGTGACTCCAGGTCTTGGTGACTCCAAAGCCAACATTCCATCATCAAATACACTATACTACCTCTCATGTGTGCTTGAAGCCCTGCCGTGAGTGGGAGCCCCCTCGTTACAGTGGCTGCAGAGGCAGCCCATTTCAGTCCCGGGTAGGCTTCATTTTAACAAGGTTTGTCAGACCTAAATTTGCCTCTCTGTGACTTCTACCCACTGCTCTTAATTCTGCCCTTGGGGCCAAACCAATAAAGCAGAAGAGGAAAAGGAGGAGGAGAGAGGATGCTATCCAGGGGTGTGTTCCTATATAAGAACAGATTGTCCAATTTTCTATATGAGTATTTACACCACAGAAATCAAATCGAGGCTTAATTAATGGTTTCATCATTGGCAAGACTTAAAAAAGTGAGAGAAAATGTTAATGTAGATGAATCCTAAAAGCTGGTCACGCTTAAACATTTCCCCAGATCCTCCCATCTCTTCTCCCATCTCAGCTCCAAGAGGTCACATGACAAAGCACAGCCCCCACCCTTCATCAGATAAGTAGGAAGCTGCAGGTGCCAAATGCTGCATACACTGATCTAAATGGACTTTGCAGAAGTGGGTTTTACTTTAAAAAAATAATTCAGCACTTAAACACCAAAAGACCTCATAGGAACATACACAGCAGAATATAAAGAGGATTCTATATGAAACCATGCATCTCCATTCTATGTCACTTGCTCTTTAAAAACTATCTAATAAAGTCTACACATGAGGCTTGAAGTTGTCCTGCTTCTCCACGCCACTTCTGAACATTCTGTGGAATCTTGCAGTGGCCCGATTTTTCCATCTTCATTACAGCACACATTTGTCTAGGGCTTTGAGGTTTGCAATGCAACATGCAATTGTTCTTTCGTTTGATTCTCATAGTAACCCTGGGAGGTTGCTGCTATTTCTAACCCTGAGTTTACAACCCAGAAGCTGAGTATGACAGAGGGAAAAAGGGCAAAGTGGAGAGAATACCCAGCCTGGAGCCACAAAGTTGTCATTCAATTGCTTGGTCGTGTGGATCATAGCACACCAATGGAGTCCATAGGGTTTTCATGGCAAAGGTACTGGAGTGGTTTGCCATTCCCTTCTCCAGCAGATTAAGGCAAACAGAAGTTAAGTGACTTGCCCAGGGTCACACAGGTGGAAAGTGTCTGAAGCCACATCTGAACTCAGATCTTCCTGACTCCAGGCCCAGCTCTCTATCTACTAAGCAGCCTCGCTGCCTCTAGGAAGAGCAGAGTCCAAATCTGGCCTCAGACACCTGCTAGCTGTGTGACCCTGGGCAAGTCACTGAGTCTCCATTTGCTTCAGTGTCCTCAACCAGAAAATTGGAACAGTAGCTGCACCTACTTCCCAGGGTTGTTGAGAGAATCAAATGAGATGGTACTCATAAAACACTTGTCTGGCACAATGTCTGGCACATAGTAGGATTCTTATAGAAATACTTATTCCCTTCCCCTTTTCTCAGGGTTACCCAGCTAGTCACTGTCTGAGGCTAGATTTGAATTCAGGTCTCCCTGACTTCAGACCCAGTGCTCTCTCCACTGCAGTGCCACCTAGTGGCCTTGTCACAGTAAACAATTGTAATTACTGTAATGGGATACCTCCTTTAGGGGGGATGCCCGTCTTCTTCCAGCTCCATTACGCCCCACCCCAGCCAATTCAAAACCAAGGGGAAGAGAAATTATTACTTGTAATAAGTAATCACAGTAAGGGAAAAATCACAGCCTGGCCATATCAATACATTTTCTTTCTGCATCATGTGTCCATCATCCCTGTGTCAGGATCCTCTGGAAACATGGTTGGTCATTGCATTCCTCAGGGTTCTTAAGTGTCTCGGAGTTGTTTTCTTCCAGTGTTGCTGTCCTTACATAAATTGTTTTCCTGGTTCCACTCACTTCACTCTGCATTGGTTCACGCTACCCAGGATTCTCAGAAATCTCCTATTTCTTACGGTGCAACAAGATTTGATGACATTCACAAACCACAGTCTGTTTGGCCATTCCTCAGTTGTTGAAAAGGCAATCTAAGGAGCCCCCTCAAATTCTAGTTTCCCGATTTTCCTTTTTCCCTGCGTTTAAATTCCCCCCCTTCAGGGTCAGGAAGTTTGTTCAGCCTGTGACTTTTCCCTCTCCTGTATTATCCTCTCTCTTTAGTTTCCCACTCCTGATCCTCCCTTGAATTTGGAGCATTTCTATACCAAACTATTTGAAATTGTGTGTGTGTGAGTTTTCAACACTGACTCCTTGTGCAGTTCTGTGGTGGAAGAAATTGCTCACTCTACTCTCTCCTTGGATTTCTAGATCATTTTTCAGTCTGGTATAAATGTCAGGTTTTTGCCGAAGTAGAAAAGGGGGAGCTGGGTGGTCTGCCTCTCCTTCGGGCAGCCATCTTGGCAGGAAGTCTGTTTTTCATTATCACAAGAGATAGTATACCAGTATACTGGTATAAAAACCCCAAAGCATTGCTCTTTTTGAAAATGGAATCTGCTTATGCTACAGTCGGCCAAGCAGCTGAGCCTGCACCAGTGGTTTGTGGTTAGTTTTGGGGAAAGAAGCCCAGAATCTCAGAGCTGGAAGGGGACCTTAGTGACCATCTAGTACAACCTGAACCTAAAAAAGCAACACAATAAGGGCAAATTCAGCCTTTGTTTGAAGGCCTCCAAGGAGATGAGAGGCTGCCTCATCTCTACTCAAGAAAGTCCAATGGCCTCCTATTACCACCAAGATAAAGTTATCTCTCACTTAAAGCCCTTCACAACCTGGTGCCTTCTTGTCTTTCCAGTCTGCTCCACACATAAAACACTCATCTCTCAACTCTAAGTCTTTATACTGGCCATCCCCCATGCCTGGAATGCTCTCCCTCCTCACCTGCACTTCATTCAAGCCAACTCAGATGCTGCCTTCTACCTGAAGCCTGGCCTGGTCCCCAGAGCTGCTGGTACCTTCCCCTCTGAAATTATCTTCCATTTACTCTGTCTCCATTTTGTACGTGCCAACCTACTGCTGTCTCTCCTATTGAGATGTGAGGATCTTGAAGGCAGGGACTGGTTTTGCTCTTTTTGTAGCACTAGCACTTAGCAGTATCTGTTGGTGGTATTATTCTGTCATTTCAGTCATGTCCAACTCTCTGTGACCCCATTTAGGCTATTCTTGGCAGAGATACTGGACTGGTTTGCCATTTCCTTATCCAGATCATTTTACCAGTGAGGAAATTTAGTCAAACAGGATTAAGTGACTTGCCCAGGGTTACACAGTTATTAAGTGTCTGAGGACCAATTTGAACTCGGGAAAATGAGTCTTCCCTACTCCAGGCCTGTTGATCTATCCACTTCACCACCTAGGTTCCCTCTGGCACATAAAATGTACATAATAATTGTTTTTTTGACTGACTGAGAGGGAACCGTCTAATTGACAAAGTAAACAATTCTACTTTAGGATTGATTTAATTACAAGAGCAGGGGCAGACCCAAGATGGAGGCATAGAAGTGGCAAGGTTTCGCAGCTCCCACATAGCTACCTCAAATACCCATAAAACATGACTCTAAACAAATCTTAGGGGGCAGAGCCAAGATGGCAGCATATTAGCTGCAAAGTTTCACAGCTCCTACATAGCCACCTTAAATACTGATAAAATACGACTCTAAACAAATTTTAGGTCTCCAAAACCCACAAAAATACAGAAAACACATGTCTTGCTGAAGACAGCTTGGCAGGAGGGGCTCATCACAACAGGCTGGGAGCCGAGGCCAGCTTAGCCCAAAACCATGGCCTGGCCCCAGGGTGATTGGGAGAAGCCACAGCTGGAGTCCACAGGAGAGTGGATTGGCAGCACTTGGGGCAATCTCCACATTTATCAAGCCAGGAAAAATAAGGCTAAGAGAAAGGTCAGCGGAATTCAAGCTAAATTTGGGGGGAGAAAAAAGTGGTCTGGCCAAACTGCCCCCAGGGCAAGGAAGCAGCCCAAACCAGCTGCCTCAAAGATCCTGGCCTGCGGATAGCAGGGGGGCCAAAGCTATTGATCAAAGGCCAAAGGCTCTTGCTTTGAGCGGCCTGGATCCGGATCATGGTCTTGGGTGGTGGTCCTGGGGTGCACTTTCAGTGAGCCAAAGCTGGTGGGGGGGGCTGTAACACCCCCCTAATAGCTCTGGCAGCTGGGAAAACCCCAGGGATTTGGAACAGAGCTTTCCCCCCTGGAAACAAAGTTTCACAGAGCTAAAAAAAAAAAAAAACAACAATTAATTGACTGGACAACAAGAGGAAAAGGAAGCAAAATAAGAACAGCAATAAAACTCTAGAATCCTTTTTTGTGGACAAAAACAATCAAAGCATGGAATGGGAGGAACACAACACAGTGAGAACTCCCACACCAAATGCTTCCAAGACACTTGAATAATTCCTAGCAGCTATAGATCAACTGAAAAAAGACTTTGAAAAACAAATAAGAGAAGTGGAAGAAAAATTGGAAAGAGAAATGAGAATGATG
>CM053602.1:7324990-7341499 GCA_028646575.1 Pseudocheirus occidentalis | reverse complement strand
AGGGGCTGGGGTAGGGAGACCCTCCCTGCCCTACCAGAAAGTAAGGGAGCAGATCAGGGAAGGGGCTTTACAGTAGGATTGCTGTTTTGGGGATGGGGTAGGGGAAAGACAGGGAGAAAATTTGTAATTCAAAAATGTCATGAAAATGAATGATGTAAACAGGAAAACAAATAAAAAATTAATTAAAAAAAAGAAAAAGATATTTCAGTAAATACATTTCACTATGATTTTCTTCCTTTTTAATCCTACATGTTTTATTTTATGCATTTAAAAACATTATTCTGCATTATAAAAACTATGAGAAAGTGTCCATACCAGACTGCCAGGGGAAGAGGGGGCAGCAAATGCATGCATGACCAAAAAACCCCAAAGGTTAGAAAGCTCTGCACTGAAATCTAAATATGTTCCCTGAATTCTCAGAATTGGAACATAAAACACCGTATGAGTTCAGGAAATAATAAGAGCCCTCGGCAATGCTTCCTGGGAAAGAGCATTAAAAGGGCTGCATCCTGACCATTAATTTGAGCCAATTCCCCTAGCCACGTATAGGCTATGTACCTATGTCATAAAGGTAATTGGGACCTGCTTAAAAGGGAGGCAGTGGCTTGTAGAAAGCAGCAAAGCAAGGAAAAGGTTGTCATGACAGTGATTTGTTCAGAAGACAAACAGAAAACAGACACGGATGGTTCCAGGATAAAAGCTTTTGTAAAAGCTGGCTTGCGGGAGATGGCAAAAAGGACAGAGCGTAAATGGCCTAATTATGGCTGCATTTATTTCTGTGCCTTAAAAGGAAAACAACTTTCTAGAACATCGCCATGCTCTTGCTTTGTCTCCAAATCTGCCACAAATTTCTGACAAGTCTTTAAGAAAAAAATGTAATGGCCAGTTTATAATTGCATGAAAATAATTTTAATTTTGAGGGAAAAAATCCTTTGGAAAGCTTGTCTTCTTTTCCTTTAAGTCCATTTGGAGTTTCTAAGGGGAAAAGCTACTAATTAAAAAGACTGAAGAAATGTTTTCTTCAGAGCCAAAGAGCAGCAGTAGGCAAAATTGTAAAGAACCAATTTATTACTGACATTTTTCCATGTCAACTTCTACATTCCTAGGCAGGGAGGGGGAACTTCTGAGTTCAAACCTAGAACTTGGAGAAGAGTGTCAAGAAAGAATGCTGGGCTGGGAAATGGTACTGGAGTTCATATCCTAGCTCTTGACTTTGGGCACATGACTTCAATTCCCTGGGTCTCAGTTTCCCTCCCTTGTAAAGTCAGAGGAATGCATTCGACAACCCGTGTTATCTGTGTTATTCTAGTTCTGAGTTTGTGAGCCTCTGACACCCACAGATGCACCTCATGTTCCAGGGTGACAGCTAATCATCTTCGAAATTACTCAACTTAAAGTGCTATCAGTTGAGATGTGGCCAAGTGAGTAGGGGAGCCCGAAGAGTCAATGTCTTCAATGACTGTGGAATGGTAAGCTTTTCTAGCAGTGTAAAAAGCAGGTGAGAGAAATCTAGGGAGAGAAGGACAGTCTTCTGAAATTCTGTAAATCTGAGGCCTTAAACTCAACTTTCCTGTTTGGCCTACCCTTACTACACCACCACACTCCTACTACCACACTCCTACCACTACACTCCTACCACCACACTCCTACTCTTGCCATCATCTTTGTTTCTCTTTGAACAGTCCCACTGACAAGATTAGATATTCACTGGTAAATGGTGCATGCCTCAGGAAACCGGAAGCATGTCCTGGGTCAACGCTCATGGCATGATAGCCATCTAGAAATGCCTATGGCAAAAAGGTACTCAGGCAGGACCTTAATATGATGTCTCTTCAATACTCCTGACCCCCTCCACAGGCTACTAAGAAGTGCAACTCAACTTTCGAGTTTGACATGTTTTCAGCCAAGCACTTGAAAGAACTGAGTGTGGTTAGCAAGTAAGAGAAGACTTCAGAGCTGCCTTCAAGAACCTGAAGAACCTCCAAGTCGAAGATGAACTGTGCTTGTTCTGCTTGGACCCAAAGGGGCGGATTTAGGCATGAGTGAGGAAAACCTTCCTAACCATGAGGGCTATCCCAAAGTGTAATGGGGCTGCCTCAGAATATAGCCTGCTCCCTCTCCTTGGAGATCACCAAGCAGAGGCTGGACAATTCTCTGGTGCCTGTGTTAGAGCAGATATTCCTTTGGGATATGGGTTGGATGAGATGGCAACTGGTCAAGATCCCTTTAAACTCACAAAGTCACAGAATCAGATTCTGTATGTATAGGGGAGAGAGACAGACAGAGACAGAGAGATAGAGACAGACACACACAGAGAGAAAGACAGAGACAGAAAGATTTTTTTTTTAGATGGCTAAAGAATTTTATCCGAATTGTTTATATGAGTATTTTCTATATTTGCTTTCTCCTCAGCAGCCAGATTGGGGAGGGGAGGAAAGAGAAGAGGGGATAAATATTAAGTGTTTGGCAGATTTAAGTGTTTCAATTTTGCCCCTTCTAATCTTCATGGAAAGTTTTGGGGGAAAAAAGCTGAAAAGGCATCTCTCAAGTCATCTGAGGGAAGACATCGACATAACACACTGGCCATTCGCCCTAAAGCTAAACTCAGGGCAGGTATCAAAAATATCTTCAAAAATAATCAGCGGACCATCCCAGACAGAAAAAGTGAACTGGGCACGATCCAGGTCTATTTTTAACGGGGTGCGTAGAGTCTGTTTCTTCTCACTCTCACTATATGAAGAAAGCCTTGCATATTTTTGATGACTTCATCAATCTCACCACTTTAATACTTCAAAAAGGATCTTAGGAAGAAGCAAAGAAGAAGAAAGGTCTAAGCCTCAAGCTACACCTTTTTCAAATATGAAGTCGTTTGGGTTCTGTCTTACATGAGTCATATGAAAAATAGCTCACACTTATAGAAAGCTTTAAGCTTTTTACATATACTGGTTTATTCCCATTTTATAAATGTGAAGATTTAGCAATACAATAGAAATCTAGAGTTTAGGAATGGTCCGGAATTTCCCACCATCAAAAAGTCATTTCTCTGAATGAAGGCATCAGATAACCAAAGAAGCCACCAAAACACAGAAATGGCAACGAGAAGTGACCCATTAAGCAGATAGCACCCACCAAGTCTGGTCACCAGCTAGTACCTGGATGAGCTGAAAGAAGCCTGAGAGAGTTGGGAACACAAATAACAGAGCTGGGGCAAACTTGTTTTCCCTCCAGAAGAGGGCAGCAAACAAATACGGGAGCTTGTGGACCAACTTTCACCAAAGAAGTTCTCCCACATTCATACTGTATGCAGGTGATTGGGGACATATAAGAAAGCAGGAATGAACACTTATTAAGCACTTACTACATGCCAGGCATTGTACTAAGCTTTGAGGATCCAAAAGCAAGTAAGGGAGACAGTCTCTGCCATCAAAGAACAACATTCTAATGGGAGGCCACACAAAGGGGGAAAGGATGCATTCAATCAATTCACTTGGATCAATAAATATTTATTAAGCACCTACTATGTGCAGAACAGTGTACCAGTGATGGCATGGTTTAGAAATGGTTGGAAAGTGAATTCGAGGTTTGGTTCTGGTTAAGACGAGCCTTTCCAAACCTAAGGGGATGAGAACAACAAATACACAGGCCACATGGCTTAGAAATGGCCAAGCAGTGCTATGGTCACCTGATTCAGGAGAAATTAAGGCACTGTTAGTCTTAGGGACTAATGGCTACTCATTTATAGTCTCCTGCTTCATTTTGATCTTTTCAAAAACTTCCTTGCTAACTTGGGGAGTTTTCAAATGCCCTGGAGACTCTCACACCCACATGCTTTCCTAAATCAGATGGGAGAAGCTCCCCTCAGGGTATTCTTGGGCAGAACACAGGAGGTATAGAAGCTAAGAGGTCTCTTTCAGAATTCTCCTCTCTGTTATATTATCACAGCTGGTCCCTTACCGCTACTCTCCACATTGCCTATCTTCTTTCAGGGTCTGGGGTCGCTGGCACCAAGAGCAGCTAATGAGAAGTCTTTTCTTCAACAAGTAAGACTCTTTGTAGATTTAGGGAAGTCCTAAAAAAAGATAACAAAAACAACAACGAAATAGGGAAGGAAGCTTATCCTGGGACAGAGAGGCTGGAAGAACAATGGCAGAATCTCTTCTTTCCTCATCTCCCAAGCAGATTCCTAAGGGAATGTGGGGAAATAATACTAGACCTGAGCCAATAGGTAGCCTGAAAGTAGAGGGAATGGGGAGGAGGAAGATTGGAAAGTCATCTGGCCCAATCAACCTTAGAAGAATTGGGAACCTCTGGATCCCCCAAGTCCCCACAGTCAAGGCTGTGTTGAAGGACAGAAATTGGGCACCAAAGGAAGTAGTTGGGAAGCATGTCACAGGAAATAATTAATTGGAAGCAGGTTTTATAAAAATCACTGTAACAGGAAGAGAATGGAAGGTATATGGCAGTAAAATGCCTTGAAGTAGGTGTGAAAAGAATCACATTAACATTGTAAGAAGGTGTCAGTCTGTCACCAAAACATAACAAGTAGCTGAGAATTATATAACAGTAAGATCTCTAGAAATTGGTATGAAGAAAAAACAAAGTAAGAGAAAGAAGGTGGGGAAAATACCACAGAAAAATCTCTGCAGATTGGTATAAAACATCACAATAAAAGGAAGTGGGTTGGAAATATTTCCAAGAATAAAGCATAGAAATTGAAGTAAAGGAAAACAAACAGCACGGAGCCAATGTGGGAAGCTGTCTGGAGTGCCACAGGAAGTAGGCAGGAATGACCACAGTACAGTGTCTAGAAGAAGGGGGGGGGGGGGAGGAATCACAAGAAAAGGAAGTAGATGTGAAAAAAAACCACAGCACTGATAAAAGAAGTAAGAAGACTATCGCTGTGCCACTACAGGAAAAAAGGTGGGAAATATTTCAAAGTACAGACTTTGGAAGAACATATAAAAAGTCACAGGAACAGGAAGTAATTTCAAAATATTTCATGGTGTAAAGTCTGTCATTGGTGAACAAATGAAAGCACAAGGAGAGAAATGGAAAGATTATAATTTTAGCACTACAGAAAGTAGGTAGAAATGGCATCACAGTATAATCTCTTGAAGGAAGTGTGGGGAAAAATCATAGGAACAGAAAATAAGAATAAAAAGTCTGGGAACTGATGTGGAAAAAAATGACAGCACTCCAATCACCGTAGCACCAAAAGAAGTTGGTAGGCATGGCATCACAATATCGTTTCTGGAAGAAGATGTGGGGGAAAAAATCACAGGAACAGAAAATAGGTCAGAAATATTTCACAGTATAAACCCTGGAAGTTAGTATTAAAAAATTCACTGTACTAGGATAGGAAGTAAGAAAAGTATCACTGTAGCACCACAGGAAGGAGACAGGAATGATATCACAGTATAGGCTCTAGATGTTCATGTGAAATAAGTACAAAAACTGGGAACAGGTGGGAAATTTTCATGATATAAAGACTGATAAATGGGGAGGTAAAGCCAAGATGGCAGGGTAAAGGCAGGGACGCATCTGATCTCTCTCAAATTCCCCTCCAAACAACTTTAAAATAACACCTCAAAATGAATTCTGGATCAACAGAACTGACAAAAGTACAGGATGAAAGAATATTCTAGTCCAAGGCAATCTAGGTCAGCAGAAAAGGTCTCTCTCAGTAGGGTACAATGCCAGCTCTATTCCTGGAATACAGCCCAAGTTTAACATAAAGTTGAAAGTCAAGGAATATGGGAAATGAGAAAAAGAAAAGAAAAAAAGAACCTGATGATAGAAAGTTACTATGGTGACAAGGAAGATCGAAGTTGACAGACCCAAAAAGAATTCCTGAAAGAGCTCAAAAAGGATTTTAGAAACTGAATAAGAGAGGTAGAGGAAAAATCTGGAAAAGAATGAGAGTGATACATGAGAATCATGAAAAAAGAGCCATCAATGAGCTCCCTAAGAAAAAAAATTCTCAGGTCAATTCTACCAAACATTTAAAGAACAATTAATTCCAATACTACATAAACTATTTGGAAAAATGGGGGAAATAAAAGGAGCTCTACTAAATTCCTTCTACAACACAAATATGGTGCTGATACCTAAACTAGAAAGAGCAAAAACAGGGAAAGAAAGGTAAAGACAAAAATCTCCTAATGAATATTGATGCAAAATTTTTAATAAAATACTAGAAAGGAGATTATAGCAAGATCATTTACTATGACCAGGTGGGATTTATACCAGAAAGGCAGAGCTGGTACAGTATTAGGAAAACTATCAGCATAATTGACAAAATTAACAAAAATCATATGATTATCTCAATAGATGCAGAAAATCTTGTGACAAAATACATCACTCATTCCTATTTTAAAAAGCAACCACTAGAAAGCATAGGAATCAATGGAACTTTTCTTAAAATGATAAGAAGAATCTATCTAAAACCATCAACAAACATCCGTAAAGGGGATAAGCTAGAAGTCTTCCCAATAAGAGAAGGGTCATAGCCAGGATGCCCATTAACACCACTATTATTCAATATTATACTAGAAATACTAGCCATAGCAATAATAGAAAAAAAAGTTGAAGGAATTAGAACAGGTAATGTAGAAACAAAACTATTACTCTTTGCAAATGATATGATAGTTTATTTGGAGAATTCTAGAGAATCAACTAAAAAACAAGTTGAAATAATTAACAACTTTGGGAAAGTAGCAGGATATAAAATAAACCCACATAAACCATCAGCATTTCTATATATTACCAACAAAATCCAGCAGCAAGAGGTAGAAAGAGAAATTCCATTTAAAATAATTATTTAGTCATTTCAGTCATGTCCAACTCTTCATATCCTATTTGGGGTTTTCTTGGCAAAGATACCATAATGGTTTGCCATTTCCTTCTCCAGCTCATTTTATAGATGAGGAACCAAGGCAAACAAGGTTAAGTGACTTTCCCAAGGTCATAGAGCTAGGCCAGATTTGAACTCAGGAAGATGAGTCTTCCTGACTTCAGATCTAACCCTCCATCCACTGTACTGCCTAGTTGCCCATAAAATGACTGGAGACAATATAAAATACTTGGGAATCTACCTGCCAAGGCAAACTCAGGAACAATATGGACACAATTACAGAATACTTATCTTTTTTTAATTTTTTTTTATTGACTTGTTTGTTTACTTTTAGTTTACAAGATTCAGTTCCAGAATCACTTGAGTTTCAGATTTTCTCCCCTTCCTTCCCCCCCTCCTCCCCCATGGTGGCATACAATCATGTATAGGATCTGCAAACTCTTTCACATTGTACAATATATGTTGTATAGTACAGAATACTTTTCACACAAATAAAGTCAGATCTAAACAATTAGAAAAATATTAATTGCTCATGAGTATGCTGAGCCAATATAATAAAAATTAATATTCTACCTAAATTAATTTACTTTTTCAGTGCCATACCATTCAAACTTCTAAAAAAATTTTTATAGAGTTAGAAAAAATAATAAGAAAATTCATCTAGAAGAACAAAAAATTAATAATATTAAGGGAATCAATGAAAAAAGGGGGGAAGAAGGTGGCATAGCTGTACCAGATTTTAAACTGTATACTATACAAAGCAGTGATCATCAAAACAATCTGGTACTAGATAAGAGACAGAGTGGTGGATCAGTGAAATAGATTGGGTAGGCAATACACAGTAGGTAATGACCATAGTAATCTAGTGTTTGATGAATGCAAAGATCTCAGCTTTTTGGACAGGAACTCACTATTTGACAAAAATTGCTGGGAAAAGTGCAAACTAGAAACTAGGTATAGACCAGCATCTCAAACTATATACCAAGATAAGGTCAAAATGCATACATGATTTAGACATAAAAGGTGATACCATAAGTAAATAAGGGGAGCACAGAATAGTTTACCTGTCAGATCTATGGATAAGGAAAGAAATTATAACCAAACAAGAGATATAAAGCATTATGGAATGTGAAATAGATAATTTTGAGTCTATTAAATTAAAAAGGTTTTGCACAAACAAAATCAACGCAGTCAAGATTAGAAAGAAAGCAGAAAACGGAGAAAATTTTACAGCAAGTTTCTCTGATAAAGGCCTCATTTCTCAAATATGTAGAGAACTGAGTCAAATTTAAAAGAATATGAGTCATTCCCCAATTGAGAAATGGTCAAATGATATAAAAATTTTTTTTCAAAAGAAAAAAGTCAAAGCTATGTATAGTTATGTGAAAAAAATGCCCTAAATCTAAAATTAGATAAATGCAAATTAAAACAACTCTTAGGTACCACCCCATAGCTATCAGATTGACTAACATGACAGAAAAAGAAAATGACAAATGTTGGAGGGGATGTGGAAAAACTGGGACACTAATACACTGGTAGAGTTGTGAACTGATCCAGCCATTCTGGAAAGCAATTTGGAACTATATCCAAAGAGCAATAAAACTGTGTATACCATTTGACCCAGCAATACCACAACTAGGTCTGTATCTAAAGAGATTTTTTTTAAAAAAAGGAAAAGGATCTATATGCACCAAGCTATTTATAGCAGCTCTTTTCATGGTGGTAAAGAATTGGAAATTAAGGGGATGCTCATCAATTGAAGAATGGCTGAACAAGTTACGGTATATGATTGTGATGGATTACTACTGTGCTATAAGAAATGGTGAGCAGATGGATTTCAGAAAAACCTGGAAAGACTTACATAAACTGATGCAAAGTGAAATAAGCAGAACCAGTAGAACTTTGCATAAAGTAACAGAAGTAATATACAATGATCAACTGCGAATTATTTCATTACTCTCAGCAACACACTGATATGAAACAATTCCAAAGACCTTAAGATGGAAAAAGATATCCACCTCCAGAAAAAGAACTGATTAAGTCTGAAAGCAGATTGAAGTATCCTTTTTTATTTTATTTTTCTTGGGGCTTTTTATCTGTGTTTTCTTTCACAACATAACTAATCTGGAAATATATTTTGCATTATTGCGCATGTATAACATATATCAAATTGCTCACCATCTAAGGGTGAGAGGAGAGGGAGGGAATTTGGAACTCAAAATTTTAAAAAAATGAATGTAAAAATTATGTTTACATTGTTTTAATTGGAAAAAATAAAATACTGAAGTCACAGACTAACCCCCTCTTTTACAGAGGAGGAAACTGAGGCCCAGAGAAGTCATGTAACTTAAGGGTCAAGTGAGAAGTGAATCCATATTTTTGTTCTAGGAAGTTGCAAGGATTATGAGTGGAGCCATAATGCCATTAAGAGTCAAGCTCTTTCCAGTAACAGTGAGAATTTTTATTTGATTGCTATTCTGAGAGCATGTGCCCAGTGGCAGGCCAGATGGCCACATGCCTTTGCTGAGTAGGCCCTGGTTTCCTGGTGGATGGCTGGACTGGATGGGGAGAACAGTCTGGAGTCAAAAAGACAGAGCAGGTTACTCAGCTTAGTTAGTCATCCCTGTGCTAAGGGGAAAAAAGGGGGCAAAAACAATCTCTGCCCTCAAAGAGCTCATACTCTAATAGAAGAGAAAACATACAAAGAGCTACATAGAAACAGGTGATATATAGGGTAGATAGAAAGCAATCTCAGAGGGAAGGCAACAGCACTGAGGGAAATAGGGAAAGACTTCTTATACAAAGCAGGAGACTTGAAGGAAGCCAGGAGGTCTAGGTAAGGAGGGAGAAGATCCCAGTGGAAACATAAGGAACACCCAGTAGAAATGTCCCAGTTGGGAAATGGAGGGCCATCAGAGGTAGCTGGTATTACAGTAAATAGAGTACTGGGCCTGAAATCAAGATGACCTGAGTTCAAATTTGGACAGTTGGTGTCTATCAAGATCAAATGAGATAATAATTGTAAAGTGCCTAGCACATAGTAAGTGCTAAGTAAATGCTTGTTCTTTTAGCACTGTGCCTGGCACATAGTAGGTGTTACATAAATGCTTGTTCTTTTCTCCTCCCTTCTCCTTTTGTGAGAGGAACAGCAATGAGGCTAGTGTCATGAGATTATGGAACTTGTGGAGGACAGTATGAGAAGACTGAAAAGGGAGAGAAGAGCCAAGTTGTGAAGGGCTTTAAAAGCCAACAGAAATTTTTCTATTTGCTCCTGGAGGAAGCCACTGAAGTCTCTTGAGGGGAGGGAAGTGACATGGTTAGCCCTGTGCTTTAGGAAGGTCACCTTGGCAGCTGAGTGGAGGACGGATTGGAGTGGGGAGAGTCCTGAGGCAGGCAGGCCAACCCTCCAGAAGCTATTGCAATAATCTAGCCATGAGGTGATGAAGGCCTGAACCAGAGCGGTGGCCACATCAGAGAAGAAAAGGGGACACATATGAGAGATGCTATTGAGGCAGAAGTGACAGGATTTGACAACTGATTGGATATAGGGGGTGACAGAGAGTGAGAAGTGGAGGATGGTGTCTAGTTTGAGAGCCTGGGTGACTGAGAAGATGGAGGCACACTCAACATGAGTATACTCTCCGATTGAGAATTTTAATAGTAAAAGGGATAATGGTAAAATGGTATAATGGTGCATTCATTTGACAATAGTGGTAGCTAGTGGCACCCTGGATAGAACACTGGGCCTGGAATCAAGAAGATGTGAGTTCAAAACCAGTCTCAGATACTTACTAGTTGTGTGACCTTGGGCCAGTCACTTCATCTCTGTTTGACTTAGTTTTCTCAACCGTAAAATGGAGATAATAATAGAATCTACTTCCCAGAGCTGTTGGGAGGATCACAGGAGATAATAAAGCACAGATCTAATCATGTCACTCTGTGTTCAAGAAGCTTCACTATATCCCTCTTGACTCTAGGAGAAAATACAAACTCTCCTGTTCCACATTTAAAACCTTTCACAACTTAACTCCAGCTTATCAGTTCAGACTTATTCCACATGGCCTTCTATACGCCTACCAAGCTGGTCTGCTGCTGCTACCTACATCCTGTGCCCCCAGTTCCATACATTTGCACCTGCTGCCCCCTGGGCCTGTAATTATTTCCATTGTCACCTCAACTTCTTGGATGCCCCCAATTCCCTCCAAGACACCCCCCAAGCCTCTTCCACAGCTGCGACAAAGCCCTGTGATGGCAGGGACTCTCCATTTTTGCCTTTGTACCCTCCCCCCCATGACTAGGACAGAGCCCGCCACATAGTAATTGCAGAAAGATGCTTGTTGGATTGAACTAAATATATGCAAATTGAATTGAAATATTTTGTGACGCATGTGATTAACATGAACTAAATCTGGAAAGGCCAGGTCCCATGCTAGATGATTACTTCTTAGTTATAGGGGGCACAGCATATGTGAGAATTGGATTGTTATTCATGTAGAGATTGGACCAGACCAACAAAAGGCTCTTTCCAACAGTAAGACTCTGCAACTGACAGTAACTCCAAAGTGTATGCCACTGAGCATTTAAAAGCACACAAGATGGAAGCTGTGGGTAGCTCAAAATGCTCCCCTCCCCGATGCGAAATCAAAACAGCTCTAAAATACACTCCCACTACAATGAAGCATCAGCCTCAAGGTCTGACCAAGTAATTTGTCTTCAACAGCAGGAAAAGGGACACAAGCAAGATGTGCCCAAAGCCTGCTAGACTTCTCTACCTGCCTATGCTGTAGGTATCTCAAACCTGGCATGTTCAAAACAGAACCTGTCATCTTCCCCCGCCCCCAAAGCTGTCCTTCATCCTAACTTCCCTGTTTCTCTTGAGGGCATCCCCATTGGCATCACAACCACCTGGTTAACGCCCTTATGACCTCTCACACAGACTTTATCCTGCCTAGATCAATAAACATTACCAGGAATGAGTATACTCTCCAAATGAGAATTACAATAGTAAAAGGAATTGGTCTAATGGTGCATTCATTTGACAACTGTTAATAAATCCCCTCCCATCTGGTGACTTGCCCTGGCCATCTCCTTGTCACCTGCATTTCTTCTGCTCCCTCTGGATCACTCAACCTCCTGAAACTTATTCTGTGTGACTTAATTCACTCAGCATTGGAACAATTGTCCTGGGACCATACTGTCCTAAACCAGCACTAACATGCATAGGCCACTATATCTAGTGTGCCCTAGACATCCTATCTGACTATCTACCCTGGCCCTATCAATTGACTCTCTCTCTGTCAATTGACTGTCCAATGGTTCTATTTACTACCCCAGTTACAAGCTTCCCTGGCCACCACTACCTTATATGTGTTGTCTTCCCCTAACAGAATGTAATCTCTTTGAAGGCAAGGACTGTCTTGCTTTTCTAACACAGAGTTTGGCACATAAAAGCATGGTTTCAATTCATTAATTCATTCACTTATTCATTCCTTGGGCAAACTCTTCCATCTCACTTCTTTCAAGATGGTTTTTCTAGGACATTATCCACCACACTTCAGCAATGAAAACTTCCAGTTCATGGTGAGATGAAGCAACTAGATCCTGTAAGGCAATGCCACTGCTCATGTCAGTCAGGGCCAAATTGCCAACATCTCTGTTTCCCTCATCACAGCAATGAAATCTCTGTACTGCTGAGAGGCCGCCCTTCACCAAGCTCAGGGCAGTTCAGAGAGAAAGGCAGGAAAGACTTGAGTGCCTACAGGAAAAGGCAGCACACACGAACAAAATGTGCTTTCTGTGCCAGTTTGGCCATCACCAATCCAAGATCCTCTCTTAAGGAATTTTTGTGAAAAGTTTGCTTTGGGGGTGGGGAGGGATGTCATGTTTTCATGCTGACTTAGTGTGATATTTTCAGAAAAGGAGATTTCCAAGTAAATCAACTTGTACATGAAAGCAGCAAACAGAAGTCAGAGAAGTTAAAAGATTTTAAAATAGCAACACACACACACACACACACACACGAGTGAATGAACTCTCCAGATGGGAACAATATAGTTTGGTTCAAACCAAGAGATAAGCTCTGATCTCAGTCAAGGAGAAAGTCCCCAAAGAGTCTATGGAAGCAGGTTGGAGCTAAGGGGTTTGGTGGGAAGCTCCATTCCCCTCTATGTCTTCAATGTGTCTTTCTAGAAACCTGAGTGTTCTTCTCCCCCAGGAAGCTGGACCAAATCCAGGCCTCATGCAGGTGCTCAGGGCCATGTCACACCCAGCATTCAGGCCACTAATGCAGTCACATCTCCTGTATATGCAGCAGTACTTGAGTGAAACTGTCTGCTGGGGGAAATTCCAGCTACTTTCTATGATACTACACCCTTATCTCCTCTCTCTTTGCTCCTCCCCTCTCCAGACCCTGTAAATTCTCCCTTCAGTGTCCTTTGCTCTCTCTTCACACTGCCTCCAGCCTGGTAGAGGGTGCCTGGAATGCTACAATAGCCTGTAAGATGATTTGCCTGTCCAGTCTCTCTCCTCCAATGGATCCATTGACCCTATTCACTTGTGCTATCTCTCCCATGTCTTCCTCATCCTATCACTCCACTGAAATCTCCTCCCAAATGAGAACCCATTGGTAAATGGTTCTGGCTAAATGCTTGTTTCACCCCACCCTCCTTCTTTGTTTCATTTCCCACGCTCCTCCACCTCGGTGACATCCTCGGGCTCCCTACTTTGTTCCTCTTTCCCACCCCCCATTTCTCATCTCTGCTTTGCTCCTTTCATTTTTCTTTTTTCTGTGGCTTCTTCTCCATACCAAAATGATGCTAGGTTAGGTCTCACCACCACACTGTCTGATGCAGCCCTATTTCCTAGACCACAGACTGCACTAAATGGGGATGGAATGATTCATAGGATTCCCCCAAAATAGACATTCCATTCGAATGTTGTGTCCATGAGAACATCTCTCCTCGTAACACTCTGATTCAAATGGGATTAAGGTAGCAGAAAATGTTGGAGAAAGCAGTGGTTTGGACGCCTGGTCTGCCACCACTTGGCTCTCTCAGCACCTTCAAGCTCAGGGCCACTTTCGGCCTCAAGGTCCTTGACGTTAAACCTCTCTGTGGTGACTAAGATGTTAGCGTTTGAAGGAATGTCAGCAAACATTCAAAAATGGAAAAAGATCTCCAAGAAGCTGAAAATGGCTAGACTGGAAATGTCTTAACTTAGAAAATAGACAGACAAAAATTGGCTCTGAATGAAGAGTTTTAACAGCACCGTGAAAAGAAAACTCTTCTGGTTCCAACACATCCAACAGTGAACTCATTTTCTCACATAAACTGGTCCTCCCTTTGGAAGACCTTGTCTCTGACGATGGCACCACCATTTGACCAATTACATAGACTCAAAACCTTGAATCCAACTTTAACTCTTCTCTCTCCTTTACCCTATCTCCCTTCCCCCCAAGTCCAAAAGCCAGTCAACAAGAACCATTCATCTGTGACTGAAGTTTCTCTTGTATAGTCCAGGCCTTCCTTGCTGCATTCCTATATTATTGCAATCAACTCTTAACCAGCCTCTCAGATTCCAGTGTCTCCTCACTATGATCCTTGTGAATACTACTATCATATGACTCTAGAGCCCCAATTTTATCATGTCACTCCTTTGCTCAAAAACGTTTAATAGCTCCCTATTCCTTCTCAAATATTCAAAATTATCTAAGTCACTACTGCAGGCATTTCCTTCAATGATGCAGATGGCAACCCATCTGTAGCTACCCATCCTGTGCAACTCTTCTCTACATTCTCCCTTAAGTTCACAACAGGAGGTCCATTCAATATGCAAGAGGCATTTCTTCCCTTCTCTTGACAATTAATTAGCTGTCACTCTGGCCACCAGACCAGCTCATCTTCTGGTAACATCCTTTTCTCTAACTCTACCACACAATTCCTCATTTTGTCCATGTTGCAGCCCATTCCCATTGGCCATTCACCTTTCCACTGGCTCACTATCATACGACATCATAAGGCATCATTAGCAGGATGCCTCTCCCCCATTTCCTACCACGTACAATCTCACTTCCTTGGCTCAGTTTTCAAGGCCCTCTCTAGCATGGCCTCTCAGTGCCTATCTTCAACTTGTATGCTGCACTTCAGCCAGGTCTATTCCTCCACGACCTACAAATACTTTATGCTTTTTTTGCCTCTGTGATTTCAGTCCTGATACTACCCTCCCTTCTCTGCTCTGAATGTCCAAATCGTCCCAGCCATTCAAGATCTAGCTCAGATTTCACCTCCTCCATGAAAACTTTCCTGTGGCAGACTCTCTTCTGACTGCCTCTAGTACTCCAAATCGGCACCATAGATTTGGCTCCATATGGTAGAATGTCTAGTATTGTTATTGTTCCCTGGCCTGGCTTGTCTCTCCACCTAAACGAAAAGTTCCATGAAGGCAGGAACCTTGCCTTAGTCTCTTCTGCATCCCCCCACTGTGCCTAGAACAGAGTCTTCTCCAGAAAAAGGACTCTGCAAAGATTTGTTGAGCAACCGAAAGGTTCTAAGATATTAAAGGTCCTAAGATGAAAAAAACCTAGAAGAGAACAGGAGGCAGCATCTTTCAGACCTGTGGTAAGGGAGGGGGTTCATTGGGTTGCTTTTTTAAATAGCACTTTTATTCCTGACCGTACCTCTCCTTTCTCTCCACCTACCCAGGCTGTCATCTCTTATAACAAAGAATAAAAATAAAAGAGGAAAAAAAAACCCAGTTCAGCCAAACTAACCTCCACATCGTCATTATCTCCCAGTTTTCCCTGAATGTCTGCCTAGAAATAGAGGGGCTGCTAAGCCATCGGCATAGCAACTGAGCAATGCATCTAATAGCCTCATTTTGGAGGGCTTGGCGGAGGGTGTGGAAAGGGCTCTGTGCGCAGCCAGTAAGCATTCAGACAAAGTCAGTCTGACTCAGTATCCTAATTCCCTAATGCCCAAAGGCAGAAAGGCTGCTTCTCTCTCAGCCTGTCATTGAAGGGCCTCAACCAGCTCAGCCCAAAGGAACATTTTAGCCAGAAGCTCTTACAAGCTGGCCATGAGCTTGCTTCATAACAACACTGCATAATCCAGGCAGCTAGATGTCAGTTTCTGGCAAAATTATGATAGATAAGGAAGAAAGGGGACAACAGACAGTATGGCATAATAATAGACCTCAGGGTACAGCTGGCCCCACGCCAGGAAGCCCTAGATTCACTCCCTGCCTCTGACACATCCTGGCTGTGTAACTTTGGCCAAGTCACCAAACTTCTCAGGGCTTTGGGCAACCCCTACGATTAAGACACTGCAGAGAAGGTGCTGACTTGTTTTGATAAAAGGAGTTCCCAGGTAAGCTAGCTATGTGGTGCAACAGATAGAGAGCTAGGCCTAGAGTCAGGAAGATCCGAGTTCAAATCCTGTCTCAGACACTGTGGGATCCTGGCTAAGTCACTCAACCTTGGTTTGTCTAAGTGTCCTCAACCAGAACATGGGTGTCAAGTTTTGGTCGGAGAGGAACACAGACATGCACACCAATATGATGGATAAGCTGGTTCAGTTTATTGAGCCTGAAAGATTGCTTATATACCTTTTACATACGTGAGAAAATGCATGATTTTGCATAGGCTATACAGGAGAAACAGA
>CM053602.1:7278719-7324490 GCA_028646575.1 Pseudocheirus occidentalis | reverse complement strand
GGAGGGAAGGAGCCTTGAAAGAGAAAACAGCTGCCTAAAAACAAAGAAATTGGATCAGATCTGGGGTTCAGGGCAGAGGATGCCCGAGTCTGACCTCACAAGCACTCTAACTAGGGACTGTCCTGGGACTTCTCTCTCTCTCTCTCTCTCTCTCTCTCCCTCTTTCCGTCTCCTTCTCTGTCTCTGTCTCCTCTCTGTGTCTCTCTCCCTCCCTCCTCTCTCCCTCTCCCCCCTCTGTCTCCTCCTCCTCTCTCTCTCTTCTCCCTCTTCCTCTTCCCCCCCTCTCCCCCTCTCCCTGTTTCCCTCTGTCTCTCTCCCTCCCCTTCTCCCTCTCTCCCTGCCTCACTGGCTCTCTCCCTCTCTCTTTCTCCCTCCCTCCTCTGTCTCTCTCCCCACCTCCCCCTCTCTTTGTCTCTCCACTTCAGTCTCTTCCCTTCTTACTGCCTAACTTCTATTTTTTCCTCCCACTCTTTCTATTCCCTCCTTTCTCCTCCATCCTTGCTATCTCTCTCCCTTTTCTACTCTTTCTGTCCTATCCCTTTTCCATCTGATCTGATTCCTTATCTCTCTTTTTGAATAAAATGGAAAGAGAGAGCTAGACAGAGAAACTGACAAAGATACAGAGAGAACCAGGGACAGGGAGACAGATTTCAGGAACAGCTCCCATAGGAAGCATGGAGGGTCGATCGGTTTCCAGAAGAAGTGTGACCCAATGGAAAGAGCCATGGGTTTAGAGTCAAAGGGACCACATTACAATCGGCCTTTGCCATTTCCTACTTGTGTGCTCTGGGGTGAGATGCTTAAGATCCATAGGACTGCTTGCTTTCTAATCTGTAAAATGGGGAAGCAGTGTTCTAGATGGCCCCTGAGGTCCTTTTGTCTTCTAATCTGATGATACTATCATTTCTCTGGTGCCAGGGCTGTTTCTGTCCCTGATGAATTAGAGATGTTTGGGGGACCTTGTGGGGGCAGCTGGCTTTTGTGATCTATTGGGTACCACTGTCAAGGCCACAGTTCTCTCTAGTCTTTTCCATTTCCTTGGGGGTTCACAAAACACATCCCAGAAGAGGGAAGGCAGGGAAAAGGAAGAAGCAGCAGCTATGACCTGCTCCCTTATTTATTCCTTGTACATTTTCATGGCTCTTCTCTGAGGCAGACTTGATTTGTGGCCTGGCCGGCTAGGCCACCTGGACCGGCAGAAAGCCCCAAAGTGGAGATTAGACCCAGGAGAGCAACCACTCCAGAGATGGGGGAAGAAGCTACACAGCAGCCTCCCTTCACACACTGCTTGTTAGGAAATACTGATCTCATAGACCAAACTTGGGACTGGGAGGGGCAGCTCATGTATGTCTCTGTCTCTGGCTTTCATCTGGATATGGGACCTAGGCTTGGCCTTCTTCCAGCCTCTGGGCCTCAGTTTACCCATCTAGAGCACACATCTAGTGATATTTGCACCCTCTCTCACCAGGGTGTCCTGAAGAGCCATGACTTGTAGAAAATGAGGATGCTGAGAAAACCCCAGCAAAGACCTGTCACTCACTCAGACAAGGGACATTGACTAAGTCTCCCACTGGCCTAGGTGCTCTAGTGAAGTAAAGAGCAGGCTAGTCGGTGCCAGCCCTGAGGAGACTGGGCTCTTTTTTTCTCACAGATCTTCCACTGAAGCTTCTCCTGACACTTGGAAGTTTGTCACTACTGGCCCCAGCTCTCCAGGCCATAGCCCCATAACTCCTGCTTCTCAAAGACCCACGCTGAGGATGGCCCTGCAGCCGGCTCTGACGGGAGCTGCCTGTCTACTGATGCTCCTGACCCAAGTTGTGACCCCCACATGGCATGGAGGTGAGTTGGAAAAGCTGGTTATCGTTTGGGGTATTATTATGGTGGTGACTGATGATGATGATGATGATGGTGATGATGATGATGATGTCGTCGTCAGGAAGGACAGAGAACAGAAAGAGAGAAGAGAAAGTGGGTTTAAACCATGAAAGAAATGTAGATTAACTGCAGAGAGGCCTGAGGTTTGGTGCAGTGACCTCTGACACTTAGCAGCTGCGCAACCTTGGTCAAGTCCCTTTATGTCACTGAGTCTCCATTGTCTCATCTGAAAAATGGGCAGATCAGATATCCTCTGATGATCTTAGGAAGAAACAGCAGACTGAGGTGAACTGGAATGTGCATCTTCCAAAATAAGACAACTCTGTGTGGAGACTGAGGCTTGGCCTCAATGACCTCCAAGGCCCTTTGAACTTAAGCATTCCTTGGTCTCTCACCTCCCTCTTTGCTCAGATTCCTGAAAGACTTTTTCTAAAATGAATTCTCTACATTCTAGCCAAACTGGCTTGATCTCAGCACTCCATTTCCTTTACCATGTGGCCTGTGCCTAGACTGTGCCCAAGGTTAAGATGCTCTCCAGAGAGAGAGAGAGCAATGGGAGAAACAGAGACCAAGACAGAGAGAGACAGAAAGAGATAGAGAAATAGAGAGACAGACAGAGATAGAGACAAAAAGAGACAGAGAGAGACAAAGACAGAGAGAGAGAGAAACATAGAAACATACAGAGAGAGACAGACAGACAGACAGACAGATAGAAAAACATAGAGAAACAGACAGACAGAGAGAACTTGAATTAAGTTAGCACTCATTACATGCTGGTTACTGTGCTAAGCACTAGGAATATAAATACAAGCAAAAAGAAAGATAGTTCCTGCCCTCAGCAAGCTTCTATTCTGACAAGAGAAGATAAAACAAAACAGAGACCTGAAAAGTATAGGGGGGAAGGAGGATAAGGTACTGAAGAGGTCAAACTGGCGATGGTGGAGAGTCTATGATCGTCCTGGGCATTCCCTCAAATGGAAGGTTCTGGGCAGAAACTCACCAGTCAGAGGAGAGGGAGACAGGGGCAGAGGCGTGCTGCGGGGGAGAAGGCCTCAGGACCTGGGAGAGAAGTCAGAAGAGCCTTCCAGACTCAGATCATGGGCTGTCTCCTAGGGGAGGAAGGCCCCTGTGTTATTAATGCTTGCTGTTGCCTTCTCAGACTATCATGCATCTACTTAACACCCTCCAACAACTATACACTGGCAACTCTTGGGGGCAGGGACTCTTTCTATTTGTGCCTGCCTTCCTATTCCTCACACAGAAGGTAATTAAACTTGTGGGATTGGACCAAATTGATGCCCTTCATGCTACTCAATGTAGGCAACAGTATGACTGAGGCCACATCCCTCATTTGAAAGGAGTTGGAAAGAAGGTATGGAGAGCTCCCTCAGGATAAACCTGAATCACTCTTTCCCTATTGCTCTCTATTTGTCTGTCCCTATGACCCTCTGAAAGACTTCTTTATTTTTCATATCAGGGTCAAAGGGAACAGTGGATGGGATGGGGGTGGGGTGGGTAATCCCCTTTCCTCTGAAGAGGTCACCTCCCTGCCCACATAGCTCATTTCTCCCCAGGAATCCCCCCCCATTCCTTTGTAATGACTGATCCCCTCTGGGTTCCTGGAAGCTCCCCAACCTTCCCATTTGGAGGCTGAAGAAGCTGCTTGTCAGACAGCAGAAGGGATGGAAGGAAAGAGGGGTCTGGGGGGAGAGGGCTAATAAGATGGGCAGACCGAGGCTTTGGATAGGGCCCAGCCAGCATAGGCCACACTCTCAAAGTACTCTGTGGCTTGCAGTGTCTGCCCTTGTGAGGGCTGGGGCTGGGGGAAGAGGAAGGAGGGGGTACAGGAGAAGGAGCTGGGCCTAAGTGATGAACCCAGGAAAACAGCCAGAGAAGAGTCAATAACAAAGTGCTCCCCTGTGGCGGATCTAGCAGCCCCACCACTGCCCAGGCTGCTGCACACATGCTAAACTTTTCCACATGCCCTTAGCTTCTGGTGGAGGTCTTTGGCAGGAACCTTTATTTGTCTGGGACAGCTGCATCTAGCACTCAAATATGCAAACTGCTTCCCCTCCCTTGATGAACCTGGGTCTGCCTAGGGGGTGCCAGGGGTAGGCGGGCAGGCTAACAGGACACAAGTACTGCCTTTAGCCTGGTTAACAGCCTATGCTGGGCCATACTCAGGCCTGACCTAGGGAAGATACAGGGTCGGAGACTGAAGAAGGAACCTTCAAAGTCACTAAATCCAACCCTCTTATTTTATGAGGCTCAGTGAGAGCAAAGTTCTTCATCCAAGGTCACCCAGGTCATCTGTGATGGAAGCAGGATTAGAACCAACAACCTCTGTCTACAAGGAGAGATCCCATTCCCTGCACCACTGTCCTCCCGTCTTCTACCTGCTGGCCTAAAGAGGGCAGGGTGAGACAGTGAGACAGCACAAGGCCCAGCAGGATGCCCAGACTCAGCCAGGTCCTTTCCATCTTCCTTCCAGGGGCAGCCTGAACTTTGTAAGGAACTGTGTGGGCCTCCTCTGCCCTCCTCCAGGCTGCTGGGGACTGCTTCCCAATAGGGAACATCATTGCAGAGACCACCCCCCCCAGATTACCAAGGCCAAAGCTCCTGCCCAGAGGCCCAAGCTTGGGGGCACTCACTACCCACCTGCTCCTATCTGCAGACTCCTATATTTCTTCTCCCCACCCAAGGGCTAGTTTAGCTCCATAGGGTGAGTTTACTCCCTCCCCTCTGGTGACCTTGTCCAGAAAAGGAAGAGGCAGAGAAGGAGAGAAATGTATGGGCTAGAGTGGGGTAAGGACACAGTCCTGGACTGAATCAAGGACTCTGCAAAAAAAATTGTCCTTGTGCCCATACCTACCCTGAGAAAAAACTCAGCAGAGGGGACAGGAATATGGAAGCCAGGAAATACCCTGGCTCTCCATAACAGCTGACATCTCTTTCTTAGACTCTAATTCTTCTTCCCTTGCCCTGCCCCCTTTAGCCTCACTGGGTTAACAGCCAGGCCAGCCCTGGGTTAGAATCTAAACTCTAATGTGTACTAGCTGTATGATCCTGAGCAAGTCACTTAACCACTGACTGCCTCAGTTTCCTCACCTGTAAAATGAAGATAATAACACCTAGAGAACCTATTTCACAGGGCTTCACAAGTCCCAGAAATTCCGTAGGTCCAGTGCTTTGCCAGCCTCATAGGCAGTGACACTGTGAAAAGTGTCACTGGGGTCACAGGAGCTGCATTCAAATCCTAGTTCATGCTAATCCACTCTCTACTTGTGGAACTTTGAGCAAGGGACTGCCCCTCTCTAGGTGGGGTCTCTCCCAGGCCTCCAGCTCCCATCCCAAGCCTAGTGTTTGCTTGGAGCTCCTAGAGATGTCTGAGACTTCAGGCAAGTCATTCAAGGTAGTCAGACCTTTGTGTGGCCTGGGAAGGGGGTGGGAGGCTACTTATCTGCATGCCAAGTCCCAGGCCAGAGAAGAAGTCCGTGAATGGAACCCAGCCCTCTAGGCCTCATCAGGATTTCATTTCAAATTTTTATCTATTTCCATGAACTATAAAATCTCAAAAGCTGTCTTCTTTCCCCAGGTTAGGCTTGTTGGAGGGAGGCTGGGAAGAGCATCAAACCTGAGCCCCCTCCCTTCTCTTCCTGCCCCACTAGCCCAGGGAAGACTCATGATTTATTGTGTTGTCTCCTCAGCCTCCCCATAGACCCTGATAATTCTGGACTGATGTAAACTATTTGCTGGCCTTTGATCCCAGGTAACTGACTGAAGAAGCTGGTAACAAGGAGACTGGGGATTTGGGCCCTCCTTGGCCACGTTCACAAGGCTGCCCACCTCTGTCTTCCTTTTCCCTCCCTTTATATCACTTCCATTTCGAGGGAACTCAGACTGGAGGGGCCAGGCCTCACTTTGGCCTGGTGAACCAGGGCTCTACCTCCCTTCGGGGAATTCCTTCACAATGGGATGGAGAAGGAAGGGTTTAGGGCCTCATCAACATCTGGCCTTTTGTTTGTCTGGAGCTGAGCGGCCACTAATCCCCAAACTGAACTTCAGGCTGGGCTCTTGGGCCGAGGCCAATGACGTGTGGGATGTAGGAAGTGGGAAGGGGAAGAGCCAGGTAGAAGGCAGAAAGGGGGGGAACAGGATGATGAACTGAAAGGCGGGAGGGGGAAGGAGAAGAAAACAAGAGAATGGGCTAGGGGAGACCGAGAGACAGAGAGGCCAAGGAAATTAAGAGTAAGGACAAGATTTCACAATGCAGGCTTTCAATTTGATTCATTCACTTGTTTTCCAAGTTGGGCTGGTTTGCCCCCCTGCCTAGGACTTGGATGACTGCAGTAGCTTTGTGACTGGACCCTGGACTCCACCCTGGAGCACAGGGGGGCCCAGCTGTCCCCTAGAGGGAAGCCACAGTGAGGCAAGGCCTTGTTTACACAGGCCTGTGGTTCTCTCCATCCACTCCTTGAGACCAGCCCTGGGTCTGGAAAAAATGCCTCTCTTGGAAGTGGGGAACTCTTCTCTGACCCTTCACTGGCCAGCTGCCCAATTTCTAAGCCAGAAGGGATGGGCTGGGGAGTAGGGGCTGGAAGGCAGGCTTCCTGGAACTCTGCTCAGGAAACAACCGAATTGTTTCCTAATTAACACTAATTCAAGACCCATTTCCTGCAGTTATCCTAGCAGTCTAGAGAGACTCACTGTTTAGTCTGCTTAAAAGCTTCTGGGCTGGCTTCCATTGTGTCGTATGCCACCCAAAGAGATGACACTGGAGGGTGGCACAGCCTGTCCTGCCAGTCACCTACATTTGCATTATATAGCATACCTAGTATTATATAGCCCCCTAAGGTCTGCCAAGCACTTCCAATAGGATCGAATTTTATCTTTATAACGCCCCTGGGATGTGGGTGCTAGTCTTCCCCCAACTTTGCAGATGGAGAGAGAAAAGCAAGCTGAGGTGAAGTGACTTGCCCAGGGTCACACAGCTGGTGCCTGAAGCCAGGTTTGAAATCCAGGCTGTACCATCAGCTTCCTTGGCAGGGGTGGGGAACCTTCAGCCTCAAGGCCACAAGTATGGCCCTTTAGCTGAATCCAAACTTCACAGCAAAGAAGAAGAGCCCTCCTAGGATAGGGCCCCTCTAGCCAACTTCACAACTGACTCACACCCAAAGGTTAGGCCCCTATAAGTGGGCCCTTATTAGTTCAGGTTTGATATTGGACTGTATTAGGTACTCATAGGTCATTCAAAAGTTAGCAAAAGGAAGCTTACTTACCCATAATACAGAAAGGATATTTGACAAGGATACGGCAGCAATTGATACTCCTCATCCTCACCTCCTCAGAGAAGTAGATAATGGTCAGCAGGGATACAGACTCCTTGTGGGTAGGCCTTTTTATGCCCTTTGGTGACTAGGAAACCAAATCTATACCAATACAAAACAAAAAAAAAAAAAAAGGAAGGAAGATGCAGGGACCAATATGGTCCTGGACAGCTTTGTGACCTTTTAGGGGAAAACTAGCCTAATTTATATTTGGGGCACCCTGCTAGATACTGGTCCTATCACATTGTCCCCAGACCACTATAACAAATTCAAGGTACTCCAGGAATTCATACTCCTACAACTATCATTATTATTGTACTCAGGCCCCCACTAATATGTTTACCTTGGAATAATCGGCCAAAGGATACAATCAGCTCAAAGCAAAGGCATTTGCTGAAATGGCATGGTAAAAAACAAATGCAATCCATACCTCCAGAGCTGCAGGGTCACCAACGAGCTCACACTATTCCTCCTAATCTTGGTCTCACTGTCTCTGCTGAATGTCCCTTGTCTATATGGTACTCCACCAGAATAATGGATGTTGGAGATGTTGCTCTATTCCCAAGTCCTGTTGATTCTATTGTCACAGCACTACCCCGGGGCAGGCCCATATCACCTCACTCTTACCTGGACTATTGTAATAGCAGGCAGACTGGTGTCCCTGCCTCAAGGGTCTCCACACTCCAGTCAACTTAAGTCCACTCCACTAAACGTCAAAGTGATCCTCCTAAAGCACAGGTCTGAACATGACAGTAAACCCCACTGGCTCCTGTTTTATAAAATTCTCTGTTTGACTTTTAAAGCCCTTTATAACTGGGCTCTTTCCTCCCTGTCCAGTCTTCTTACACCCTGACATGTTCTCTCTGATCCAATGATGCTGACAATGATGGCTGTTTCTCTTATCTCCCAACACTGCCTTTTTCACTCACTGTCCCTCATGCCTGGAATATTCTCCCTCCTTACTTCTACAAAACTCCTGGCTTCCCTGACTTTCTTCAAGTCTCAAAGAAAATCCCATTTTCTATACACACACACACACACACACACACACACACACAAAAAGCTTTTCCCAATTTCCCTGAATGTTAATGCCTTCCTTCTGCGGTTAACTCCAATTTGCCCTCCATGTCTTGTTTGTACATAGTTCTTTGCATATTGTCTTAGACCGTAAACTCCTTGGGGACAGGGGCTGATTCTGCCTCTTTAAGATGGTATCCCCACATCTTAGCACAGTGCCTGGCACTTAATAAATCCTTGTTGACTTGATTCGATGCTACTTCACCTCTAGCTTCAGGCTCAGCTGATGCCTAGTCTAAGTAGGACCCAGATCCCACAACTAGCAGAAATCCTGGCTCTAGATTTGCCTTCTCCCAAGCAGAATCCCAACTCTCTCCTCTTCTTGCAGACTCTTCCTCCTCTGGACTGTACCATGTGTTTCTGTTGAGCATACCATGAAGTGTTGGGGGTGAGAGAAAAAGAGGGAAATCTTCTCTCCCTCCATTTGCCCCACTACCAGAAGCATTCCTAAAAGCTGGCTCTGGATTCTCTAGAACTAGTTCCTAACAGTGTACTCTCTTCCTTTGAGTTGGTCTGTCCCTATTTCCTGGCCCTTTCATATGTAAACTGGCTTCTTTTCTCTCTGAGACCCTGGGCCAGTGTACAGGAACCCATTAACCACTCCTCCTCACCTTTAGAGCTCCCCCACCCAAACCTGCTACTCAGCTGGCTACTGGTGCCAACTTTTAAAGACCAGGAAATAATAGCCATGGCCAGTTCCCTCTCCATATGCCTGTGTCTAAGCAGTCATGGGCTAAGTTGCATACTGCCCGCAGCTGCTACTTTGTTGGGGACAATTGTAGGAACAAGCCCTTCATAGTGCCATCATGCACCCTCCCCCAGCCAGCTTTAATGACAGGGAGGCAGATTGAAGCTGACATATGTGTGCCAGTGGTGATGCTCTTACAACTTTCTAGGACTGTACCCTCCCCACACAATACCCACCTTGCCCAGCTCCTTACCTGTGGGTGCTCATATCCTAGAAAGGTGCCATGGATAGAGAGAGCCTGTCTGAGAAGTTCTGACCTCATGTTGCTTTGTTCTCTTCCTTCCAGGCTCAGGTTACTATCCTGATGAAAGCTACAATGAAGTGTCTGACGAAATTCCCGCCCAGGTCCTTGCTCTGGACTACCGAGGTAATTTCAGCTCAGGGCCAGCCTGGGCACCACAAGGGCAAAGACCATAGATCATACTTCTTTGTATCTCGCCCCACCCCCACCCCCAAAAGGATAATGGCCAAACACATAATATAAACTCCTTGGATAGTGAATGAATGAACCAAGTTGGAAGGGAGAACAAACAAGGAGTATGAGGGAGGGGATCAGCCCGTCTTACTGAAGCATTAGATTGGGGGAGTAGTGAGAGATAAGGTTGGAGAGGAAGGCTGAAGTCAGATCACAACAGGCCTGGTGAGATTTTAGAAGAGACATCTGTCCTGGGGGGAAGGTGGGACTGGGTTACTCAAAAATTCTCTTTAAACTTGGAGCTTCTCTCCTAGGGAGAGGAATTTGGACTTGACATTGCAGGGAATTCTAGGTTCCCGAATACACCCAACAGGAAAAGAGTGGAGTAGTTTGGCAGCCAGTGGTGATATTGGAAAGAAAGAGTAATGGGGCAAATCCGAGAAACAAGAAGACAGTAACAAATTGTGTGATCTCCCAAGAGTCAAACTCAAATGGCCTGCTCTTCATCATCATCCCCCTTGACTTCTTGGTAGCATGTGACACTTTCCTCCTTCTCCTTGGGGCTCAGATAACATCACATCTACAAAGTGCTTTGCAAACCTTAGAGAACATCTGCATCCATGTTAGCTGCTCTGATGATAATATTTATTGAACAATGTGCCAGGAACCATACCCTTGGCACACCCCACCATCCTGGTTTTCTAGCCCCAGAAGCAGTTTTTTTTCTAGCGCCTTTACACCCTCCTTTTTCTAGTTCTCCCCTGGTTCCTAACTAGAGTCCAAGTATGATCCAAGGGGCAGTGCTCAGCCACAGATCTCCTATTCCTTCTCCCCCAGAGATCTCTTCTACTTCCTACAGTTTCCACTATCATGTCCCTCTACAGAAATGCTGTCCAGGTCTCCATCTCCAGCCCCACCCCCACTTCTCTCCTGATTTACAGCCATACATCTTCAACTGCCTCCACTTGGGGGGCCCATTGACCCCTCCAAGGCAACACCTCCAAAACAAGAATCACCATCCTCTTCATTTCTCTCTGTGGGTCCATCAAATCCCTAGTCAACAAGGCTTGAAACCTGTTTTGGAGCTTCCCTTTCTCAGTATACCCAATGGGTCACTAAGTCCTATTATTTCTCCCTACCCAGTGGCCCTTGCCTTCTTGGTCCCTGCCTTTCCAATCCCATCATCACCATCCTAATTTAATGTCATGAACATGACAGTACTCTTCTATTTAGCATCCCTGTCCCACCCCTGATTAATCATCCTGAATCATCATTTTTCAGCATCATATGACTTCCTCCACTCAAAAATGTTTCCCACTCAAGTCCCAATCCCTAGTCAGACACTGGCCCCAGTCTACTTTCCCAAGCTTATCTCTTATCACTCAGCAGCAACCAGGCTAGCTTCCCCCTGTGCCCTGCCTGAGTGGCCTGCACACCCCTTTCCACTCTGGTTAGCTACATGCTCCCCATCCTTTGATTCAAGGCCCCCAACCACTCTGCAGCCCTGTAGACCAGCAGAGGTCCCCTTGGTGGTAGCTGCTTCCTCTGAACTCCTCCAGCACTTGGTGTCTATACCCCTCACTGGGCACATAGTAGCCACTGCCTTTTTTTGTTAGCCAGCTTCTTCCTGTGCCTCGCTGCTCCCCAACTATATTATTAGGCAACACACTGTAATGGCTTCACAGGGCAACGGGACAACCACAGCCCTGGATTTGGAGATAGGAAATCTGGGTTCAAATCTTAGGCTTGCCACATGTGGGACCAGGAATAAGTTACTTCCTTTCTCTGGGCTTCCAGTCCCTCAGCCATCAAATGAGGGGTTTGGACTAGATGGCTTTGGAGCTTCCCTTAGGCTATCATTCTCTTAGACCTGAAGTCAGTAAAGCCTAGGTTGTGATCCTGCCTCTGACCCTTACTAACCATGTGACCCTGGGCAAGTCCCTTGACCTTGGAGCCTTCAAGCTTTTTCATCTGTACCATGGAAATCACAACAGCCACAGCACCTGCTTCCCATGACTGTTGTGAGGCTCCAAGGAGATGTGTGTCTGATGTTCATGGCAGTCATTCTAATCATTATTTCTATAAGAGCAGGGCCCAAGGCTTATATTTCCCTGTGTTCCCCAAGGCGCCCTGAACTCAGTAAGGAGGCCCTTTCGAGTTTGTGACTTGACTGATTTGAGTGGTTGGGTAATAGGAGACACCAGACAATGTCTAACACTTTCGAGGAGCTAGCAGCGAGAGGACTGATGATCTAGACTAGCAGTTCTCAACCTGTGGGTCGTGACCTCTTTGGGGTTTGAACAAGCCTTTCACAGGGGTCACAGGGGTTGCCTAAGACCATCGGAAAACACATATTTCCCATGGTCTTAGGAACGGAAACATCACTCCTCTGTAGTCTCCAAGCAGGTCCGCCCACATGCAGATATGCCCACCTACAAGTATTAAAGGGTGGAGGCATTAGGAAGGTTGAGAACCACTGGTCTAGACCTACCTAAGTGGCCCCTTGGACTGAACTTCCATCAGAAATGGGTAGCTGACTGTGTATAGGACTCTGTGGTCCCCAAAGCAGTCTTCCCGACAGCCTGAAGCTAATGATGTATCTGGAACATACCCTGAGGGCCTTCCCCTTTTCCCCCAGGTGGAAAGGGGTGAAGCCAAGAGTGTCCCAGCAAATGTTTAGCTATGGCTGGGGGAACTGGAGGATGAAAGGGGTGATGTACCCTAGAGAGGCTTCGAAGCTTCTGCGTCACTATTTTTTCTCTCACTTTTTAAGTCACGACAATCAATAAAACAATAAATCAAGCCCTGACTTAAAAGCATTTACTGATTTCCAACGTGTGAGGGCTCATACTGAAAGCTTAGCAGTCAGTTCTGGCCAGGTCTAAGGGGCTCCAGCACACTGCTAGGTGGAGCCCTGTTACATGGGGGAGCTTAAAGATATAGACAGACCTGTGTGTGAGGGAAGATGCTGACAAAGGTCTTGTAAGTATTCAGACCACCATGGGGTGAGGGCTGGGAGGACTCTGGTCCAATCCCTTCCTGACACAGCTGAGAAAACTGAAGGCTGAAGAGGCAGAGTGATGTGCTCAGGGCTACAGAGGTGCTAAGTAGGTTACTGAGCTGCCACTGGGACTCATTTCTTATTAGGCAGCTAGGCAGGGCAGTGGAGAGGAACTTGCTCTTAGAGTCAGGAAGACCTGAGTTCAAATCTAACTCTGGACATTTAACTAGTTGTATGACCCTGGGCAAGTCACTCTCTGCCTCAGTTTCATAATTTGTAAGATGGGGATAACAGCATCTGCTTCCCAGGGTTGTGTGAAGCTTCAAATCCTATGGAAAGTGCTAGTGATTACTGCTATGACCCCCGCCTGTGAAACCGGGACTCTGGGAGACTGGAGGACCTCCCCGGGGACTTTAAGCCAGCATCCTCTGGCATTTGGTCCCGACTATGGGAGCTTATGAAAGTGACTTCTGAGGGAAGTGGAATATTCTAGAACAGATTTTCGTCCATTGGAATGGACGAGGATACTATTGGGATGAAAAGTCATAGGGGAGCTGGCTTTGACAGGCATTGGTTTTAACCTTGTCATCTCTATCCCCCTCACACTTATGGCGGTTCTTGCAATATAAAAATCCTGCCACTAGATGGGGCGAGTATGCCATGCCCACAGGTAGAGGAATGACTGGCTCAGTTGGTCAGAGGTTCGGAAGGGTGGCTTAACCAACCCTAATTTGTGTTCTAATCCTCTTGCATTCAGCAAAATGTGGCATATTTGAATTTGCAAAACACAAACCAACAAAGCTAAACTGTGATTGTTTTTTCCAACACAAGGGTAATCTGTCCAAAGCAGCTTCTATGACTTAGTAATTGAGTCCTGGGCAGGTGTCTGAGGCTCGGAAAAGTGCCATGCTTGTCCAGGGTCACACAGGGAGTGTCAGGAGGAGAGTCTGAATCAAGGTCGCCCCTCACTGCTCCACACTGCCTCTCAATTCTGAATATCACTTTCAGAACTGACTTTTTATGGCAGAGATTTAATAAAAGGGAGAAAAAAATGTCCAGAACATGCCCTGTGGGTTAGTCCATGTACAGATCTCCCAATCTCCTGTACTTTTTAATCTGTTTGGTCCAAAGCTGCCTGAGGTTTCCTGCAGTCAGGTGAAGATCAGCATCAAAGCTTCTTGACTGGGTTGCTTATCTCTCAGGGCCAGCTGGGTTTTCTCTTTCTAGTCACCAACTAGGCTGGTGGGGCTAATCACATAGGAGGCCTTGCTTAGCCTTAGGGCAATATGGCGTCCCCTTTCCCTCCTCCCCTATCCTACGTGGGTGCTAATGGACCTATAATCTCATCTCTCTGAGCTTCCAATTCCTCATCTGTCAAATGGGGATATTTAGGTCTGGAGTATCTATCTCCCAGGGTTATTACGAGGCTCAAATGAAATCATGTCTGCAGTGAAGCACTTTGCACCCCTTAATATGCTACCGAAATGGCAGTAATTATTATTCTGCAGAGACCTGGCTGCCCTCCTCTACAAAACTGGTTTTCTTCTGTCACTGCACTTTGCTATTTTCAGCTTCCCATCAAATATTTGGTTTCCTCAGCTGGAGCTGAGCAGATCTTGATATTCATGTAATATTTGTTTGCTTGAATCAATGACGAATTTATTAAGCACCTACTTTGTGCAGAGCACTATGCTAAGTGCTGTGGCTACAAAAAGAGAAGTCAGACATTTGGTGCTTTCCAGGAAGGAGCTGCCACTCTAATGGCGCAAGTCCGACTACAAATCCAATGGCAAGGTCCCACTGGCCTTGGGGCGTAGCAGCCAGGAAAGTGGTGATGACTTCTTCAATGTCACTTCCTCAGATAAAATCCTATCAGTTTCTGTTGTTGAGCAAGGACTCTGGCACAAGAACTTTTTTTTTCTTTTCAAGGACTGCAAGAGGTTAGGCAGAGAATGGAGGGATGGGAGGAAGGTAAAGGGAGAAAACATGGATCGCAAGGGCACTGTCCATTTAAATCCATCTAAATCCAGTTTTGTAGCTTCCCAGATAGTGCTTGAAAAATGGTCAGAACGGGGCTGCTCCATTTATCTTCCATTTCTAAAACTCAAACCATTCTGCCTTCATCAGAACATGGTCACCAAGGGCATACAGAATGGTGTATGTTGGTACACAGCCTTTACAGACACTGGCCTTGCCCTCAGGTTGGGTGATTTATCTGGGGCACTGCCTGAAAAGTGGTTCAAATTTTGCTTAAAGTTCTCCCCACTCCATCTTCATTTTTAAGATAGTAAGATAATTTGGCAGAATTCTACTGACAGGAAAAACCTAGGCTATCTAGAACTGTTAGGAGAAAGAACCAAATAAACCTCTCTGAAATGCAGGTTTGGCACTATAAACAGGACTTTTCAAACTGAACCATTTTAGACAGTCATATTTCTAAAATTCATTACACAATAAGCAAGAAAGTGGACGAAATTTTCAGCAAGTTTCTCTGATTTAAGTCTCATTTCTCAAATATATAGGGAACTGAATCAAATATAAAAATGAGAGCCATTCCCCAGTTGATAAATGGTCAAAGGATAGGAACAGGCAATTTTCAGAGAAAGACATCAAAGCTAACAATAATCACATGGAAAATGTTCTAAATCATCAATAATTAAGGAAAATAAAATTTATTTGAGATACCACCTTGCACCCATCAAATTGGCGAACATGACAGAAAAGGAAAATGGCAAATGTTAGAGGGAATATGGGAAAAATGGGACATAAACACACTGTTGGTGGAGTTGTGAACTGATCCAACCATTGTAGAAAACACTGCTACTAGGACAGTATCCTAAAGAGATCAAAGAAAAGGGGAAAGGACCCACATGGTGGCAAAGAATCAGAATTTGAGGGGATGCTCATCAATTGGGAAATAGCTGAACAAGTTGTAGCATAAGATTGTGTTGGAATACTGTTGTGCTATAAGAAATGACAAGTAGGAAACTTTCAAGAAAAACCTGGAAAGACTTACGTGAACTGATGCTGAATGAAGTGAGTAGAACCAGGAGAACACTGTACACAGTAACAGCAACATTGCATGATGACCAGCTCTGATAGACTTAGCAATTCTCAGCAAAACAATGATCCACCACAACTCTAAAAGAATCATGATGAAAAATGCTATCCACTTCCAGAGAGAACTGATGGACTCAGAGTGCAAACTGAAGCATATTTTTTCCTATCTTTATTTTTCTTGCTTTCCCCCTACCCAGAACACAGCTAATGCAGAAATAAGCTTTGCATGACTTCATATTGTATAATAGGTATTATATTTCTTGATTTCTTAATACATAGAAGGGTGAGAGGGAGGGAAAGAACTGGGAACTGAAAACAAAAAGAAAATTTAAAAAACAAAAACTGAACAAATAAAATGCAGCACACACACATGCAGTTACACAGGGGTTTGAGACAGCTGAGCCCAGAGTGTCTCTGTGGGGCACCCCTACACACATTCCCAGGCCTGGTCTGTTTCCCATTGCCTCACCTTCCTTTCTCTTTCTCTAGTGCCCCGGTGGTGTTACACTTTGAACATCCAAGATGGAGAAGCCACTTGCTACTCCCCAAGGGGGGGGAATTATCACAGCAGCTTGGGCACTAGGTGTGAACTGTCCTGTGACCGGGGCTATCGGCTGATTGGTCGAAGGTCAGTGCACTGCCTGCCAAGCCGACGCTGGTCTGGAACAGCCTACTGCAGACGTAAGTGAATGTGTATGACCCATGCCTTGTACCCTGCCTCACCCTGAGTGTGAAAGATGCAAACTGAGACAGGCAACCTGGGAGGGTCCAAGCCTGACTATGGGCGCCCTAGAATCCCTAAGCAAACTAGCCCAGCCCTTTGCTCTCCCACTGGATACTTCTGGGGCTCCCTGAGTGGCACCCCAGGGGCCTGAAGCCCATGGGTAGCCAGTCTGCCTTGCAGATCAGAAGGCATCAGAGGCTGGGACTCTCTGGGGGGCTAGCCACACAAGTAGGGGCAGGAACTTCCCCTATACCTAATGCCTGAGGTTCACTGATGGCTGCCAAATTACTCACACTGCACTTGCCATGCTTCCCCAAGGAAGAAACTGGGGAGGGGGGGGGATGGCCGGAGACATCAGAGAAAGGCAGTCTCACACCTATGGGATACAAAAGGTGTCACCCCTATTTGAAATCAGTTTCTTGCCTCCAGCACCTCCCATCCCTGGTTCCAACAGGAGCACAAGAAGACCTGAGTTCAAATCCAGACTCAGATACTTAATAGCTGTGTGACTCTGTGCAAGTCACTTAACCTCTGTTTCCCTCAGTTTCTTCAATGATAAAATGGGGATAATAGCTCTGCCTATCTCCCAGGGTTGTTGTAAGGATCAAATGGCATATAACATGCAAAGCACTGAGCACAGTGTCCTTCCGTCCAGCCCAGCCACCCTCTGCAGATCCTTTGCCAGCAGCCAGAATACTCATGACCGTAACAAGGTCCCCAGAGGTGTTTGCATCTGGGGCCCCAAGATTTCTAGGAGGTGTCAGAGGAGTTGTCACATTCCATGTGACTCCTCACTAACTGGAGCAGATGGTCTTTGAGAGACTCCATGAACCCACAGCCAGCCTGGGCACAGGTGTCCCTTCGCTTCCCTAGGCTGGCCCTTGGCAGACAGAATATACAGACAGAGTGTTTTGGGGGGGGGGGCGGTGCACAGACTCAGTGTGCCCTGCCCACAGGTACAGTGTCTATGGGGGGTGCGCAGACTCAGTGTACCCCACCCACAGGTACAGTGTCTATGGGGGGTGCAGACTCAGTGTACCCCACCCACAGGTACAGTGTCTATGGGGGTGCGCAGACTCAGTGTACCCAGAGAGACCTCCATGCCACAAAGAGGCATCAAGCAGAGGTAGAAAACATATCTTCCAAATGGTTCTTAAGCAACTTTCCAGTGTGGGGGTGGGCTCCAAAGAATCCTCTATGGAAGTACACAGGAATGCAGCCCAGTGCTTCATTGGCAGATGAATAGACTCAAGAGGACTTGGGAGACTTGTTCTAAGTGACAAAGCCATCACCAGGGCCCCAGTACAGGAGGCCTAAGTAGGTGTTTCAATGCCACAAATGCAAAGCACTGGGCTGGGTTCTGGTCTCCTGAACCAAACAGCACAAACTGCATAGAAGACAGAGAGAGCTAGAGGGATAAATGACTGGCTCTCACAGACACCTGGTTCCCTCCCTGGCTATCTTTTTCATTCATTACCCACTCACTGGAGCAGTGTCTAGAATGCTAGAAGACCTGAGTTCAAATCCAATCTCAGACACTAGCTATATGACCCAAGGCAAGTCACTTCACCTTTGTCTGCTTCACTTTCCTTAACTGTAAAGTGGGGTTCCCTAGGGTTGTTGTGAGGATCAGATATCTGGAAAACGCGTGGCACAGTGCCTGACACATAGTAGGTACTTCATAAATATTTGTTCCCTTCTTTTCTCCCATGGCACCCCCTCCCCACCCCTTCTCAAACTTCACTGAAAAACGAGGCCATTTGATGAGAGTTTCCTCTTTTTCCTTCCTCCTCATGGTACTTCCCTCAGATGTCTTCACCCCCTTCACCCCTTCTTTATCAAGGCAATCCCCTCTACATACAACCTTGGTCCCATTTCATTCCATCTCCAGCAGTTTGCACCTTCTTTCACCCCTCTCTATCACTAATCTTTAATCTTTCCCTGTCTACTGGCTGCCTACAAATGAGTCCATTTTTAAAACCTCACTTGATCCAACTATCCCTGCTGCTTTAGTCCTATATCTCTCCTCCCTTTTTCAGGTAAACTTCTTAAGAAAGCCTTCTACATTCAGTGTCTCCACTCCGTCTGCTCAATCTTGCTTCTAAAACCTATCGATTTGCCTTCCAACCTTATCATTCAACTGAAATTTCTCTCTCCAGAATTAATGATTCTTCAATAGCCAGAATTACTGGCCTCTTCTCATTCCTCAGGCTTCATGACCTCTGCAGCTTTTCACACTATCTCCTAAAAACGGTCTCCTCTCTCTCTAGAGATATTTGTGAAATGGTCATATACTGCTGCTTCTCCTACCTGTCTGACTAATCCCATTTAGTATCCTTGGCTGGATCTTCTTCCAGGTCACATTGACTAATCATGGGTGTCTCCAAGGCTCTTCCCTGGGCTGTCATCTCTTCTCCCTCTGTGACAGAGGTTGGCAAACTTCTTCTGTGTAAAGGAACAAAGAGTAAATATTTTAAACTTTGTGGGTTGAGACAAAATCAAGGATATCACATAGGTAAAAAGAGAAAACAAATTTCCACAATTTTTTACTGATAAAATTCAAAACATAATAATCAGAATTGTGATTTTTTTGTAATATGGGTCTACTAATAAGGGTGACAGAATCCTTTATGTTTTGCTTAATTGGGGTTCAAAGTGTTTCCTATCATCGAAATAAATCACAAATCTCTCTCTGAGAATGTGGATCTCTTATGAGATTTCATTTGTTTCATGTTTGAAAATGTCTATTCACACAGTTACTGACAAATACTGGTATCAATCCATGAGCGTGATTTTAATTGAATATATTCATCACTTGGAAGGCATTTCTAGAATTCTATTTGACTCTTCAGACTTATCTTTTAGAGTGTCATTACATTATGGATGAATTACTTCCAGGTGCAGATTAGGTAGAACCTCCTCAATTGCACAGTCAAATAGATTTTGAACTATGGCAATGTCTTTTATGCTTAGATTGAGATCTGAAAAAATGGTACTGGAATTGTGCCCCCCAAACATCCCCCCTGCAAATCTGGGTAGGGTTCTCGCTTCTTTAGCTTTGGAAGTATATAATGTTACTTGCTGACATTATTCATAATTCCAACATTAGCTGTCATCAGATTGACTTTACCATAGTTAAGTTTTGCATCCAAGTGCTATTTTGCCTTTTAATTTTAGGTTGAATTTATTAAGAAAGATTATCAAGTTAACAGCAAAAGCTCATTTCCAAAAACCATTCAGTGTTCAATAACAGATATCAAGGCTGGTTTCTCTTGTTCAGAAAAATTTTAATCTTGATCTTGAGCTCAAGAAATCATAAAAAAATCCCCAAACCTTTTTTTCCTCTTTTCTTGTTTTGACATGATGGGTACACGCCGCAGTACAGCAATCCACATAGCACTCCAAAGCCTCAAGTGCCCCTTCAATTCGTTGGCAAAGCCAGTCACACAGGGTCTCTGTTGCAATGACCCAGCTCCGCCACTGTCAATCAAAGACAGCCACTGACAAGATGCAAACAAATGTTCGTGGCTGTTTTCCCATAAATCTTCATTTATGACACTGAAATTTGAATTTTATATAAATTTTCATGTGTCATAAAATAGTATTCTTTTGATTTTTTTTCCCAATCATTTTAAAATGTGAAAAGCATTCTTAGTTTGTGAGATGTACAAGGACAGGCAGAAGGCAGAATTTTGCCCCCGGGCCTCAGTTTAGCAACCCTTGCTCTACACTATTCACTTGGTGAATCATCAGCTTCCATGGGGTCAATTCCCATTTCTCTGCAGATGGCTCTCAGAGCCTGCTCTCTATCCAGACCTACCTTCTCTCCTGAGGGCCAGTCTCCCATCATTTTCAAACTGGATGGCCCATGGATATCTTGTCCAAAACAAAACTCATCATCTGGCCTCCTTGGTCTTCCTTGAACAAGAACCTCCATGTCCCCAAATCTATGCCCCTTCCCTGGCTGGCCCCCACGCCCAGAATGTTCTCCCTCCTCACCTCCACTTCTGGCGCCTTTCCTGGTTTGTGCTCCCACTCCCCTCCCCAAGGGCCTTCTTCTCAGTTATCTGCCATTTATCACCCTACTTATCTTGGATGTACAATTGTTGTCATGTTGTCTCCTGTAACAGAATGTGAATTCCTTAAAGGCAGGGACAGTGCTTTTGCATTGCTTTGCTGTTGCTTTGCATTCCTCGACTCTAGCACTGTGCCTGACACGGGTACTTGCTGACTGACTAATGGAAGATTCTGTGAAGCAGGTGGCAAGGCTGCAGGTGTCCTGCTGTGTCTGATGGTGCCTCTGGTTTCCTCCCCATCTCTCCCAGTGCTGGGACCCTGAGCACTTCCACTGCTCACAGAAACCCCCTTGGCTCTCTTGTAGAGGTGAGATGTCCCGTGCTGCCCTTGATCACCAGTGGCACCTACAGCTGCACAAACGGAATCCTGCTAGATTCCCGCTGTGACTACAACTGTGCCAGTGGCTACCACCTAGAAGGGGACCGAAGCCGGATCTGCATGGAGGATGGGCGGTGGAGTGGAGGCGAGCCTGTATGTGTAGGTAAAGTCCAGTCCCCATACAGCTGTCCTGCTACCTGGGGCAGCCTTGACTTGAGCCATCCATCCATGAGTGCCCACGCCAGCAGGAAACTGTCAATCGTGGAGTGAGCACCCTAGTACTTATATAACTATTCAGGGGCTACTAATACTTCTCCCCACTCCCCTCAGCCCCACCCTGGGCTAGGCTTCTTCCTGAGATATCTTTGGGCTCCTTGCCTCTTATTTATACCCAAGGGAGTAGATTTGCATCCCAGGAAGGAGAGGGGACTCAGGAGCTGTCATATGATTCCTAACCTTGGCAGATATAGATCCCCCCAAGATCCGCTGCCCCCACTCCCGTGAGAAGATGGCTGAACCAGAGAAGCTGACTGCCAGGGTGTACTGGGACCCACCTGTGGTGAAAGACTCTGCAGACGGCACCATCACCAGGTGAGTATTCCATAGTATCTTTCTCTCACAGCAGCTACTCCTCTCAACCCCTCTTTCACAAAGAATATACCAACCATGACAAGAGGGAGGCTGAGTTCCCTGACCCTAATCCCATAGCTCCCACTCCCTAATGAGTCTTCTGCTCTGTCCGATCCAGGGTGACCCTGCGGGGACCTGAGCCAGGCTCCCGATTTCCCGAAGGAGAACACGTAATTCGGTACACTGCCTATGACCGGGCCTACAATCGGGCTAGCTGCAAGTTCATCATCAAGGTGCAAGGTCAGAAAGGATGCACAAACTCCCCTGGTGCTTCCCTTCTGGTTCTGTTTGGCTAGTCCAGGCACACATGTAGAAAGAGAGATGAAAACACAGGCCAATAGAATTTGGAGTCAGAGAATCTAGGTTTGAATCCTGGCTGTTAATTACCACCTGCCTGATGTGGAGCTGGTCACTATCTCTCTGGGCCTCCATTTCCTCATGTGATTTCTCTTCCTATTCTAAATCTATGATCATACAATTTTCTACTCTCAGATGACTAGCAAACTAGAGATGTCCTCCAACAAAAGCAGCTTGTTTCAGAGACTAAAAAGCCACTTGTCTACACATTCAGCTACCCTGCCTCCCAAGTCTAGACCCCACAAGTCCCTTGCCACTGTCTGGATATGGATGATCTCACATAGTCCAATCCAGTTTTCCCTGTAGATGTGTTTTTGAAGTCCAAGAGTCTTCTCAGAGATTAGAGACACATACCTGAGTTATCTCCATCTGAGCACTGCGGGACCATTCTGGTGACTGCCTACAGCTTCTCCCTGATACTTCCAAGGTGTCTGCTCTGGGCCTTTCTTAATGGAACTCTCAGACACAGAGCTTGAATGCTACACATGTCCGTGGTTCATTTCTGGTCACACTGGAAAATTACCCTGTCCTGAAACTGGCTTTGCTGTTGGTCCCCTTTCCTGTTGCCCTCAGGCTTCCGGCTGACTTTTCAGGTACTCTAGGGGTAGAAGCCACCATAGTTTCTCACCGTGTTTCCTGATCATTATCAAGGTTAGCTGGCACTTCAGGGTTTTGCTGGAATAGGTCCAGAGAAGCTGCACAATCTGCCTCCATTGTCTTGTTGACGGGAAGTTCTCTCCTTTCCTACCATCAAGGTCAGCTCAAGCCCCACATTTTCAAAGAGTTACCCCACCTACTCCAGCTCTCTCCTCTGAATTCCTACAACCTGCCATTGATTTATATACAGTCTTCAATTTTTCTCCGTTTTGTTTCTGCATTTGCAGATTCCATCCTGGGTACACCATGGTCTCTCACCTTGGAAAACCCAGCATGGACCCTGTCATGGCCTACCTTTGCTAGAGGAGATCCTACAGCCTGACTTGAGTTCTTCCTCCACAGTGAGACGCTGCCCTACTTTGAAGCCACCTCAGCATGGCTACCTCACCTGTACTTCGGCAGGGGACAATTATGGGGCCATATGCGAGTATCAATGTGATGGGGGCTACGAGCGCCAGGGGACCCCCTCCCGAGTCTGCCAGTCTAGCCGACAGTGGTCAGGATCCCAGCCTGTCTGCACCCGTGAGTGAGAGAGGAGGGAAAAGAGAGTGTTCATGTGGATCGGGTTGCCTCACCTCAGAAGGTCATCCCCTGACCAGAACTGTAACTAGCAAATTCTATAGCCCAGAAAAGTGGAGAAGAAGTAGGATCACCTAGGGTATGGTACTAGAGGGGAGAGAAATGTATCTAAGAAAGGAGAGGAAAGATCTGCAGGAAAAGGCCTCTGCTGCCACAGCAGGGGCAAGGCAAGCAAAGATGGAAGCATGGCCAGGATAATACTGTTGGTGCCTATTCAATTAACATATTCCACTCTGTGTAAACGCCTGTGTAATCAGTCCCACTCCAGTGACATCTCTGCCCTGATCTAAGAGTTCAGTGATTATAGGGTAAGAGGAGGGCAAGATTTAAGATGTCTGTTGTAGTGGCCCACTGTACCCAACAGAAGGAGGGGGTATCTTCAGATACTTTTCGGGGGGGTAGGGAAGAACCTTCTAATCAGGTCTGAAGGAAGGAGTCTAGAACCCAAGAATGCATTCACTGAATCATTTAGGAAGAAAGGAAGAAACAGTGTCATGAATGACCACCTTCTTCTACTCTAGCCATGAAGATTAATGTGAACGTTAACTCAGCGGCAGCCCTCCTGGATCAGTTCTATGAGAAACGGAGGCTTCTCATTGTCTCTTCTCCCGACCCTTCCAATCGATACTACAAAATGCAGATCTCCATGTTACAGGTAAGCCAGTGCCTTCCCCGGTCCTCATCCTCCCTAAGCTATTCCATAACCTGCATTCATTCCCTTGTGGCCCATCTCTCCTCCCTATGGACAATTCATAATATCTGTGAGTTTAACTCACTTTTTCATTCAACTTTATTCTGCAACTAAAAACCTCAGCCCCCAATTCTGTTTACATTCAACCACTTTTGCTAAAGACAAAATTGCAACATAGAAAATGTTAATAATGCAGATTAAACTGAGAAGTGTGTCATGCACATTTTTTCCCCTGGAGGCCTGCTAAACTTTTGCCAACATACCACTGCTTGAAGTGATTTGTAAATGGAAATTGTTATTATTCTATTGCCTATATCGGGAGCCTGTGTTAATGGATAGAGAGCTGACTTCATTTCACAGTCAGGAAGCACTGGGATCAAGTTCCACTTTGGATACAGACTGGCTGTGTAACTCAGGACAAGTCATTTAACTTCTCTGGGGTCTAAGCAACTCTCTGAGACTTGAAGTTACCCAGCACGTACTGATCTACATTATTAAAGGGAAGTCACAGTCCCAGTCGTAAACAAGGAAAGAAGATGCTTGTCCTGGTGAGATAATAAGGCTGCTAGGCCGCAGATGCCCCTTTCTGAAGGGGGCATAGAATAAAATACCTTCCCTCCAAAGCAATGGGAGTTAGTACAGAGTGATCTGAGAGTGTCAGAAATAGCACCATAGGATTTGGAAGCAACCTTAGAGACTACCAAGGCCAGCCCCTTCATTTTACACTGAGGAAAAGGAAGCAAATGGTGGTCAAGTGACTTACCCAAGGACACATTGAACAAGTAAGCACAATATCAGATCCAAGATTTCAACTCAGGCCTCTGACTTCAAATCAAGCATCTCTTCCACTGCCCTAAATACTTGTGTGAATACTGTCGGGGAAAGCAAGAACATGGGAAGGGTGTGGCAGTTGGCCAGAGACTTCTTAACATATACCACCAGTATGTATTGGGCCAACTTGAACTCATGTCACCCAAGCAGGCTGATAATGCTGGAGAAGGAATTTAGAATGCAGGTATTTAAGAAAAGGTCAGAAGGAAGACTTTGGAGAGACAGGAGGTAGGGCTGGTCTACCTCTGAGGTTCATTCAGGGCAGCTGAGCAGGGTGGGGGCCAGAGGCCCAGACCAGAGATGAGACTAATCAGAGAATGTCTGTAGACCAGTGGTTCTCAATCTTCCTAATGCCTTGACCCGTTAATACTATATGTGGGCGTACCTGCATCTGGGCAGACCTGCCTGGCGACAGATAGAGGAGCGGTGTCATGGTTCCTAAAACCATCAGAAATATGTGTTTTCCAATGGTCTTAGGCAACCCCATTCGACCCCCAAAGGGGTTGCAACCCACAGGTCGAGAACCGCTGCTGTAGACAATGAAGGTGTAGGTAACTGTGGGAAGAGTTCAGTCCTGAAGCTGAGACGGTGACCCTAGGGCCAAGATGAAGGACTGATCCTCCAGGAAACCAAGGTAAAAAAACAGAAATGGGTCACAGAGTCTCAAGAGTGGGAAGGAAGCTTAGAGACCATGTAGCCCCAACCTCCTTATTTTTCAGAGGGAAATAAAGATCCACAGCTGGTTTGGAGACTTGTCCAAGACGACAGACCAAGAGACTGGAAAGGCAGTGGACCTAGATTATGTTGTGCCCTACTGAGAAGCATCAACCAGTCACTAAGCATTTATTTAGGAGGCGGCTAAGCAGCGCAGTCGATAGAGTACCGGCCTTGGAGTCAGAAGGACCTGAGTTCAAATCCGGCCTCAGACACTTAACCCAAAAACTAGCTTGTGAACTTGGGCAAGTCACTTAACCCCAACTGCCCTCCAAAAAAAAAAAAAGCATTTATTTAGCACCTACCCTGTGCTATGCAAAATCAGAAAGAAAAGTCAAATCACTCCCTGAATGAGAACATACAAGACAAATCCAGAGTAAATGGAAAGTACCTTAGCAGGGGGTAGCACTAGCAGCTGGGGGACAGGCCTGGAAAGGTCCCCAGGAGAAGATGACACTTGAGCTGAGGCTCAAAGGAGGATCCTGAGGGATCCCAAGAGTCCAAAGTTGGGAGAGTGAGAGTGTGGGGTGAGCCAAGGCAAAGGCATGGAGATTGTAGAGTGCATGGCAGGTAAGAGAATGTAAGAAGATTAGGAAGGGAGGCAGGGGCCATGTTGTAAAGCACTTCAAACACCAAACTAAGGGCTTTGGACTTGCCCCTGGAGGTAAGAGGGAGCTACTGGAGTTTGCTGAACATGGAGCTACATCCTCAGACCTGTGTTTTAAGAAAAATGACTCTGCTAACTTAGTAGCATAGGGAGAGGCTTGAGAAAGGAAGAATTGACATGTTTTTGTGAACATCTAGGCTAGAACATGATAAGGGCCTGAACTAGGGTGGGATAAATGATTGGAGAGGAGGTGAAAAGAGAAGAGGGCCAAGGCCAGAACCTCAGGGGACACCTACACTCCAAGATTCCCATCAATGGTGGGCTTATTGACCACTATGTCTATACCCTGTTCTTATGCCCACTGGTACAGTGAAAGGAAGAAGAGTCATGGATTATAGGAATAATATTTGAAGGAAAAGCTCACTCTTTGGCCCACAGTGGCCATGGAGGGCACCTTAAAGCAGAGCCAGCTGATCCATTCGGTCAGTGCGGTGATCCAGACAGCAAGGCACAGATGTGGGCACCATACATGGAATGCACAGGAAGCAAAAAAATGTAGAAGAGAAAGAAGACAAAGGGCAGAGATGGCATAACTGAGGGCAGCTATGCTGGAGGGACAAAACAGACCATGTGCTAATAATGGCAATTGGGGGTAGGGGAGAATGGCAGGAACCAGCTAGGAAAGCTTTTGAGCAAGGGAGCAGAAAGGTTTATAGTATAGCCACAAATGGCTAAAAGCATGAGCAAGTCAGGGGTTAACCAAAAGGGCTGTGCCCAAGAAATGGGGATGTCTGTGTTGGTGATATCCCAGAATTTACAGTTATACAGGAACTTAGGCATCAGCTAGGTCACTGCTCTGCAAAAGATGGTGCTGGACTAGATGACCTTCCACCTCCCATCTAGAGCTCATCTAAGTCTCTGAAGCGTGCGATCAAAAACAAGGGGAGAGTAAGAGACAACTCAAGGATGGCCTGTCCACTCACTGAGTGAACCCCTGTGACACAGGATGGGCAGCCATGGAGAGTTTGCGATCTGCATCACTGGAAGGTTCGCATGACCCACTGAAATAGCAACAAGAACAACATAGAATTGGGGGATTTGAAAAGTACTTTAAATACATTATCTTATTTGAGCTTTACAAAGGCCTTGTTAGGTAGGATCTATTATGCCGCCCATTTTACAAATGGGAAAACAAAGGGCTCAGACTGTTTCAATGACTTGACCAGGGTGACAAAGTAATAACACCAAGGACAACTAGCATTGTGAAGAGTTTTTCCAAGTTTTATCTCGTTTTAGCCTCACCACAACCCTGAGAGGTATGTGTTATCAGCATACCCATTTTACATGTTAGGAAACTGAGGCAAGCAGGTGACTTGCCCAGGATCACACAGCAAGAAACAGATGTTGGATTCCAATTCAGGTTTTCCTGACTCCAGAGCCAGTGCTCTATCTGGGGAGCCACGTGGCTACAAACTGCTAAGGCGAGATTTAAATCCTGGTCTTCCTGGGCTCAAGTCCTAGTCTAAGAGCCAAACAACGGTTTTCACCTGGGTGACACTGAATGGCATGAGACCTTGTAGCTGTACTTTACCTGTTCCCTATATAGAGCCTGAGACTCTCCCACCTGGTAGTCAGTTTGTGTGCTTCAAATAGCTAACAACAGTATTTCTGCTATGTGTGGAAGGAAGGCAGAGCACAGGAGGGCCAAAAGGCTCAGCTCCAATCTCAAGGAATTGGCCTTGGTCTCTGGCCTTCTTCATTGGAATCACATCTGTGGGCCCAGGGGGGCTGAGCTAAAGGGATGTTTCACAGAGCCTCATCCCCAAAAGGAGCCTTTGTCTGGGGGCACTTCCAGGCCCTTTTCATCCCACCTTTCTCCTCTCTAGCAATCCACCTGTGGGCTGGATCTTCGCCATGTGACCATCGTGGAGCTGGTGGGGCAGCCTCCTCAGGAGGTGGGACGCATCCGGGAGCAACAGCTGTCAGCTGGCATCATAGAGGAGCTCAGGTACAGGCTGGGGAGACTGTGACACAGGCAAGGTTGGTGAGAATGAGCATTGTGGGAGATGCTCTGGACCCTAATCCCTTTGGGGCCCCCTTCTACTTCTGAATGTTTACTGAGGCATGCCTGAACCCCCATTCCTATTGGCTCACTCATTGGTTTTGCTCTGAAGGCTTAGTCACACCCATCATTCTCCAAGGGAGGCAGGATGTTCTCCTATCAGCATCCTTATCACGACATTGACCTCACAGAGAGCACTGTCTACCCTTAAAAATCTCTGGATTGAGGACCACAGTACTTATCCCCAAGAGTTTGTTCTCAATGGGACAGAAAGACAAAAGCCAACTGCCAACTGAGACAGAAACTGGGAAATAATAATGATAGCTAGCATTCTTATAGCCTTTTAAGGCATGCAAACACTTTACAAATATCTTGTTTTATTCTCACAAAAACCCTGGGACATAGGTGCCATTATTACCTCCATTTTGACAGATGGAGAAACTGAGTCAGACAAAGGTTAAGTGACTTGCCCAGGGTCACACTGTTAGGACGGCTCTGAGGCTGGATTTGAATTCAAGTCTTACTGACTCCAAGTTTAGTGTTTAGCTTACTCTGACTTAGCTCCTCACATCTGCTGTTCCCTTTCGGACTGCCTGGAATCTAATCTCTCCTCTCTTAGAAGGGGCAGTGTGCTTGAGAGGGGATTAAGTACTGGATTCCCCATCAGGAGAACTTGGGTTCAAATCCTGCCTGGCAAGCTTATTATCTGGCTAACTTAACCTGGTGAACGTTCACGAGAAAATGAAGGCGGAATAACGGAGAGAGAAGACACTCGGCAAGCCCTGCTCCTTAAAGTTCGCCAAGAGCTATCCAAATGTCCTCTCGCATGAGGGGCCTTGGCAGGCGCCTCCAGCGTGCAAACTCCACCAAGTAACTCGTGTGCAACTCGAGTGCCCCGGGGAACGGCCAGAGGCGCTGCGGGGGCCCGGGGTCGGACCCCCGTCACAACGGTGCCGCTGGAGGCAGGCGAGAGGCCCGGCAGAGACGAGGGTGTGCTCGGAACCGCTTGGCCTCCGGCACTCTCCCAGGGAAGCCTCCGGCGCATCGTGCGCCGCGCCGGGCTGCGCCGCGGGAAGGCCACGGCCCAGCCTCTGCCGGAAGGTCCGGCTGGCAGCCCGGGACGCGAGGGCGGCGCCCACCCCGAGGGCCTCTCCCCGGGGGGGGGGGGGGCCGTCGCGCGCCCCCCACCCCTCGCCCCCGCCTCGTTCGGCCTATATTAGCGGCCCCGGCTCCGCAGCCTTCGGATCTTTTAGCCGGCGCTCTCCGGCCGGCGAGCCCCGAGGCCTGTGCGGGCTCGGCATCTCCGCCCTCCGGGCCCGGGGAACGCTCGCGGAGGTGGCCACCATCTTGGCGCAAGGGCTAAGAACCGGGTGACGTCACAGCCGGCGAACGCGGCCTCGTTCCAGCCCCGCCCCTCCTTCTTCTCAGGCCCCCTCGGCAGCCCCGTCTCCCTCCCTCCGTCGCGTAGCCTCGGCTTGGCTTTCCTTTCCTCCGGCGCGCGCCCCCCTTCCCCCTCCTGCCCGCCCCGCCCTCAGCTCCGGCCCTAGCCCCGCCCCCGACTGCCCGCGTGCCCCAGGGCACTCGAGGCTCACCCGACACACCGACGGAGGGCGGCGGGGACGCCAGCCGCGCGCCGGGGGATGCCGACCAACTGCTCGGCGGCCGGCTGCCCGGCCATCTACAACAAGCACGTCAACATCAGCTTCCACCGCTTCCCACAGGAGCCCAAACGGCGCCGCGAGTGGGTCCGCCTCCTGCAGCGCGACAACTTCGTGCCCGGCAAGCACGCCTTCCTGTGCTCCCGCCACTTCGAGGCCTCCTGCTTCGACCTGACCGGCCAGACGCGCCGCCTCAGGGGAGACGCTGTGCCCACCCTCTTCCACTCCTGCCCCGCCCGCCGCAAGGCGCCTGCCCAGGGCCAGGGCAGAGGCAGAGGCAGAAGGCGAGGCCGCGCAGCCACCGGCGGCCCGCCCGACCCGCCGGAAGAGGGCCAGCGCCCGCGGCAGGCCGAGCCCGAGCCGGCGGCGGCGGCGGAGGCCCCGGCGGCGGAGGCCCAGGCGGCGGCGGCGGCGGCAGAGGCCCAGGCGGACGACAACGAAGCCGAGGCAGATGTCCGCCTGCAGATTGACGACGAGGTCGAGGCGGAGCGGCAGGCCCAGGAGCAGGCCGGGCCCCCCCCTCCTTCCCCCTCACGGCCCCCCCCTCGACCCCCTCCCATCCCAGATGTGCCCATCCTCGGGTGCCACCAGGTCCTCCGGGATCACAGCTATGCCTTCCGCAGCCCTTCCGAGGCCAAGAGGCGCATCATCCGGCTGGAGAAGGAGATCGCCTGCCTGCGGCGGCGGATTCGGGAGAGCCTGCCCAAGGCCAAGGTGGCCCCGCACCCCAGGGGCCGGCCCAAGCCCTAGATTCGCCGGACGGCGGCGGCAGCCAGAAGATCCGAGCCCAAGTTGCCATCCTCAACCCCCGTGGACCACCTGCCCCCCTGCTGATGCTGCCGACTCCTCCTCACCCTCCCTCTGGTCTCCGCTTAGCATCCTGCATCCTCCATTCTCCCTCCTCCCCTCCTCCCCTCTTCACCGGACAGTTCCTGTTTTGAGCCGTGTTCTACTTCAAGTTACCTTCTGTTCTCTGCATTGTTTACCAAAGACTTTCCCAGCCACCCCCTTGGCTTGGGCATCCCAGCCAGCTGCCTTACCTGCCATATGCCCAAGCTCTGTGTCTTCACTGAAAATGCTGACTTCCCTAGAAAAGCTGACAAGTTTATTTATGGATGGGTTGGTTTTGTTAAGAATCTGCTTTGAAAGGGACAGCCTGTGCCAGGTAATATGCTTTAAAACATTTTTACTTGTATTTCTACTAAGGCAGGGAGGGTCTAGAGGAGAGAGCACTTGCACCTGGAGTGGGGAATCCAATCTGGGTTCAAATGCTGCCTCTGAGCCAGTCACTTACTCTGACTGAACCTCAGTCTCCTCAGCTGGAAAAGGGGGCTTAAGGATTTCTAGAAGATGTGATCCTCATAATTGCTTAGATTGATGTCATGCATTATGAAACAGAGTGTTATCATAAGCCAGACTTAGAGTCAGGAAGGCTTGCTTAGTTCCAGTGTTGCCTCTGACACATACCAAATGTGTGACCCCACAGTATGTCACTTTAACCCCTCGGTCCTCCTCTTTCCCCCCAGGCAGCTCTGTAATTTAATTCAAATGAAATTACAAAACAGTTTGCCCAAGCATATAAGTAAAGGCAGAGGAAGTTTACACAGTGGGATTTTGTAACAGCAAAGAAATCAAATGTATGGTCCTTCCCCACCAATTGTATTGTTAAAAGAAAGTTGGTTTGGTTTTGTTTTGTGTTTGGTTTTTGACAATGCTAGTGTCTGGTTAAGTATTTGCAATAGGACACAGGGGAGGATGATTATTAATCTGAGGGATTCTCAAAGTCTTAGTTTGGATGGTGAAATGGCATTTGACATTCAAATCATCATTAACATTTTAAAATAGTTTACAATTATTACAAATCTAACACACTGCCTTCTTTATAATAGATGATTCATAAATGTTGTATTGGATTGAAATGTGATTGAATGGGTTAAGATCAAGGGACTTGAGGTAGGAAGGCCAGGTGGTTATAGTAATGGATCGGATATAAAGGTAAAGAGGCTGTCTGGTGAGAGGCCTAGGTCTCTCTAGGACAGTTAGGACTCTTTTCTTCCAGGCAATTTCAGCACCTCACCAGGTCCTACTTCAACATGGTGCTAATTGACAAGCTGGGTGTGGACCGAGAGCGTTACATGGAACCAGTTACCCCCGAGGAAATCTTCACCTTTATAGATGACTACCTTCTGAGCAGCCAAGAACTGGACCAGCGAAGGAAGCAGAGAGATGTATGTGAATGAACATGAGCCAGGGCACAGGTTGTTTGTGAGGTACCCTGGCTCAAGAACTCTGGAACCCAGAAAATAAAGTGATAGGGAACTTATTCCATTTGGGTGAAATGGGAGCCATTATAAAAGAAGCCCTAAGGACAGGGCAGGGGGGCTGGTCACCAACTCATCTAAAACCATTCAACACCCCCCAGGGAGGTTTTTGGGATCTGGGCGTGAATGGGGTTATTTAGTCCCAACAGGCTCGGCAGTGGCAATCTTTTGGGTAGCACTGGAACAGAGGGAACTAGGGGATTCCATAAGAATATAAGATCCATTGGCAGTGGCTGGGGTATCGTTCTTTCCTCTGCCACTTCTCCCTTCAACCTTCAGGCTCCCACAAGCCCCTATGTTCATTCACCAACAATGTCTGTTTTAAATAGTTTCCTTTCCCAGATACTACAACTGAAGGCAACACCATCAGCAAAATCAACCCTGTTTCCCTTCAAATGGTTCAGGGGAGGGGAGGGAAGGGGAGTGCAGGGGAGGGTACGTATAGCACCGATTTTGCCAGTCCTTAATGTTTCCTTCCCAGTGCTTCTGCCTTTGCCTTATCCTAAGAATATCACCATCATCTTCATTCATCTCACCCAGTCTGTCCTAGCAGCTTGCTAGTTAGTCTCCCTGCCCTTCTAGTCCCCCACCAAAGTTGATGTACTACAGCTTCTCTTCCTGCAAGGGCCCCATGAAACTATTATACTCAGACATAGGTTCACTTTTCCAAGCTAGATTCAGTGAGGGTAGGAGCTAAGAACAGTATAGTCAAGCTGTGATAACCAGAAATGAGGGAGGAGTGTTGGATGAAGGCCTTTCTTCCTCCCCCTTTTATGTAGTGCCATTGCTCAGACTTCAGCTCCATTCAACTGAAGCTGTGTGGGGAGTTCTCTTATTACTGCTCAGACCCTTAATTTCTATCCGGGCTCAAAGTCCAGTAACACACCAGGTAATCAGGAGCCTTCTAGTGCCCTTGAATGGGCACCTAATTGGCCAAGTCAAGACCCTGCTGTCAGACAAAGCTGAGAGCACCAATAGCCTGGCTTTCAACACAGATACATGTCCCAAGGTGGCCTCAGGGAGCAGGGGGAAGTTCAACATAATTTTAACTTAGGATATGTATTGCTCAAAGCAGGGCCCTGGAGTATGTGACTCGAGGACCCAAAAAGTATACAGATGGGGTGGGGGAAAAAGTCAAATCCTGGTCTTTGTCTAATGGGCTGGGAACACAGGCTCCTTGCCCTAAGCCAAGAAAGCAGGAAGTACTATTTACACATGAGTTTTAGGAGAAACCTTATTTTAAAATCCAGCAAAGCTGGGGGGAAAATCTTAGCAAACCTAAGTAGCTGCTGGGTGGAATGTGACAATAGGCTGGGCGAGAAAGTTTAAAAGGTCTGAGTAGAAGCACCAGATCCGTGAGAGGGCAGTGGATAGGTTCTGTCTTAAACTGCAGAGTGCAAGTGAACTCCACGTGGAAAACATCCAGAAAGACTGGACCTTCCAGTTCTGAAGGTCAGGGTCAAACCGTGAGTAAGAGCAACGCCCCTTGCTTATAGCAGAGCTGTATTTCAGTTGGCAGACCAGAGCTGCCCAGCATGTCTTAAGTCTCAGAAGCTAAATAGTATAACAGAACTGAGAAACCTTTTTCCAAGTCCCACCCAGTAGCTGATTGAAGCCACTTTCAGGGCTTGGTTCCCTAATCAAAATTCACTGACCCAAGCCTTACTCTTTCCTAAGGAGGAAAAGGTGTTACAAAGTAATAGCGGTCAGTTGCAGGCAATGCTTCCATTACCCCAAGAAGATAGCCTTAGTCCTGCTGTAGCCTTTGCGGCAGAGTCGGTCAAATTCTCGTGAAATGCCATCCAAATGTATTTTTTTTTTGTAATTCCCAGTTCTCCCTGGTGGGGAGCCATAGGGTCCAACCCAACTCTTTCTAAAAGTGCCATTGTTATCATCAGCTATTTCACACAGGAATATTGGCTTGAAGGTTCAATGAGTACTTTCCTCCTGCAAACCTATGAAGTAGCAAATGCAGAATCCCAGTTTGACAGAAGAGTAGAAACAGGTACCAGGAAGTTAAGAAATTTTCCTATGCCTACAATATGATCAAATTTGGGGGCCAGAATTTGAACCTATGTCTCCTGACTCCAGTGCTTTCTTCTACCCTGGCTGGCTCTCCAAGACAGCAACAGAGCCAGGCCTAGAAGCAAGCCATAAACCTAACCCTATCTTCATGCACACTCAACACCAATTTATGTCACATACACATCTATAAGTTAAGAAATTGGATAGTATTGGAAACCTTTGGCTTGTTCAACTTTGTATATTAAATAGTCCTTTGAGATCTTTAAGTTGACTCATCCCCTTCCATTGAATGTTATCAAATCGTGTCGTCCCTGATCCCAAACCACAGAAGCTTTGTTTGGAGCTTGAGGGTCATTCATTGTGTGTGCTATGTCTTAAGTCCTATTCCTCTCAAAATTGAGCTAGCCCTGGTGAACTGGCAGGCTGAGCTCAAAAGACACCCAGCCCTAGTCTCCTAGAGGGCTCAGGGTAGACTAGCAAACTCTCACTTTTCATCCCCCCTTCAAGCCCTGGCTCTCCTGCAGAGAAGAGTGAAAGATATGTCATTGCTACTTTGGAGACGACATACAGTGGCTACATTTAAGGAAGGCTGGAAAAGCTTGGGACATGATGGGAATCAGTTGGTCAGGTAAGGTGAAGAGAGGATTCTTACTTAGGGATACTTCAGCCTAGAGAGTTCCAAGTCCCTTCCAGCTCCGACACTGATTTAGTGAAACACTGCAGAGTGGTGGTGAGGGGGTGCCATTTCTTAGAGGAAGGGCTGGGTTGTCAGGGGTGCATGTGCCACCCTCCCAGCTGGACAGAAGAGGTAGCAAAGATGTCAAGGCACCCCAATCAGGATAAGAGAATGAACAAAGGCAAAGGGCAGGCAAGTAAGAAAGCTTTATTAATAATAACCAAAAGAACATTTACAATTGTAGCCAAGACTCTCCCCTTTACACTATAAAACCAAGTCAAAAATCCAGATATGACATCCATCCCATTCTTCCCTATAACAGATTTCTTCAGCTAACTAGGCAAGAGAAGCTGGGGGAGCTTGCTCCAGGGAAAGTTCTTTTCCTCTCCAGTGTAGCTCCTTTCGCAAACAACTTTATATAGTTAAGTGCATTTGTAATTGGGGGGGGGGGAGGTAAAGAAATCTTGTCACCATGGAACAGGCTGAACAAGCATTAGAGAATTCATTACCCGCCACTAGACGTAAACTCAAGAGAACCCACACTCAGGCTCTGCACAAGGCCTGGGTTCACTTTAGGAATTAACACATCCACTGCTGGTCAGTGGCAGCATTAAGGGTTCTACATACCTGTTATACTTGTGTGAAAGCTCAGAATGAGTTCTCAAGTGGGTGGGCATGGGGGGGGGAGGGGCAGGGTAGTCCTGAATCAGAAAACTCTAGGATAATGTTTAAGCTCCTACTTAGGAGAACAAAATATGCTGGCTATGTTTAAGACAACTGGTTTAAAGGCTTTAGATCTTAAAAGCCTGGAAAACCAAAGCCTCTTGGGATGATAAGGATCACAAGGAACCTGGTCTTGTCCTATCTTTGTCTCCATATCTAAGGTTATACCATCCTCCATACCTCAAATGGACTGCTCCATTTGTTGGTAGGAGGCTCAGCTTTCCTTGGAGACCCAACTTTGGGGCCAACTTGGTCGCAAAGCCTTCCCTAACCCCCAGCTCAGAACAGTCTGCCTGGATCTCTCTTTTGCTTTTAAGCTGTTCTCCCAGATGTTGGTCATTCAGCCCGTGCCATCTCTCCTCTATCAGATGGCTAACTCCTTGAGCCCAGGGTCTCTGGCATAAACTTAGATCCCAGCTCCCTAGCAATGCTGTATGCACTAAGGAAAAAACCAATTTGACTGCCATTTCAAGATACCCAGAAGGGAAACTACATTTAACTAGTTTGGGGGGATCAAATTAGGGGGAACCTCTTTAAAGGGAAGAAAAGCAATGAATGCCTCCCAAAAAAAACCCTCCTGTCTGACTAGAAGAGGAACTGAAAACCAGGTGAAATGCAAAGGATGCCAGCTGCCTTACTGAGTACTAGGGAGGGAGTCCCTTCATCTCCCAAGGAGCTGAGCTTGATGCTTTTGTTCTCACTTCTTCCACCTTTTCCTGTCGCTGGCAACCTTGGGCAAGAGGTACAAGGACCTCGGAACCCACACAAATGGAGGGCAAAGCTAAGGCCCAAGAGGCTGTGAACTCTCAGGGAGCGGGGAGAGAGTAGAAGAGGTTGAAAAACTTGGTGGTTTCAAGCTCTCAAACACTACATTTAACCCTGACCCAAAATGGATGGGTCAGGATGGAATCTGCAAGAAGAAAAACAAACAAGGTCAGACTAAACACAGGCACAAACACTGACCAAGAATAAACCCATAGTGCTGGGATTGCTCTAAAAGGTGACAACAATCCCCTGACACTGCAGGATGGCAAGTCTGAGAGCCCAGCTGTATACACACCCATGCACAGGAACACACACACAAACACACACACACACACACACAAAAGCATCCATCTCTTTATGTAACAAGGCAGTGTGAATCCTGGCCCTACTTTCTCTTGCTTGGCCCAGCTGGTACTCCTGCAGCTCCAGGGAGAGCCAAGGTTCAGGATCTCAGCTTCTGCCTGGCCATAGTGGGACGGAGCTGCAGGGTCCCTTCCGCCCAGGAGCCTGGGTACTGACGCATCTTCTGCCACAGACTCACTTCTTCCCCAGCAGAGTCCATCCAGTCAACCATCTCCCCATTGCTGATGCCTGAAAAGAGACAGCCACCAACTGAGACTCCACAGGGGTGTCCTGGAGACACGGCATGCCTCAGAAAAGAGTTTCTCTTACTATGAGGGACTGATATAAGCAGTTACCTAGAATGGTCAAAGAGACTTCATCCATGCCTTCAGCTTAGGAGAAATGGATTCCCAAACTGGCATTAGGACTCTGATACCCATTGCATCGTGGTAATATATCTAGCTCAGGGACTGTTGTTCAGATAACCAGCCATGATGAAAGGCTACATAGGGTGGTAGATATAGGGTCAGTTTGGGAAACCAGGGAGACTCGGGCACAAGCCCTGCTTCTGACACATCCAAGCTACATGACCTCAGGCAAATCACAACATATGGGTGTACCAGGCTCTAATATATAAATAAGATGCCTCAGTAGACAGAGATTCTATGTCAGGGAATTCCCCACTCCAGTGTAATCATAGGCAGGTCTAGATCCAAAACACAAAACTGGCCACTGAAAGTTTGTGCCCAAACCATACCCTCCTACAGGAGTAAACTTGGCTTAAGTGAAAGAGCATTCTCCTCTGCTCTAAGCTGAGGATTCTAGGGCCAGGTAAAAAGAAGCTGGGGAGGTACAGCTATTACTGCTAGAGTATAGCAGAGATGCAACTCACTCTTCCCATAAGCCTCCTCTGACCCCCTGATCCTTAAAAAAATCTTATATGAAGAGCAGGAACCTAGGCTAAGGAAGGGAGTCTCCAAGCCATCACGTATATGGACCCCAACTGCAAGGGGTTGAGGGCGGGGAGGTCTCAGGAGCACAGTGATCTTACCAGTACCAACACCCAGCCTGATTCCTCCCAGGAAGTCATTGCTGGCCAAGGGCTCCCGGTCCCACACAGTCAGCTCCAGGCACATATGCTGCAGATCCTCCAGCTTTACTCCAGAGTAAACGAATGTGTGATTGTAGTGGGGGTTCAAGCTCTTCTTCACTACTGGAGTCTTGCGTTTGCTGGTCTTGTTCCTCATAGGAAGGAGGTATCTGAAAAATGGGAAAGGGAGTGAGAGAGGGAAACTGCCATCCTCTCCAAACTGGCCACATTTCATGGTCGAGCTCCTCCTTCCCACTGGTCTGGCCTGAAAAGTGGAGCCCCACTCTGATAACCCCAAAAGGCTCCCTCCCCCTCTTCCTGGTTTGCTGTTCAAGTAGAATCCCTCCACCTTCTTCTACTACTACTGCTATTCATGGTAATAATTTACATCTTGATAGCATTTTAAGGTTTGGTCAAGTGTTATCCACACAACAGCCCAAGGAGGTAAGGTAGGATATTATCCCCATTGTTTTAAACAGAGAAGGAAACCAGGATAGAAAGGCGTTAAGTTACCAGCCCATGCTGGGATTTAAACAAAGGTCTTCCTGACTCCAAGATCCAATCTGTGTCAGATAGGCCATGCTGCCTCTCATGCTAATAAATGTGTCACAGAAAATGAATAGGATGAGGGGGCAGGGACAGGCCAGGTCTTAGTGAAAATCCTATGTTTAATCTGACATGACTTGTTAAAGAACTTTACAGGTACCTGCCAACATGGAAGCTGGGTCAGAAGGGAGACTGGACAATGCTGGCAGTCTGTTATTCCATTAAGTTGGGGCTACCTTATTAGTAATATCCAAATGCTTGAGATGCCATGTGTTGGAGGAAGGAGAAGAAGAGGGGGCAGTTATTTCATAAGCTTAGATGAAGGTTCATCTGAGCATGAGTGCCCCTTTCATCCAGACCTCAACCCCTCTATGACCCAAGAGAGAGTCTCTGAGACCTGTTTGTCAACACTCTTTGGCCAGCCTGACCATGAGCCTTCCTCTGTACACCTGGCATCTCCACCTTCCTCCTTGAAACCTTTTCCCCTTGGTAAGACCCACCAAGGTCTTAAAGACACCTTCAGGAACCCTACTGCCATGACATGAGGAAGCAGAAGTAGAGCACACACACACACACACCACACACACACACACACAGAGCACACACACACACACACAGAGCACACACATACCACACACACACACACACACACACACACACACACCAGGCCCTCCCAAATGAGGGTGATTATAGCCCCTCCCTCTCCTAAGACTGTCCTGTGAGGCTTAGAGTATGTCTATAAAGCATTCTGCCAACCTGAAAGTGCTGGATGAATGACAGTTAATAGGGTGCTTAGAAGCCAGGGTAAAGTAGCAAGAGAGGATTGGCCATGAAGTCAGAGACCTGGGTCCAAACTCCACCTCTAATACCCACTGGCTTGTGGCTCTGGGCAGTGCTACAGACAAGGGTACCTCACCTTTTTGGTCTCAGGGACTCAACCCCTTTGGACCTATGAACCCCTTCCTTCTCAGAAGAATCGTTTTAAGTTCATAGGATTACAAAGGAATGCTACATAGTTATCCAAATATTTTTTACAACAATTTCATGGACACCAGGTTAGAATCCTTGCCAATCTACACTGCTAAGAGGAGTTTCCTTTCTTAGAGTTCCCCACACAAGGCTGGAGCAAAAAATAACACTGATGACAATGATGATGACGATGATAATGATGGTGTTGATTATTAAATGTCCACTCAACTCTGTGCCAACCCTGTCACCAAAATCCAAACTGGGCAGAAGCTCAAGGGAGGGGTTCAGTGGAATGAAATGCTGCCTCCATGTTTCGGGACAAAGTCCAGGGGAAGCTAAGGGTAGACTTCCAGGGGACATTCTCTCTCTTGGCCTTCTCATCCTGCCACTAGTTAGAGCCCACTTGGCTAAAGATTCACCCTTTGACAAAGCTGTCCGAGGTGCCTCCAGATTTGGCAGCAGGCAGATTCTTGGCTTCTTTAATCCACACCTGGAGTTCTCCTCCATCTCTACCTTTGCCTGGAAAGGAGATTACCCACAGTGAGTATGGTCTCTAGCATCCAGCAGTGGCCACGACTGAACCGAAATCAAATTTAGTTTAGAGTAACAGGCATCTCCAGAGAAAACTCTGCCTGAGCCTGGGAGAGCATGGGGTAAACAGGTAAGGCCAGGAGCCTGCTTAGATGACCAAGGCTCCAACCTTAACCTCTAACGATAAACATCATCAGCCTAGTATCTCCCAGGAAGCCTAGCAGCTCACAGTACTAGGACCGCCCCTCCTCTCCCAGATGCTAGGCAAACCCTCATAACCAAGTGTTGAGGACCACTGGCAGTGGGACTTGGACCCTGATGGCTGATCAAGCCCTCTCAGGTGTTTGACCTGCTGATGGGCCTGGATCAGTTCCCCATCCCCCAGGAAGATGCTCAAGCGTATAGGTGTGAGGATTAGGTCCTTGAGATATGCATGGCAAATACACCCACCGCCTGGGACAAAGTAGTAATGTTGCAGGGGAAAGCCATTAAGAAGTGGCCTATAAAAATCTGGACAAAGGGTAATAAAGTTGGCTCTCTACTTTTACCCTTCTGAGAGTTCCCATCTCTCTTTTACTCACTAGCAGCCTCTGGGTCAGTGATTCTTTCTCAGCCCTGTCTGGGGATGACAGGGCTCCCATACTTTCTCAGCCCTGCTGAGGGACAGCAGGGCTCCCCACAACCAAGATATTTGGTGTTCTGGCAAAAGTGAAATAATTACAGCCAAGTGCTTTAGAGGATACTTGCTTTTTTTGTGGTCTCCAGCAGCAGGCAGTTTGGAGGGTGGGATATATTTCAATGAAACTACCAACTCGCCTTTCTGTGGCAGGATGCTGGCCAGGGCCTCAGCACTGATCTGAAACACAAGTAACCCCCCCTCAAATCACTCGGGGCTTATCAGCTGGTATTTGGGTGCAGCTGGGAGCTGCTTACCCCAGCACAAGAACATCCTTCAACACCCCATAATACAGAGCCTGCTCTAGACAGTGGTCACAACAGAGGGCCCTTCTGCTTTGCCCACTATCTATGCTGCCTTGGGAATACACGTACCAAACTCTGAACACTTCAATTTGGTTTAATCCAACAAACATTCATTAAGGGAGATAACATGGTGTGGTAAAAAAGAATGCTGGATTTGAAATCAGATGATTGGAGATCCTGTACCAATACTGTTACTTCTTACCCATGTAACCTTCCTGGGCAAGTCCCTTTCCTCTTCCAGGTCTCAGTTTCCTCATCTATGAAAAGAGAAGCTTGGCCTAGATGATCTCTATGGCCCCTTTCAGCTCTGAATGCGTGGCCGTGTGATCCTAAGTGCCTACTGTGTGTGCCAATATCCTCAAGCAGAGAGGCTTGATATCTAAGGCCCCAAGAGCTGAGGCTCCTGTTGGCACCCAAGGACTTGACTGCCACACACGCTACTTGCTTAAGAAACTCTTCAGAGCCCAAAAGGGGGAACTTGTTAAAAGCCAGAAAATCTTCACAAAAACCCTTTCAGCCATTTTCATCTGTGTTCCTCCCTGCCTCATCAGCCACCACTGTGGAATTCCACATCACAAAAAAGCATTTCTACTAACTTTGGGGCTGGTGTCAGAGCTGAAGAGAAAACTCCACCAAGAGTTCTCCTTCCTCTCTACCCACCAACAAGACTTCAGTTAGGACAGCGCCCTTAGATGGCACAGGATTAACAGCCAATTCACTTCCTTTTTGTTTCTTTGTTCTGAATATAGCTAAGACCAAGGAAAATGGTTATTTCCACCTACACAGGAGAACAGAAAGAGGCTTATACAGGAAACTACAAATCTCAATTATGTACAGCTTGCCTTTCTTTCAAGAAATTCAACATATGACTTTCAAAACTGTCCTACTTGCCTGTAACTTCTTCTGGCCTTCCTTTTGTCCGCTTCTATGTGTTTCAAAGTAATTCAGTGGTTCTCTTTACTTCCTTTTTTTGCAGCCAAATTCCCTTTGCCCTCCCCCCCACTCCAACCCTTATGGAAAAAAAGGAAAAACAAAACCCTTGCAATGGAGAGAGAGAGACAGAGACAGAAAGAGAGAGAGAAGGAGAGACAGAGAGACAGAGACAAAAAGAGAGGGGGCGAGAGATACACACAAATTTCCACATTGGTACTGTTCAAAACATGTAAATCTTATTGTGCATTTTGATTCTATCACCCCCTGTCTCAGGGAGGGCAGCTTGCTCCATCACTGGTTCTCAGGAATCAAGATTGGTCATTGCATTGTTCTTCAATCTTTCAAAGTCCGAACCTTTTCAGTGGGCTCTCTGAGACCATCACTCCTTCCATCATTTCTTATGGCATATTGGCAGCAGCATCAGAACTACCAGGATCCAGAGAGCATTTAAAGGGTTGTAAAGTGCTTCATGCATGTTCTCTCATTTGATCCTGACAATAGTCCTGTGTGGGACATGCTATTAGCACTCCCACTATACAGATGAGGAAACTGAGACAGAGGAGAGGTTAAATGACTTGCCAAGGGTCACAGAGCTAGTGTCTAAGGATTCACTATTACTGTAATTTATTCACCATGCCCCACTGGGGGACACTCATTTAATTTTCAATTCTTTGCTACACCAAAAGCAGCTGCTATAAATATTTCTGTATACATGAATCTTATTCTTTCTTTGATCTCTTTGGGGTAGAGACCCAATAGAGGCATTCCTGTGTCAAAGGATAGGCACCATTTAGGGATATGGGAGGCATAATTCCAGATTGATGGGGCTAATGAATATCTCTCCCAACAGAACCTTCATGTGCCTTTCTTTCTGAAGTCTCTCCAACGTGTGTCATCTTTGTCAGTCTGGTGGACATGACTGGAACTTCAGAACTGCTTTAGTTTAATTTCTCTAATTATTAGTGATTTGGAATATTCATACCTAATATTTCTTCCTTTAGTCATTTCCTGTTCATATCATTTGACCATTGATCTACTGGGGAACAGTTGCCAATTCAATTTAACAAACATCTATTAAGTAGTGACTTTTTTCCAGCTTCTGGGCTAGACAGTGGGAATACAAAGACAAACCAAACAGTCCTTGCCTCCAAGAGGAAGAACATCAAAAAATCTTTAGAAAATCATTTAGTGGTACCCAGTCTACAAGGTAATAGAAGAATCTGGTATTCTCCCTAGGAATTCAAGTTCCACATCATTTTCAATTGTTAGAAGACCCTGAGGAGGAAGGCCAAAGAGGAGTAGGCAGTGGCACAGTTAGCTAGAGACTTAAAGATGATGAAATGACCTTTGCAAGGGAGACAGGCATGATTAGTGGATGTGCGGCAAACTATGAAAATATGGCATCAGAAAGTCAAATATGTTTTGGAAATAAAATATATTTTAGAAATTGAATTTCACAAAATGGAAAAGGAATGCTTTAGCCATTTTGCCTCAGGAAATTTTGCCTCCAGCTCATTTTATAGATGAGTAAACTGAGGCAAACAGGGTGAAGTGACTTGTCCAGGATCACACACCTAATAAGTGCTTGAGGCCAAATTTGAACTCAGGTCTTCCTGACTTCAGGTCTAGCACTCTAACTCCTCTGCCACCCAGCTGCCCATATATGCTTATCGACCATTCTGATAAACCATGACTTATAGTTTAAGTGAAAAATAAAAAGGATTTTATAGAGCTAGAAAAAGTAGTAGTGAAATTTATCTAGAGGAACAAAAAGTCAAGAATCTCAAGGGATATAGTAAAAGCAATACATCCAAAATAAAAGTCATAATCATTTAAATAATTTGGTACTGGTTAAAAAAGAGAGTTAAATTAGTGGGACAGATGAGGTATACAACATATAGAAGCAAACAAATCTAGCACTCAAATTTGATTAAACCCTAGGGTTAAGATTCAGTTTAACAAAACTTGCTGGAAAAATTAGAAAGCAATCTGGCAGAAATTAGGAATAAACCTACATTTCATACCACATACCAAGATAAGCTCCAAATGAACGAAAGACCTTGATATGAGAGGGGAAGGGAAAAACATTACCTTTCAGATCTTTGGAGAGAGGAAGAGTTCATGACCAATCAAAGGTTAAAGAAGATCACAGAAGAAAAAATGCACAGTTTTGATAACATAAAATTAAAAAGGTTTTGCACAAACAAATCCGGTGCGGCTAAGAATAGAATGGAAATAGTTACATGGTGGGGGGTGGGGCTGGGATTCCATCAGATTTCTCTCTTAAAGGTCTCATTTCCATGGAGAACATAAAAAATTGATTCAAACTTATAAGAATAAAAGCATTCCCCAACTGATAAATGATCAAAGGATACAAATAGGTAGATCACAATGGCAGAAATCCAAGCTATTTGTAGCTATATGAAAAAATGCTCCAAATCACTAACAATTAGAAAAATGTAAATTAAAGCAACTCTGAGGCTCCAGCCTATACTCGTTAGATTGGCAAAGCTGATAACGAAAAAAAATGATGGACAGGATATGAATAAAGAGGTACACTGTTTACTGGGAATTATTGTTCCAGTCATTCTAGAAAGCAATTTGGAATTGTGCCCCGAAAGTGATTACTAAACTATGCATACCCTTTGACCCAGTGATGCCATTTATATGTGATCAAAGTGATCAAAGAAAGAAGAAAAGGTCTCATATATACAAAAATATTTATAAAGGTTCTTTTTGAAGAAATAAAACTTACTGAAATCTAAAAGGTACCCACCTACTGGGAAATGGCTAAGCAAACTATGGTTCATTAATACAATGGAATATTATTGTACAATAAGAAATGACAAAATGGACAATTTTAGAGGAAAACTAGGAAGATTTGTATGAACACAGAATAAAGTGAGTAAAACAAGGAGAATGATTTATACAATGATGATTTTCAAACTCTGAGCAATGCAATGATAAACCCCAGTTCTGGAAGAATGAAGATGGAGTGGGAGGAGTGATGGACTTCAAAGGGAGAAGAAAAACATAACATTTTTTGACATGACCAATTCATTAGGCTGTATTATACATATTTGTCAGAAACTGGGGATAGACCATCATCTAATACCATACACTGAAATCAAGTCTAAATGGGTGCATGATCTAGGTATAAAGGCTGATACTGTAAGTAATCAGGGGAAGCAAGGAATAGTTTACCTGTCAGATTTATGGACTAGGGAAGACTTTATGATCAAAGAAGAGTTAGAGAGCATTATAAAATGCAAAATGGATAATCTTGATTACATTAAATTAAAAAGTTTCTGTATAAGCAAAGCCAGTGTAACCAAGATTAAGGGGGAAGTGGGGGGGCAGAGCCAAGATGGTGGTGTAGAAGCAGCAAGGTTACACAGCTCCCACACAACCACCCTAAACACTCATAAAATATGACCCCAGACAAAGTCTAGGACTCTCAGACTCACAAAAATACAGAAAACACATCTCTCACTGAAGGCAGCTCGGCAGAAGGGGCTTATCGTCGCAGGCTGGGAGCCAAGACCAGCCCAGCCTGAAGCTGAGACCGCGGCCAGGCCCAGGGTGGTGGGAAGGAGCCGAGCTGAGCCGAGCCTAGCCACGCCACAGCCAGTCTTCAGGAGAGAAGATCTACCGTACCTCCAGCAACTCCACATCTACCAAGGCATGAAAAACAGGTATTAGAGAGGGGCAGCTCGGCAGGAGGGGCTCATCCAGCAGGCCAGCAGGCTAAGAGCCGAGACCAGCCCAGCCCAAAACCGCAATCGCAGCCAGGCCAGGCCCCAGGGCAGTCAGGAGGAGCCGAGCCTGCCAAGCCGCAGTGTGAGTCTACTTCAGAGAAGATCTACTGCACTTGAGGGAATCTTCACATCCAGCAAACCAGGATTAGAGACAGTCAGGGAAAGTAAAGCTTTGAAAAGGAAAAGCAGTTCGACCAATCTGCCCCCAGGGCAAGGAAGCAGTGGGGGAAGGGCAGGATCTGCTGTAACTGGCAGTGGCCCCCATGGGGCTGCTTCAGAGCCCCTGGCCTTCGGACTCCACAGAGGGGCTGAATGGATGGATCAGGGCCAAGTGCTCTTGCATTGAGCAGCCTGGATCCGGGTGGTGGTCCTGGGGTGCGCTTTCAGCAAGCCAAAGCTGGGGGGAGAGCTGCAACACCCCCCTAATAGCTCCAGCAGCTGGAAAACCCCAGCAATTTGGAACAGAGCTTTCCCCCCTAGAAGTAAAGTGTCACAGAGCTAAAAAAAAAAAACAACAACCAATTAATTGACTGGCCAACATGAGGAAAAGGAAGCAAAATAAGAACAGCAATAAAACTCTAGAATCCTTTTTTGTGGACAAAAAGGATCAAAGCATGGAACGGGAGGAAGACAACACAGTCAGAACTCCTACATCAAATGCTTCCAAGACATTTGAAGAATTCCTAGAAGCTATAGATCAGCT
>CM053602.1:7253502-7278219 GCA_028646575.1 Pseudocheirus occidentalis | reverse complement strand
AGGAAGACCCATATGTACAAAAATATTTATTGCAGCTCACTTTGTGGTGGCAAAAAACTAGAAATTAAGGGGATGCCTATCAACTGGGGAATGGCTAAACAAGTTGTGGTATATGAATGTAATGGAATACCATTGTGCTATAAGAAATGGGGAGGAGACGGTCTTCATATTCACCTGGAAAGGCCTATACAAACTGAGAAGAGTAGAACCAGGAAAAATTTGTACACAATCATAGACACATCATATGTGTGATGACCAACTTGGATAAACTGGACTCTTCTCAGCAACGCACAGTTATAAGACAACTCTACAAGTCTCAGTATGGAAGGAGATATCTACATTCAAAGAAAGATCTAGAAAGACCAGAGTTTAAATGGATACTGAAGCAATCTACAAGCTATCATTCTTTTTCATGTTTGGTTCTCTTTCTTTTTTCCCATTGTCCACTCCATATGTTACAACCCGTTACAACCAGACTAATGTCCAATGTGAAAGTATTTGCAGATCCTATATTTGATCACATGCCACCATGGGGGGGGGGCTGGGAGGGAGGGGAGAAAATTTGAAACTCGAGGGATTATGGAACTGAATCTTGTAAACTAAAAGTAAATAAACAAATCAATTTTTTAAAAAGACTGTAAGCTACTTTAGGACCAAAGAAAATATAGAGAGCATTACAAAATATAAAACAGATAATTCTGATTACATAAAATTAAAAGGGATTTGCACAAACAAAGCCAATGCAACCAAAAGTATAAGGAAAGCAAAAAACTAGGGGGAAAATTTTGCAACAAGTATCTCTGATAAAGGCCTTGTTTCTTAAATATATAGAGAACTGAGTCAAATTTATAAAAATACAATTCATTCCCCAATTGATAAATAGTCAAAATATATGAAACAGGCAGTTTTCAAAGAAATCAAAGCCATGCATTGTCATATTTAAAAATGCTCTAAATCACCATTGTAGTACTCTGACGTACCACCTCATGCCTATTATATTGGCTAATATGTCAAAAAAAAACAAAGGAAAATATTAGATATTGGAAGGGGATATGGGAAAACTGGGACACTAATGCACTGTTGGTAGAGTTGTGAACTGATCCAACCATTCTGTAGAGCAATTTGGAACTATGCTCAAAGGGCTATAAAGCTGTGCAGACCTGTTGATCCAGCAATACCACTGCTAGGTCTATATCCCAAAGACATCCCAAAAAAAGGGGAAAGGACCTCTTTGTACAAAAATATTTAGAGCAGCTCTTTTTTGTGGAAGCTAAGAACTGGAAATTGAAGGGATTCCCATCAATTGGGGAATGGCTAAACAAGCTGTGGTATATGATAGTAATGGAATACTATTGTGCTATAAATAATGGCAAGCAGGATGAGTTCAGAAAAACTTGGAAAGACTTACATGAACTGATGCATAGTGAAGTGAACAGAACTAGGAGAATGTTGTACATGGTACCAGCAATATTATTTGATGAAGAACTGTGAATGACTTAATTATTCTCAGCAATATAATGATCTAAGAAAACCCCAAAGGACTAATGATAAAGCATACTATCTGCTGACAATAAAGAACTGATATTGTTTGAAAACAGATGGAAGCATGCTGTTTTTCACTTTCTTTCTTTCACTTTTTTCTTTTGTTTGAATCTTCTTGTACTAAATAACTAATATGGAAATGTTTTACATAATTACACATGTATAACCTATCTGATTGCTTACCATCTTGAAGAGGAAGGGAGGATAGAATTTGGAACTCAAAACTTTAAATAAAAAATGCTAAAATATTTTTTAAAAAGACTGTAAGTTATAACCAATCTGCATCAGTGGAAGGCATTTCCCCATACAAAGGAAATCACTGGTCTTAACAAAAAAAAATTTTTTTAAATAATATCTGCTACTATAGTCTAACAAAAACCCAATTTGTATCATATAAATCCAAGGGGGAAAAATATCAATAGGAACAAGGTCATTTTTTCCAAATATTTTAAGCCAAGTTCAAAGTCTTTCAAAGCCCAACTCTGGTCTCAAGAGGTAACTATACCTCATTACACACACACACACACACACACACACACACACACACAAAATCACAAGTACATGAAGAAACCAGAAGGGGGCAGTAGAACCCAGCCAACTGCATTCAAAAGGATGAGCAACATCTAGATGCTCCTCCTGGAAGTTCCAAATCAAGACCTAGCTGACTTGAAACACAACAAGTCTCTCTTGACCTGCTTCTCACTAAAGCTAAGAACCCAGTGGGCCACCATTGTTTGGGGAAAAGCTGAATGAACCATAGCAGCGGAATGTCATAGAATATAACTGTGTAGTAAGAAATGACAAGTTTGAGGAAATCAGAGAATCATGAGAAGCCCCATATGAACTGATACAAGAGTGAAGGAAGTGGAAGCAGGAAAGTGAGAAGGAAAGATGACTACAATGATTATACAGCATGACTACAATAATGCAAATAGAAAGAACACTATGATGAAACTGGATGCCATGAAATTATAATGCTCAATCCTGGCCCTGAAGAAGAGATGAGGAAATGTACCTCTTTTCTCCTTAGAGTGGAAGGGTATGGGATGGATGGGGAGAAGAATAAGAGTGAAGAATGTGTACTCTAAGACATGGCCATTGTGCCAGCTGGTTTTGCTTGTTTCTCTTGGTTCTGAGGAAAGGATGGATGGATGGATGGATGAGCTATGGGGTGGGAGGGGTATATGAACATAATATGGAAAGAAAAGGTTTCAATAAAATTTTCATTTAAAAAACAAACAAGATGCTACCGAGAGTGAGAAGTAGCCATACCTTTCCATGCAAGGGGAGCCACTGATCAATAGGCTTGTCAAGCTTCCAGGAGTTCATGTTCACCTCAGCCTCTCCCAGGAAAGTATTGCGGCCCAAACGGCCATGGTGCCAGACAGAGAACTGTAAGACCCTCTGAGACAGCAGGGATTTAGGGATCTCATACTGTGGAAAACAGCACAGATGTCCAGGGTCAAGAGAGGCAGAGATATGGAGTCCTATCCACAAAGGGCAAGGATTTTAGAACTAGTCACCCAAGGGGAGCCTCAGCCCCTGTCAATCCAAAAAGGCAACAAATGGCCTCTCCTTTCTTCCCAGACCTGGGCTATTAATTAAAAGTGCATGCCCACCCTTTCAGTTTCTTTGTGCTAAGGCCTAATTCCCCACCCCACCCCCATATCACACAGCTACCACATACCCAAGGGAAGACCTGGCATAGAACTGATTCATTGTCTCTGTTTTGAGAAGAAGACCTCCAGACCCTGAACAATGAAGGAGCCCACTTCCCCAAGTATCTGATCAAGTGAAACCTGGGACCATCTGGGTCTCCACTTCCCAACACTCCCAGGCATCTGGAAAGTGTTCTCTCCTCCCTCTCAAGCAAAAGTCTGAGCAGTTACACACCCTCCCTCTGTGTCTGCATAGGCACTGAGGTGACCCACTCAGGTATAAGTGAGATGCCACAGATAGGAGCCTAAAATACCATCTGCCCCAGGGGTGAGGGGTACTCACTCGGAAAGTCTCATCAAACATTGGATTGATAGTGCCTTGTTTGACGCTGGTTTTACGCTTCCCCTGTCGGGATTTGTCAGGCAGAAGGTAAGTTTTCACATACCTGGAGAACATAGCAAATTCCAATTGCTTCACTGGGACTCCTCCAAACCCCTTACCTACTGTACACACACACACACACACACACACACACACACACACACACGCATATGCACACTGCTTGACCTGTACCCCTCAATGGCTTTAGATCTCCCTCCTCAGCCCCTGGCTCCATGGGGGCTTGCCCTCATCCTAGGCACCCTGTCTGCCTTCTTAGAGTGTCAGGTTTGGGCAGCACTCACGGGTTTGAGCGCTTCTTGATGTCATCAGCAAAGGCCAGTTGGCGGCACTCCTTCACGTGAACCAGCAGGGTCTGGGAGGACAGCTCATACTTCAAGGAGATGGCAATCTCACCCGTTATCAAGATGTTACTGACTTCCCCGGCCTCACTGTAGATGCTCACCATGCTGCCCAGTGTGCTCTGGAGAAAATAAAGGCCAAATGGGCCATGGAGCTCCTGCCTGGGAGCCTCAATGCTCTCCCACAGGAAGTGCCCAGAAAGCTTGGCAGGAAACCTTGCCATTAGCCTTCTGAGTCAAGAGCAAGGTGCAATATACGTGTGCTAGGCAACTCATTCTCGAACAGGGTTTCTGAGCCTGAAGGCCTCAGAAAGACTTTGTGGAAGGGGGGGAGGGGCAGTGAGCTTGGATGGGAAAAATTCTATCATTCTCTTCTGACTAAAATTGAGCATTTCCTTCAATCACTTTAAAACACTGAAAAATGCCAATGGGGCGGCTAGGTGGCACAGTGAATAGAGCACTAGCCCTGGAGTCAGGTGGACCTGAGTTCAAATTTGGCCTTAGACACTTAATACTTACTAGCTGTGTGACCTTGGGCAAGTCACTTAACCCCAATTGCCCTGCCTTCCCTCTTCAAAAAAAAAAACGTGTGCCCCTCAAAAGGAGGCCAGCTGGTCCTGCAGAGAGCCAAAGGGATGACTGAAGCACCTGCCCAGGGTCACATGGCTAGTGGAAAGTGAATCTGAACCAAGATCAACATTCTATCTGCTAGACCACACTGCCTCTCAAAAAGCAAATGGGCAGGGGCAGTTATGTGGCACAATGAATAGAGAGCACCTGCCCTGGAGTCAGGAGTACTGGAGATCAAATCTGGCCTCAAGACACGGAACACTTACTAGTAGTGTGACCTTGGGCAAGTCAATTAACCCCAATTGCCCTGTCTTCCCCCCTCCAAAAAGACCAAAAAAACCACCCAAAAACCCCTAAAAGACACATGAAAGACTCATGTAAATAAAATGACAAAATTACTCTTTCAGGGGTGCCAAAATAAAAATGATCCCACCCAAATAAAATCACTCAACCAAAAAAGAGAAAAGTTCATCACTGAAACTGACTTAGATAGGGAAGAATCAGAAACAAAGTGCAAAGCCTAGCGGCCAAAAAAACCCAAGAAGAGAGATTATTGGAGTAAAGAGAACTGCTAGGAAGCAAGTAACAAATCAGAAACCCCCAATCAAACACTAAAAAAAGAGCATTTAGCATTTAATGAAGCATTTAGAGCAGTGGTTCTCAACCTGTGGGTCATAACCCTTTGGGGGTCAAATGACCCTTTCACAGGGGTCGCCTAAGAGCATTGGAAAACACATATTTCCGATGGTCTTAGGAACCGAGACTCACTGCTCCTCTATCTGTCTCCAGGTGGGTCTGCCCACATGCAGATATGCCCACAGCATTAAGAAGGTTGAGAGAAATGTATAGAGAACAGAAGAAAGTTCTGAGAGATTTGCAAACCAGCAGGGCAGCTATAGAAGTGATATGGTGAATTGTAGAGGTCTGGTTTCTAACCTAGGCTGTATATAATAGAGATGCATGTGTTCACATACAATCTTCACCCTTTCCCCTCTTTCTTTTTTGTATATAAAAGTGTTCAAATCTGTTGATTTTTTTTGTCTCCCCGATTAGAACATCAGGAATTTTGTTCTTCGCACTTGTAGCCTCAGTGCCTAGCACAATGCTTTCCTCACACATAGTAGGCACACAAGTAGGCTTGTTGATTAAGTTCTGAACATTCTAAAAATCAGAAAGTGGCTTGGTAGAAATTAGCTTTAGACCAGTATGTTATGTCATATACCACAGTAAGCCCCAAATGGACACATGACCTATACATAAAAAGTCACATTATGATCTAGTTAAATAATGCACAACTATGGCTAGGGAAAGAATTCGTAACCAAACAAGGAATGGAGATGATCATAAAAGAGAAAATTTAAAAAGACAACTTAATAAAACTAAAAATATTTTACACAAATAAAATCAATACAGTTGCCTGTTGGGTGAAAATATTTTCATCAAATACTTTTGATAAAAGTCTGCTTTCAGTGATATGTTGGGAACTCAGAGAAATACATAAAACATTCCCCAACAGACACGTGGGCAAAAAAATACAAACAAATAATTCTCAAAAGAAGAATTTCAGGGTGTGGGATGGACGCGGAGCCGGGAGGAACTGGTCTGCTGCTCCCCGGGCCTTCCTGCCGGCCCGAGACATGGCCCGGGGCCCCAGCCCGCTAGGCCGTGGCTGTCCCCGCCCCAAGCCCACCGCCATGCCCAAGAGAGGGAAACGACTCAAGTTCCAGGCCCACGATGCCTGCTCCGGCCGAGTGACTGTGGCAGATTATGCCAACTCGGATCTGGCAGTCGTGAAGTCTGGACGAGTCAAAAAAGCTGTTGCCAATGCTATCCAGCAGGAAGTGAAATCTTTGTGTGGCTTGGAAGCCTCCCAGGTCCCTACAGAAGTTTTCTCTGGGGCTGGGGAGCCCTGTGACAGCAGTGATGAGATGGATGCCCAAGAGGAGAGCATTCATGAGCAGACTGTCTCCAGAAAAAAGAAAAGCAAGAGACACAAAGAAGACCCTGAGGGGACTGTTGGAGAAGAGTATCCCATGGATATTTGGCTTTTATTGGCCTCCTACATTCATCCTGAGGACATAGTGAAATTTTCCCTGATTTGTAAGGACTCCTGGACCGTCACTTGCACTGCCGCCTTTTGGACCAGATTGTATCGAAGAAAGATTGTTGGGAACAGACAAGAACCAATGTGGGAATTTAACTTCAAGTTCAAAAAACAGTCCCCTAGGTTAAAGAGTAAGTGTGTGGGAGGGCTACAGCCTCCCGTTCAGTATGAAGATGTTCACACCAACCCAGACCAGGACTGCTGCCTCCTACAAGTCACTACTCTCAATTTCATCTTTATCCCCGTTGTCATGGGCATGATTTTTACCCTGTTTACCATCAACGTGAGTACTGACATGAGGCATCATTGGGTGAGGCTGGTGTTCCAGGACACTCCTGTTCAGAATGGTCAGAAACTACACAGTGAACAGGGTGTACAAGTCATTTTGGACCCCGTGCATAGTGTTCATCTCTTTGACTGGTGGCATCCTCAGTATCCCTTTTCCTTGAGAGCTTAGTCACTGCCTCCTGTCTTTGGGGGCAGCCCTGAGCCAGTTGGATAATCCGTTAGTCATCAGAATACAACTAGGAAGGGGGCAACTGGATTGCCTTTCCTGTTAGTTACTCAGATGCTGCTCAATTTCTGGGGGCTCTCACATGGGGTTACAGAAGAATCAAGGGGGGAAACAATGATTTGTAAACCTATTTTAATGTAAATTCTGCATTTGAAAGGAGAAACTTGGCCCTGTTCTTTGCTTTAAAAGCCCTTTTTGGTGCTAAAAAAAAAAAGAATTTCAAACTACCAACAATCATAAGAAAGACGTTAAAAAATAATTCTGAGGTTTCACTGCACACCTATAAAAATGGCAAATATAACAGAAGATTAAAATAGTGCTGGTGGGGATTCACAAAGACAAGCACACTGAGGCATGGCATGAATTGATTGATCTAACTATTCTGTAAAATATTTTGGCATGATGCTTTTAAGAAGTTGCTAAACCATTTACATCCTTTGACCCAGAGATCCCATGCTGGCCATATGTTCCCAAGGAAATAAAAAACAGAATGAAAGAACTCATACACACAAAAATATTCAAACACACACAGAATGAATGTAGAAGTGAATGTCTATTGACTGAGGAATGGTTGAAAAAACCACATGATATATGAATTTAATTTAGATTCAATTTCTTATCATTCTGTAAGAAACAACTATGAGGAAGTCAAAGAATCATGAGAAGACTCATTTAAACTGATGCAAAATGAAGTAAGCAAAACCAGAAAAATAATTTACACCAAGATAAGACTTTACACCACAAATAGAAAGAGCTCTAAAATAAAGCTGAACACTGGATAACTATAATGCCCAGCTTAGCCTTGGAGGAAAGCTGAAGAAATGCACCTTCTTCCTTTTGTTGGAGAGTAGGGGGACTGTGGATACAGAATGGTGGATATCTAGTCACACATAAATTAGAAGATACAGTGTGGGATCAGTGGTAAAGAGAAAATGAGTTAGCCTAGAGTCTGATTACAAGCCTGATAGATAGAAGGTGCTCAATAATCTCATCGCCATACCACATGGGTATGTGTAAACTCTGTGTGTGTATATGTATATGTATATGTGTATGTATATGTGTATGTGTATGTGTGTGTGTATGTGTGTATTGTATATACATGTATGCGTGTATGTATGTGTGTACATGTATATGTGTGTGCGTGTATATGTGTATGTATGTACGTGTGTGTATATGTATATGAGTTATGGTTAAGAAATAAAAAATGAGGAAGACTATGCGAAAAACATTCAGAGAGTGGACAGATGGGGAAGGGTTAGTACTGGGATGCAGAACAAGCAGCTGAAGGCTGCCCAGGTTGTCTTCAGACTTCCCTCTGCTCTTCTCCATGAACTCTACTACTTAATCTTAGGAGAGAAAATTAGCAAGGGCCTGCCTCGGATTTGGCCTCCCCGTTCCGGGATGTCTTCCACAACTGCCAACGTGATTTTTCCTCAAGCACACGTCTGACCACATCACCCTTCTACTCAATAAACTTCAGTGGTTCCCTGGTGACCATGAGATCACATATTTTAACTTTATTCTGTATTTTAAATGTCTATTTTGTATAAGTTTTAGAATGTACACAACTCTGTACACATGCAGTAGCATATGTATAACTTATGAAGAATTAAATATACACACATTAGGGAGAAACTCTCAAACTTTTTTTTTCTAACGGATCACAAAGTCATAAAAGTTTGGTGCATCCTGGTCTAATAATAATACTAGTAATCGTAAGCATTTCTCTAGTTCCTTAAGGTTTGCAGGGCACTGTCTTGACATGGTATCACGTCACATCCTCACTACCTCTCTGTGAGGTAGATGGTATTATTATCGCAATTCTGCAGATGAGGAAACTGAGGCTGAGAGAGACTAAGTGCTAGTAGGCGTCTGAGGTAGAATGGGAACTCAGGTTTGGACCTTGAGGCCAGAGCTCCACCTACTGAGCCACCTCGCTGTCCACAGAATGGCATGGAAAATTTTATTAAAATGCCTTGCCGAAATCTAGGCAAACTACAACCTGCTCTGGATGCAGTCTTGTTGGCTCTTGGCGGTCACTGCTTCTCTTTCTAGATGTTCTCCAACTAGCTCTTTCATGATCTGCTCTAGAATTTGGCCAGGAATCACAGTCAGATTCCCTGGCATAGAGTTTGCAGACTCTTCTCTTCCCTTTTTTGGAAATCAGGACATTTGTTATTAGTGCTGTTTGCCATTATTAATAGTTACCATTTGCAGAGCGCTTTCAGGTTGATGGTAGTCCTTTCTCCAATCCTGTGGGCCCTCTCCCACTGCCTAGGGCAGAGGCTCAGTGACAATACCTGCCAGTTTTTCTGATCCCCAAAGATATAGTCAGCTGAGCCAGATGGCTTGAATCTCCCAAGGGAAAATTTAGGGTCTGCTTATCACCCTCCTGATCTTGGGGATCATGTCCTTGTTTAACTCATTTTTCTTCTGACCTTTCTGGGCCAAATGACCTTACCATAACAGTTCTGAGGGAACAGTTCAAACCCCTTCCCAAAACATGGGGGATTATGAGCTGGCTGTAACAAACTGTGATCTCTCTTGTTTGGGGTTTGTTTTTGGTTTTTTGCCTTGTGCTAGAAGGGAGAATTTGGTTAATACTTTCAAGGTTTCAATACAAAATGGTCCCAGACCCAATTACTTAAGGTAAGAGGCTGTCTTTCACCCTCACACAGGGACACGTTAGAATAAAGCTCAAGAATCTGCCTAGGCCTGTCCCAAGCAGCTGAAGCTTGGGTCCCAGAATCCCTTGAGCAATGGCTACAGGAGTCACATCAGCCAATCCAAACTTGAACAGGAAACTCCTCTGAAGATCCCTGAAAAGGTAGGTCTTTAGCCTTAGGACCTCCTAGGAGGAAGAAGCCCCTCCATCTCCTGAAGCAGACCATGCCACTTTGGGACAGTTTCCTGGTATCTAGCCTGACTTGGCCTCTCTGCTGCCTTCATCTTTTGTTCCTAGCTCTGCCCTTTGGGGCCAAGTAGATATGTCTAATCCTTCTTCCACGTGACAGTCCTTCAATCCTTGACCCCAGTATCATATTCCATCTTCCCCTGACCCAAAGCCATCTCTGCTCCAGGTTAAATACCCCTGCTGTCTCCAACCAATTCTCTTCTTCATGACCTTGAGACTTTTTGCCAACCTGGTTACCACCCTCTGGAAGCTCTCTTCCTAAAATGTGGCCTCAAATATCAGTGAGTCTATGTATTTGCCTTCCCTTCCACAGAACAGGGTTGGTCCCCCCAGATATCTCCTCACTGCTAGGAAGGAGATCTCTCCCTCCCTGGAGTGCAGTCACGAAACCAACCTGACTCACCAAGGAAGAGCCACTACGCAGGCTGCTTCTTGCTGTTTTCTGCCGATGGATCTCTACCAGACTATCGATGTCTTCTTCTTCCTCCTCCTCCTCCTCCTCCTGGAAGTATAAAGAGGTCTGTCAGGCTCCTGGACAATGGTAAGGTTCTGGAATAGGAGTGGCCAAGTTTCTTCTCTAAAACCTCAGTCATTGGAAAGCTGTGACGATCATATATACCCACTTCACCTACATCACAAGTTACCAAAGAGGTCTCTCCAGAGCTGATCTCCAGGCTTCTGAGCGGAAGGACAGAAAGGTAATACACCAGATGGACCCATGAGCTAGAAAGCTCTGCCTCCTACCTACAACTCTGTTTTCCTTGAAGGTGCAGGAAATTGAGGGTGCAGAACATTGCCCTCAAACATGGTCACCAGGCCAGGAGGCTTTAATGAACCTTCTTTATTATGCAAAGGTGCCATACCCCAAATGACCATGATTGCGAAAACAAAAGGCATCGTTAAAACAAGAAAGCTGGGGGCTGGCGGGCTGATTGGTGGTATTTCAATCAACCAACATGTATTTGAGGTAAGTATTAGAGAGAAAGATCACACACACACACACACACACACACACACACACACACACACACCCCACTGTAATACACCATAATATAGTTCACATAATCATAGGCTTGGAGTGGAAGGTAATCTAGAGACCATCTAGTCTACCTTTCCCTCATTTGACAGATGAGGGAGCTGAGGCCCAGAAAGCCAAAATGTCTTACAGAAGAGACAGGATTTGAACCTGCTGTTCTTTTTACTGGATTATGATACAGAATGGAGAGTGAGGTTGAGTACCCAAGACCATGCTGTCCTCAAGCTCAGGTAAGGTGAAGATGACTGTTGCCTGGGAAGTCAGGAAAGGTCAGTGTGCTGGAGGTGGGTGGACAGGTGGTTGGTTCCAAAGGAGCCCCCAAAACAGGTGGTACCAAGCAGGAGACAATATGTTCGAATACAAAATGAGAAGAATATTTGAGACGATGTATGATTCATCATGAGATTAGTGCATCTGTGGTGATAGGAATTAGGAGCCGGTTTTGCCTCCACTGTCTCAGGCACACACAAAGCTGTCTCATACGTGTGAATTGGCAACTGGACTTTGGAGATTTGCAAGAAGAGAAAGCTGGGTTTTGCCTTTCATCGAGGATTAATAAGTCTGGGAAATCTGAGAAGTGTGAGCTCACACAGTACTAATCACTAAAGGTCAACTCCACATACAAAACAAAAGCCCAAATGTCACCCAGCAGGAGTAAAAAACTGGAGACCAAGTGGGCACCCATCGACTGGGGAATGGCGGAATGAACTGTAGTACCTTAATAAGATGGCATATTATTGTGTGGTGAGACATGATTATGAGGCATTATGATAAACATTGCTGTTTGAGTTTAAAGACTTAGTGGGCTGGGGGGGCTAGGTGGCGCAGTGAATAGAGCACCGGCCCTGGAGTCAGGAGGACCTGAGTTCAAATCCAGCCTCAGATACTTAACACAAAAATCTAGCCATGTGACCTTGGGCAAGTCACTTAACCCCAACTGCCCTCCAAAAAAAAAAGTATAATTTGTCTAATATTGTTATCAGGGAACTGCCTCAGGTCAGATATTTTCATAAACTCCCTAGGTAGCTTAAATCTGAAACTTTGAACAAGAATGTTTCATGCAAATTTTCCCCTCTACATTATGATTTCTCATCATATTTTCCCTGGCTTGATTTTATTCATGCAAAAGCTTTTAAAATTTTATTCAACTGAACTTGTCGATTTTGTCTGTCATGACAAACTGTTATTTTGTTCATTCTCTGTCAAAACGTATTTAATAAGTTTGCACATGTATAGCCCATATCAGATTGCTTGCCATCTTGAGGAGGGGAAGAGGGGAGGAAAAAAAAGATTTGGAACTCAAAATCTTACAAAAGGGAATGTTGAAGACTAACTTTCCATGTAATTGGAAAAAAGAAAATACTATTAAGTGGAAAAAATAAAATAAACCATTCTCTCAGCAGCCACGGTACTTCCTCTGTGCTCCCCAATTTTTTCAGATGTGCTTTGACCTTTTATGTTCACATGCATACCTGACTGACATTTACTGTGCTATATATAGTGAGACTCTGGTATAAACTTCTTTTCTACCAAAGGTTTTCCTAGTTTTTCCAACAATTAATTTGTTTTGTTTATTGAACACTGGACCACTATACTCTATGGCTTCCAGGCCTGTTTTAGCTGAACTAATTCAATTTTTTAAACAATACCAAAGAATTTTGATGATGGCTATTTTATAATACATAGGCAGCAAGGTGGCACAGTGGATATGCAGTACTGGACCTGGAGTCAGGAAGACTCATCTTCCTGAGTTCAAATCTGGTCTCAGATACTTGATAGCTGTGTGACTCTGGACAAGTCACTTTACCCTGTTTACCTCAGTTTCCTCATCTGTCAAATGAGCTAGAGAAGGAAAAGGCAAACCAGTCCAGTATCTCTGCCAAGAAAACCCCAAATGGGGTCACAAAGAGTCAGACACAACGTAAATGACTGAACATCAGCAAGAACAAGAAGAAAAATGTCACAGAATGGAGTTATCAGACCTACTGCAGAAGGGCCCTTACCATGTCTGCAATGAGGCCTGGGACCGACCTGCTTCTGTCTCCCAAGGAGCCACTGCCAGGGTTTAAATCTCCTGGGCGAAGATCCATGACAGACTTCGTATACTCTGAAGAAGAGATCAAAAGCCCAAATTTGAAGAGCCCCACTGCAGTCCAAGCTGCTCCAGGCCCACCTCACCCTCACCCTTGTGGCTAAGGAAGAGGAGGAGAGCTACCTGAAGGCCTCAGGACTCTCCTGGGATTCTTCTTGAATATCATTTCGGTCTCATCTGCAGATTCCAAGCTCTGCCCCAAAGGCTGCACTTCCTGGGAAGAAAGGGGGTCAGGCAGTGAGTGTACGGAAGAGGGGACGCAGCTACATGGCCAGCATGGAAGCATGTTCTACATAACCTCACAAGCATGATCAATACCACATTGCTTAATTTCTCAAGGCCCAGGGAAGGGGGCGGGGAGGAAGAAAGAGAATTGGAAACTCCAAAATTTTTTAGATAAATGTAAAACAATTTTAAATGGAATTGGAAATATTTAACAAAACAAATAAAAAGATTTTTTAAAAGGAGGGCTGCAGCTTCCAGCACATGAACCTCCCATTCAAATGAACTCTCTTTGTCAGCTCACCCCCATGATACAGAGACAAATTCTATATGTTTATTCAAGTTGATTCAAACCATTATTAAGGGAAATAGAGGTTGGATATTCTGATACCAGCTCTCACATACAGCACTTTAGAAGGGAAGACCAATAATATCGAGGTATCATCATTTTCACCAAACAGCTCTGGACTGAACCATGAACCAAAGTATGAACACACTCCAGGAAACATACATGTGCACATGCACATACACACACACACACACATACACATGCACAGCTTTAAACTAGAATAAAAACCTGTGTATTTTCTAGACCCACTGGACTGGATTATCAACCCTCAATGGAACCGCGAAGGTTCCCCCAGCTTGATTAGAGTCAAAGCCCGACTTACATCGTCTTTTTCAGCCTTACTGGTCATGGCCAGAGAAGAGCAGCACTCCGGGCCCTCAAAGCTCCTCTTGCTTTCTCGCAAGGTTCCAACTTTCTCCAGAGGGTTTCTCCAGGAAACAGACAGACAGATACACATGTTAGAAGTAAAACCAGGCCAACTCCAAGAGGAAACAGCGCTGGAAAATCTACAGTTGCTGGCCTGGAGCCATGGGTATAAGCAGATCCAGACCCTGGGCTTCAAACTATATTTCAGGTAAGGGAATACAGAAGGCTCATTTCTAAGTAAGCAGGCCCCTCCTTCCCCTCCAATACACAAACACACACATGCATACATCACTCCTGAGCGGTGGCTAGGCTACTTGCTGTTTAGTTTGGCGCAAACTCCTTGAGCAGTCCAGCCTCAGAAAGCTAACACACTAAAGGCACCCTGGATTCTGAGCCCACTTACTGAGAAGAAACGCTATCAGAAGGCTCAAAGCAAATGATCCAATAGTCAAAGACTTTAGGATAGTTCTAGCAAGGTAGCAAGGAAGGTTGGTGCACTAAAGAAGCAAGAAGCCTGCATCCTAATACTGGGATGAAGAGTAGGCTTGCTGAGAATTCAGAGGAGGAGTGGGTGGGGGTGTGTCTGTGTGGGTGTCTGTGTGTGTGCACATGTGCGCGTGCATGTGTCTCTGTGTGTATGTGTACGCATCAGCCTGTGCGTACATGTGTCCATGCATGCTCAGAGGAGGGAGGCAGCACTCTCACCTCCAAGTGTCGCCTACAGTATCCACTTGGCTACTGTCCACGTTCATGCTCTTGGGCTCCAGAGAATCCTTTCCATCTCTGGGCTCTGAAGCATCAAATGACAAGCTACAAGGGGAAAAACCCAAAACAAATGAGTACTCGGCAGAAATCTAGCTACCCCAGGTGAGGTCTCCCCTTTCATCGTGATGACTGGCACAAGTGACTGACTGACTGGAAAGCAAGTCACTTACCATCTCTCCTGAATCCTTACCTGTACTCCTGTGGGTTCCTTACCATGGTGGAGAAGGGACAGGTGACAGTAGAACAAACTCTCTATTCTTTCTTCTACCATCTCAGAATCCCTCATGAGAGGAAGAGGTTTCATAACTATCACTAAACAAGGACCTTTCAATGGCATGTTTGAGGTGTGGGAAAATTCTCTCATCCCAGATGAGACGCAACTGAATTCCTAGGCACAAGGGGCAGCAACAACCAGCAGGAGAGGGTGATTTGCCTTATAGGCAATGATAGGCAAATGTCTTCATCTTGGGTCGTGTGGTGATGCCAAACCACTCGTTTTCCCCTCTCCTATGAAAGGAAAAAGGTCCGACCATCTGCATGGTACAGTAGAAACAGTACTGAGCTGAGAAGATGGAGACTTGGTGCTGGAACCAGCTTTACCCTGAGCTACCTGGATAAGCCAGAACAAAGCATTTAACTTCTGAGGACCTCAGTCTGTTCTGCAAAATTAAGGAGTAAGCCTTGTTGTTCAGGCAAGTCTAACTCTACATGATCCTGTGGACCATATCAATCCAATATTGTCCATGAGGTTTTCTTGGCAAAGATACTGGAGCAGCTTGCCATTTCCTTCTCTGATGGATTAAGATAAATAGTGGTTAAGTGACTTGCCCAGGGTCACACAGCTAGTAAGCATTTGAGGCCAGATTTGAGTCAGTCTTACTGATTCCAGGCTGGTGCTCTATCCACTGAGCCATCTAGATACCCCTAGATCAAAGTTCTTTTCCAGATAATTAACATTCTATGATTCTATAATTCTATGGATTCTCAGAGAGGTAGTATATGGCTACTGTATTGGACCTGGAATCAGATAGACCTGGGTTCAAATCCTGGCTCTGCTGCTTAGTCCTGTGAGACCTTGAGTAGGTCACTACCTCTCTGGGCCATACTTTACTCATATGTTAAATGAGGAGACTGGACTAGACAGAGAATGGATTCAGTGACTTCCTACTTCCTTGCCAGTTCTAAGTCTATGGTCTGATTGTTTCCAAGCTGAAGAGAAAAGGGCCATCTGCATGTGTTCTGCAAGAACACAGCTGCATTCAAAGGCTTTCCAGAGTGTTATTGGAACTGCTAAGAACGACCCAGATCAGATGTATTCATCAGGCTCCGATTAAAAGGAGTCATTCTGGCCCTCGTTCTCAGGTCACCCAAAGCCAGAGAGAACCCCAGTGAAACCCTTTACCACCCTCTTTATCCCTCTAAGTATGCCAGGAAGGGGCATGAAGGGAAAGATACATGAGGGGGAGGCTGCAAGGAGCACAACATGGTACCCATAAAAGAACCAGGGTCATCAGAACTAGGCCCTGGAAGGGGCTTCAGAAATTGGCTAGGTCAGGGCTTCCCAACCTGGGGTCTGTGAACATGCCTTTGGTTTGGTTTGGTTTATACTTGGATCACTGGATTTTGATATGACTGGTTTCTTTTGTAATCCCATGTATTTTTCTTGCATTTAAAAATATGATTCTGAGAAGGGGTCCCTTAGCCCCCAGATGATGACCAAAAGGAGCCCAGGACAAAAGGCAAGAAGCCCTGGACTTTAAAATGATGGATGAAGGCCAAGCTTTGCCATAACCCTTTACTGAGGCATCCTGCCACAGGACCTCCATTTTCCTCAGATGCTTTGTGGGAGCAGACAAAAGCCCAGTCCCACCCACCCCCCCCACCACCACTCTACACACAACCTCTTTTAGAAGTATTAAGAGAGCATTTGGAGATGAGCCTAGTCTGCAGTCTCTTAACTAATCTGAAAGAGAAACCTTATCAGTCTTTCAATGACTATCAGTTACCAAACCATGTCCTGACCCCTCTTTCCAATCAGTACAGGAAGGACTCCTCCCTTGAAGTACTGAGGGTGGTTGGGCAAGGGCAAGGGGCCTTGGATGGATCCACCAAAGTCAACGGTTCTTTCTTTGAGCCCTTGGGGCAGCAGTTTGGGGATGCCTATGGATCCCTGTCCAAAAGTGTGGTTTTAAATGCATACAACAGAATACATAGAATTATGGTGGAAACGAATTCTGGTGAAATACAGTTATCAAAATATTTTAAAAATAGATTCATGGACCCCAAGCCAAGAACCTCTCCCCTATCTATGAATAGGAGCCTCTGTCCCAGAGGCCCATCAGAGAGCAGTCTCCCTTTTCCCCATTTCCTGGAGGTATTAAGATACTGATTATTTCAGGTCACCAATGACCAGGTTGGGAGAGGGGAGGGGAGGAGAGCCCTTGAAGGGAGAGCTCATAGAGGGAATGAGGGGTTCTAGGAAAATGATTATCCAAAGGTATGGCCAACAGATCAAATGGCAATTGGTCTGTTTGACAAGCAAGATGGTTACTGCTACACTCCCCAACTATGTTTTATCACAGTATATCATCACAGTTCCCTTGTTCAACATTCCTACAAATCTGACTTCAAAAATACTTTGTGGGTGGGACAGCTAGATGGCACAGTGAATAGAGCACCAGCCCTGAAGTCAGGAGGACCTGAGTTCAAATCCGGACTCAGACACTTAACACTTACTAGCTGTGTGACCTTGGGCAAGTCAATTAACCCCAACTGCCCTGCAAAAAAAATTTTTTTTTAATTAAAAAAAAATACTTTGTGGGGAAGACAGCCTGAAGGCATTGAGGGAATTCTACTTTTAGACATTTTCCTCTGGATTTGGAATAATCATAGCCTTGACAAGTGGCTCTGGGAAGCTTGGGCCTACCACACTGAACACAGTAGCAATACATTTTCTTTGACAGCTTCTTGCTTCTTTCCTTGAGCCTATTTCCCTTCCCTCTCAAGGTCTGCAGAGCAGAGGAAGTTAAGTCTTGCCCAAGGAGACAACATACCAAGGTGGACAGGGTACTAGACTTGCGATTGGGAAGACCCAGGTTCCAATTCCATCTCAGCTGTTTCCTAGCTATGTGACACTTCTGGGCCTCAGTTTCCTCCTCTGTAAAATGACTAGGTTGACCCTTAATGGCAATTTCCTCGATTCTAAAATGCAGGGTTAGACTCAAAGGCCACTCAGGGCCCTCTGCTTCTGAATCTATGATCCTATGAAATTACAAAAAACCACAACAATGAGGTGGAGCACAGAGTGGAACTCAGATCATCATCGGCCTGGCCAGCACAGAGCTCAGAGTCTGCAATGCCATCTTGGGGGCTTTTTTTCTGTAGAAGGAAGGAGTCAGATCCTTCTTCTCCATGTTGTTTTCAGTACTTTACTGGGTACATTTCTTACCAGTTTAAGGGGCTGGGGGCATGAGGAAAGGTGAGACAGGAACTCATCCATTATCAATCACTTTGCCAGAACTAAAGGATTAAGAGGCCCAGGCTCTGGCCCATTCCTCCATTACCTAGCTCTGTAGTCTTTGGCAAGGGACCCCACTGGGCTCATTTTTGCGGACTAAAGCCACAAGGTCACTTATATCTATTGCACAAGGCCGTAGAGCGGCTCAAGTGATAAGAACCTGTCCTAAAAAATCCAAAGCCCTCTGCACCACGCTGGAAATGATTTGGGCATGTGTTACCTGAACTCCTTTAGTGGCTCCTGGGCGCTCTTCATCCCAGTCCGGGCCTCACTCAGTTGGGACTGCTGGAGAAGAGATTGTCCCACAGTATCTCTTTTACCAGCTCCAAAGTTCATTTCAAAATGGGTAGCATCAGGGGGGAGAAGGGAAGAGGAAGAATTAATCCTAAAATGTGGTGGGATAAACACTGGTTTCAAGACAGAAAATCATTTACTAGATATGTGCATTGGGCAAGTCAACCTCCCTGGGCCTCAGGTTCCCCTTCTAGAACTAGATTACCTCTCAAGTCCTTTCCATTTCAACCACCTTTCTGGTTCTCACAATGTCTCCCTGGAAACCTTCTTTTACTTTGATAACAACTAGTCCAATGCCTGCCACATAGTAGCTGCTCAGTTCATCCAGAAACATCTATTAATTGCCTATGTGCCAGGCACCACATTAAGCTTAGGGGATACAGAGGAAGGCAAAAACCAGCCTTGGTTCTCAAGGAGCTCACAGTCTAAGGGGGGAGACACAAACAACTACATATAGCCCAGATCCGGGCAGGGAAAGTTGGAAACAATTAACCAAGGGAAGGGGCTTGGGAAGGGCTTCCTATAGAAGGATTTGGAGGAAGCCAGGAGGCAGAGGTGAAAGGCCATGAGGGACAGTCAGTGAAAAGGCCCAGAGTCACTGGACTAAAGGTATAAGAACAGAAATGTGTGAGGCCGGGCTTTGAGGGCCATTTTGTATTTGATCCTGGAGAAGCCAGGAGGTCACTAAGGTCTACTGAGTAGGAATGTGACATAGTCAGATCTGTGCTTTAAGAAGAGGGTCTGACAGCTGAGTGGAGGATGGACTGGCATGGAGAAAGACTTGAGGCAGAAGGATGCCCCCAAAGCAGACTACTACACTAGCCCAGGCATGAAGTGATGAGGGGCCTGCACCAGGGTGGCAGTAATATCACAGAGAGGAAGAGGGTACACATGAGAGAGACCATGAAGGTAAAATCCACAATTTATCAATAAACATTTATTAAGTTCCTACTATGTGCCAGGCTCTACACTAAATGACATAAAAAGAGGCAAAGGACAGTTCCTGCCCTCAAGGGAGCTAACAATCTAATGGATCAACAGGCCATGGCAACAGATTGTAGACAAGGGGTAAGAGGAAGTGAGGTAGTGAGGCTGACACCTGAATTGTGAGCCTGAGGGACTGGGATGGTGCTGATGCCCTCAACTAGTAGGAAGAGGCATGGCATGGGGTCGAGATACAGTCATGAGTTCAGTTTGGGACACGTTGAGTTTAAGATGTTTATGGGCCACCCAGCTCAGGATATTCAATGGACAGTTGGAGGTCAGCAGAGATGTTGGGGCTGGATAAGTAGCTCTGAGAATCATCAGCATAGAGATGATCATTGGATCCATGGGAGCTGATGAGATCTCTTGGTGAAACAGTCTAGAAGAAGAAGAAAAGAAGGCCCAGGCCAGAGGCCAGATGGACACTTACAGTTAACAGGGTGACCTGGATGAAGATCCAGCAAAGAAGATTGAGAGGGAACAGATAAATAAATAGGAAGAGAAACAGGAAAGAGAAGTGTGATGAAAACCTAGATAGAAGAGAGTATTAAAGAGAAGAGGGTAATCACCAGTGTTGAAGGCTACAGGAAGGTCAAGAAGGATGAAGACTGAGAAAAGACCGTTGGATTTGGCCATTAAGAGATCATTGGTAACTTTGGAGAGAGCAGTTTAGGTTGAATGATGAGGTCAGAGCCAGACTTCAGAGAGTTAAGAAGGAAGTGGAGGTAGCAATTGTAGACAGCCTTCTCATGGAGTTTAGCCACAAAATAGAGGAAAGAGATGGAATGAGAGCTTCACAGGGATGGATGGATCAAGTGAAAGTTTTTAGGATGGAAGAGATATGAGAATGCTTGTAGGCCACAGGGAAGCAGCCATAGACAAGGAGACATCAAAGATAAGTAAGAAAGTGGGGATGACAGAGGAATCAATCTCCTGGAGTACCTATGATGGAATGAGGTTATGTGCACATATAGACGAGCTTTGCTTTAGCAAGAAGGGCCATATCATTATGTGAGACAGAGGTGGGGGAGGAGATAGTGGCAGAAGGTCTCTGAGTGACATAGGATGAGGAAGAGGGGAGAAAAGGGAGCTCTTGGTGAATGGTCTCAATGTTTTCAATAAAATTGGAGGCAAGACTCTTAGCTGAGAGGAAAGGTGGAGAGGGAGCCATGAGAAGATTTAGAAGAGCTGCTGTGGTGAGTGGGATAGTTCATTAAGAAGCTATAAAAGGATAGCATTGCAACAGTGAGGGCCCAGTTGAGACTATGCAACATAAATTTCTAGTGGACCCAGTCAGCATTATTTTATGATTTTCTCCATCTTTGTTTGACTGCATGCATTGAAAAGAGAAGGCAGAAGATGGTGGGAGTGATCAAGATTGAGTCTTGGCAGGGCAAGAGAAGAGATAGTCTAAGAGAGCAAGGGACTCAAGAGAAGAGGGTAATCTAGAGTTGAACTTGTTCACCAAAAGGTCAAAATGGGAAAGGGAGGAGAGTGTAGTTAGTGTAGGGTTGATTGCCTGGGAAAGTGCTGAGAGTTTGAGGGACTGAAGGTCATTGTGTGGCTGAAAAACAGGCTTTAGGGTTGCAAGGCAGAGGGAGAGGTGGAATGACGAGAGATTGTGATCAGATAAGGGAATTTCAGAGTTTTTTAACATGGAGGTGGTGCTCCGGCGGCTTGTGGCAAGATCAAGGGTATGACCACCTCCCTTAGTAGCTGAAGTGGCTGGAGGAGGAGCAGGTCATGGTAAATTACTAAGTTGAGGAACTGTGAGACTGTATGTTTGAATATCAGTATGTCTGTTGAAATCCCTTAGTATAAATGCTCAAGGAACATTTGCTGAATGAATGAACAGCTGGCAGGACAACAAAGCCCCCTATTTCCTACAAGTAGAGCAAAAGTCAAAGTTAAGCTGGATACCCTAGGACCCACTTGACCAGGACACAGTCTCCCTAGGAATGCAGTACCTGTTGGCTTCTTGCGAAGTGACATCCTCACTAAGTCGCTGGCCAGATGGTTAGCAAAGCGGTTCACTTTCTGGTCATAAAACCAATCACCAGTTGTCTTCTTCAGCTCTCTAGGAGGGAAGAAGAGGAATTAGCATTTGGCTAACGGCATTTTTTCAGGCAGGTGTGCAGGCTGACATTTTTGCCACATGCAAGGCCTCACTTCCCTCTCTGCTCACTCCTCCCCCTGGTTCTGGAACAACACTCACGCTTCCTTGACGCACACCTTGCACCTCCAGGTGCCATGGGTGCCAGGGGTGCGGCAGTCCCGACACACCAGGTGATTACAGCCTCGACAAGTGTTGGTTTTGGGGTATATTCTCCCCAGGCTCTGCTGGCACCGGGCACAAGTCCGCTCACCATACCGCTGGCTGCCTCGCTTGGCCCCTTTCCTCCGGATCTCCAGCAGCTCATTCTTTAGTCTCCTGCTCAGACCAGAGAGAGTTGTTCACCTGGAGTCAGGATCTCAGTGGGTTGAGCAGGATTTTTGACTGGTGCTGATTTTTTTTTCAGGGTAGTGATGTGAAAAGAGAGTGAGGCCCTTTGCTTTTTACGAAGTTCACCACAACACAGAGCCAACTTGAAGCCCTGGGGAAGACACACGTGGCAAACATGCAGTAGACACATTGCAGACATGCAGCTCTGACAAGATCTCTCTAAAGTTTCAAGCAAGAAACACAAGCCAAAATGTCAAACCTTGCCAGGCCAGGCCTCTCTTGATACTCTCACCTGATCCGCTTCTCTTCAGCTTTTCGGAGCTCCTCGTCCCGCTGAAGAACTTTCAAGATCAAGTCCCTCTCTGTCTCAGAGAGAAAGGAGAGATCAACCGCCTCCGACATGACTCACTTCACTTTATCCTCAGCTCTTTTAGGCTTAAAAAGTATCCAAACAAGCAGAGCTGCCTGAAGGAGGACAAGGACTCATATCAAACATCAGGCCCACAGCACCAGACCCTTCCAGAAGGCTGCTTCCCACAGGTGAGCGTTTGATTCCCTAAGAAGGCCAGGGAGGCCTTCACCCTCCAAATTCTACCCTGAGAGCAGAGGGGACAGGCATTCTAAGGTCACTCCACTAGTCGGCTTATGACTCAAATGACAGCAAAAACCCCAAACCCTGGAGTAGTCCCTCCTATACACTTGACAAATCCACCTCAGTGTCTTGAGAAAAAATGGGGCCAACTGGACCAAACAAAGAAGGCCTTACACTCGGCGAACATTTCAAGAGTTGTTTACTTAGCTCTTAGCTACAAATTTCAATCTCTAAGCCATATGGTTTTTAACTGATCCCTATAACGCCTTGTCACTTTACGGGCCCATGTTCATAAGACAACCTTTCAAGATGAGTTGATTTCATCTGATTGGCCCCAGATGAGCCAAGGGTCTGGTTTGTCGTTGTGTTGGCCAATGGACTAAGCTTTTTCAAGGTACAAATAATAATCAAAGAACATTCAGCAATAATTTTATTCAATGAGGCTTCTTCTACCAGGAGTAAAATGTTATTAAAATAGTAGTCATAAACATTAACTAATCATCAATTACTATTATTTCCATATTTTTAAAGGACCCAAACATTAAATACATGCTACTCCCATGGCTTCTATAACTCCACTCCTCCTCAGCCACCCTTCTCCATTAAGTGTGATGGATCCCCCAAGGCTTTCTTCCTTCTGCCCTCTTTTATACCTTCCCTACATTCTCTCCCTTGGTGATCACAGCACTCAAATTTTTATATTCAGGCCCAATTTCTCTCCTAAACTCTAGTTTATTTTTCCAAATGCTTCCTGGAAATCTTCACTGGACATCTCCTAGGCATTTCAAACAGAAGATATTGAAAATGGAATTTGTCTTATTTCTCCTCCAAATCACCTCAGTTTACAATCTCAAAGCTATCCTAGACTCTTCCCTCTCCCTCAACTCCCAAATCTAATCAGGCGCCTGATCTTGTCCATTCTACATTCACATCTTCTGTCTGGCTTCTCCCTCTCCTTTTTTCCTGGTTCTTTATCAATGTCATGCCCACTAACCACTCTCTTTACCTCCAAACCTGTGACATCCTTGCCTCCTCACACCCACCCTACACACATGTTCCACCACCCAAGTTTGTTGCTTCCATCTTCAGATGGTTGCTCATATATGTCACTTTCTCACCACCCACACAGTCCACCCTAACTCACAGTTCAGTCCTCATCCCTTCTTGCCTACACTTTTCCAATTGGTCTCTGGACCTCCAGCCTCTCCTCTTTCCAATTCAGCCTCCACACAGCCGCCAACTTGACAATCCTAAAACACAGATCTGACAATGTCACTCTGTTGCCTCTAAGGGGACTCAGAAAGCCCCCTACTACCTTTCCAGTTTGATCGCCTGCTTCTGTCCTTCACACTCTGATCCAGTCATACTGGCCTACTCATTGTTTCTTGCCTACAACAGTCTATTCTCCATCTTCATGTCTTTGTACAAGTGCTCTCCCAGATCTACAAGATATTCCCTCCTCATGTTCAGCTCACAGAATCCCTTCCTTCCTCCCAAGCCCAGTTCAGGTGCTGCCTCCTACATAATGTACTTGGCACAGAGGTGAGTAATGAATGTTATGTATGAGGAACAGCAAGTAAATCATTTGTCTGGAACACAGAGCAAATTAGGAGGGATAATGTGAAATCTGTCTAGAAAAACAGGTAGGAACCAGACTGGAAAGACTTCGAAATGTCACACAGAGGGATTTCTATTTTATCCCAATCACAACAGGAAAACACTAAAGATTTTTGAGCAAGGGAGTGACATGGTCAAACATGTGCTTTAGGAATAAAGATTTGGCCAGGTCTGGTGGCACATGCCTCTAAATCCTGCTACTGGGAGACAGAGGCTGGTGGATCACTTGAACTTGGGAGTTCTTTTTTTTTTCTTTTTAAATATTTTTTTATTTGTTTTCTTGTTTACATCATTCATTTTCATGACATTTTTGAATTACAAATTTTTCCCCGTCTTGTCCCTGCCCCAACCCTAAAACAGCCATCCCACTGTAAAGCCTCTCCCCTGCTCTGCTCTC